>BFEA01000264.1:390080-405986 GCA_003427395.1 Chara braunii | reverse complement strand
TAGGCGATCGAGAGGAGCGAGGCTCTATGAAGCCTGCCTCATCGCCATATTTATATACATATACTAGGCGATCGAGAGGAGCGAGGCTCTATGAAGCATGCCTCATCGCCATATACCTATTTATATATATGTATACTAGGCGATCGAGAGGAGTGAGGCTCTATGAAGCCTGCCTCATTGCCATATATGTATCTATACATGAATACTAGGCGATCGAGAGGAGCGAGACTCTATGAAGCCTGCCTAATCGCCGTAATAACTTATACTCTCTACGCCAGATACCGACAAAGTTGAATGTGTCTTGATCAATCCACTGCCAGATGCCTGTTTTCATATAACTAATTCAACTCATTGCTAACTCGCTGATTCCAGTGAGAAAGAGATAAGTGAGATCTTAACTCAGAGAGACTTATCAACCTTGAGATTCTGAATTGATCTATATCGTATGATTTCGCTGGGCTTGTTCCGATCAGGAATGGTCTATGTGTTAAAGTTGGTTCACTAGTGGGGGCCAAGTGTTGTGCCTTACGGTTTTGTGTGTGTACAAATGACAGTCACTAGTGAACCGTCCCCAATGGTGTCTTCACGTCCCCGATGGTGCGTTGATGCCGATTGTTTGTCAGTTGTTCGCTGGGCTTTTTCCGATCACCAGTGGTCCATGTGTTAAAGTTGGTTCACTAGTGGGGGCCAAGTGTTGTGCCTTACAGTTTTGTGTCTGTAAAAACGACACCCACTTGCCAACCGTCCCCAATGGTGTCTTCACGTCCCCGATGGTGCGTAGATGCCGACTGTTTGGCAGCTATTCGCTGGGCTTGTTTCGATCAGCAGTGGTCTATGTGTTAAAGTCGGTTCACTAGTGGGGGCCAAGTGTTGTGCCTTACGATTTTCTGTGTATACAAATGACACGCACTAGCCAACCGTCCCCAATGGTGTCTTTACGTCCCCGATGGTGCGTTGATGCCGACTGTTTGTCAGCTGTTCGCTCGGCTTGTTCCGATCATGAGTGGTCTATGTGTTAAAATCATTCGCTAGAACCAAGTGTTGTGCCTTACGGTTTTGTGTGTGTACAAATGACACGTACTAGCCAACCGTCTCCAATGGTGTCTTCACGTCCCCGATGGTGAGTAAATGCCGATTGTTTGGCAGTTATTCCCTGGGCTTGTTTCAATCATCAATGGTCCATGTGTTAAAGTCGGTTCACTAGTGGGGGCCAAGTGTTGTGCCTTACCGTTTTGTGTATGTACAAATGACATGCACTAGCCAACCGTCCCTAGTGGTGTCGTGTTGTACCCCATGGTGCGTTGACGCCGACTGTTTGTCGGTTGTTCGTTGGGCTTGTTCCGATCAGCAGTGGTCTATGTGTTAAAGTCGGTTCACTAGTGGGGGTCAAGTGTTGTGCCATACGGTTTTGTGTGTGTACAAATGACACGCATTGGCCAACCGTCCCCAACGGTGTCTTCACGTCCCCGATGGTGCGTTGATGCCGACTGTTTGTCAGCTGTTCGCTCGGCTTGTTCCGATCAGGAGTGGTCTATGTGTTAAAGTCGGTTCACTAGTGGGGGCCAAGTGTTGTGCCTTACGGTTTTGTGTGTGTACAAATGACACTCACTAGTCAACCGTCCCCAATGGTGTCGTTACGTCCCCAATGGTGTGTTCACCTTCACGTCAGCCGTTGTTTATTTCCAGCTACCGATTCGCCACACAGCGTCATGTTACATCCCCGGAATTCAGTATGGTACTGAGGGTCATTTCATCTCTCTCTCTCTCTCTCTCTCTCTCTCTCTCTCTCTCTCTCTCTCCCCACCAACAATTTTCGCAACAATGATTTCTCCTAAAACATGTCATGTCTCGTGGACTAGATGGATGGATTAAATGCTTCAACCGCGGCAGTCGGAGAGACCATCGGCATCGGAACAGAAGACATGGTGGAAGCCATGGCGGGAGCTGATGTGACAATGACGCAGCAGACACACACGAATGCACAAGAAGGGGGGATGGAGACGGAGTGTGGCGTAGGGGCAACACTGGATGTTGGGACAGAAGAGATGGTGTTGGAAGATGAGGATGAACTTGGGAGAGGCCACAACAGCCATAGCACAACCGTGACTGGTACAGAAGTGCCGAACAGGCAAGATGTCGGGACATCGCACTCCCGTATGTTATGCATTGTACCTAACGAGAATGTTCGAAGAATGAATATCGGGGAATGTTTTCAGTATGCTATCAATTGGGAACCTGACTGTATACAACCTGGCATCATTGGAGGTGAGCACTGCTTAGCCTTCAAATGTGGAGGAAGTTGGATTCCAAATAAACACTCACGGAGATGACATGACGCAATGTCACTGCGGCCATAGTTTTGGACAGGTTGATCAGGCTCAATGACAGTGCATCCCTGTCAGATGTCTCACGTCATTCTCTCGACATGTGGAATGAACTCTGGGAGACGGGTGATTTACGGCTCAATGATTTCTTGTATGATGGTGTGGTTTGCCGTGAGTCATGGGTGATGGAAGAGGACATAGGAAAAATGAATGTTGTGTCTGATGTCAACGATCCTAGAAGGGATGTGCAATGGGGGTGGGTGCCGTCACAGATTCCTTTTCGTTATGGTCATTGTAAGATTCTTGTGCGTGATCTCATGGGAAATTGTTGGAAGACTACGTACATCAATGGCGATTTCAGATTCGAGTTTTTGACAGAGAGGTGTCTGCACAGGAGAGGGATGCCATGACACATGATGGTCATAATGCTGGTGACTTTTGTCCACCACTTGCCCACCCTTTGCGCATGGAGTTGTCGGAGGACAAAGTTTTCAGAGGGACTGAGAGCGTGAGGTACGAGTTGTCTATGGGAACACAAGCTACATACTGTGGACAATGCTACAACATATGGGATCCAATGATGACAATGGAGGTGTTGAGGTCGGAATATGACATCGCAAACAGTGTCATCGATTTGAGCAAACTGCATGAACACGTGTCGTCTCACATATACGGGTACAGTGTTAAGTGGATTCCAGGCGTCTTGCATCCAGCCATAGTAGATGGCAACGCGACCATGGGGACAAGGTTGAACTCTGGTCACTGGGTTCCCATTGGTTGGATACATGTAGGACTGTTGGAACATTGACAATTCCTGGTTGTCCTTGCACGTGTTTCCATCAAGGCATGAGAAAAAATACGGGTACAGTGTTACTTGGATCTAAGCAGATCCGTCAAGCGTCATGAGAAAAAATCAGGCGTGAGAAAATCATCAAAGTCCGACTCAAAGATAGCAAAGCGGGAACGAGAAATCAAAGAGACGATTGGAGAATGAGATATGCATGGAGCGTGCATTGGTTACAGTGCCTGCAACAAGGACGGACAAAGAGAGATCGAAAGGACGGGAGGAATTACCTCTTGGGACGCCAAAGTCGAAAAATGGTCATGCAAGGCGCGAGAGCAAGCCACCCAAAACGCCAAAGAAAAAATCTTTCACAGATCAAGGACTTGCATGTGTTCGCAACGAAGGAACACAACGAAAGAAGAAGCGAAGCATAAATAAAGTTCACAAAGACATCGGAACAACTGATTTGAGGGGGCCGGATGTTGTTGAAAGCAGCACACGAGCGGAAGACAACCTGTCGCAGCGGTCCATGGAGGATGCCTCTCCTTCTGAAAGGGAGGAAAATGCGAGAACAGACGACAAGGGCGGTGACAGTGAATCAGAGACCACAGGGGAGAAGAGGGGAGTGGCACACAGCAGGAAAACGACAGTGTAAGCAGTGACGCGAACAATGATGAAGAAGAGGAAACTTCATACTGCAGCAATGACAAGGACAGCCAGAAATCACAGAGTTATTTGAAGAGAAAACGTGGAAGTGAAGGAAGACTTGGACGAGGGGAAGGAGAAAAAGTTGAGACGAACAAGGAGTCGGTGCGCAAGGAGTCGTTGTCGCAATAACGTATGTGTATTATTTAAAACAGTAGTTCACAACCTCAGACTTCGTATATGTCGTCTTTTTAATGATGCACAAAGAGAGTTGAGAAATATTACAAAACTATTAATGAAATCGTGTGTTGTCTGGGCATGTACGTTGTTTGCTGTCTTTTTACGTCTGCCCGTTGTCTCTTACCAGGAGGCGACATTGTCGAGAAACCGTCAAACATACAGAGAAAGAGAGGACACCACGAGCAGACAAGCGACATAGGCAATATAAATTTTCCTAAGAAAGCAAAGGATAGATTATTTCGTTCAATCGCAAAGGCGTATGCATTCACTACGGCGAAGGATGCAACAATGTACCCCTCGGAGGATGACTTCTTCGCATCTCTGCAATTAGCAGCAAACATGTTAGGGAGAAATGTGAAGGAGGGACTCAGTATGTATGTGGATAGTATAGGAGTGCGGTCAGTGCCGGAGGAATATAACAGAGTCATGACAACGGTGAGAGGAGAGATAACATGACAGTTGAAACACTGGTTTTGGGCAGAGAAAGGGCTACCACTCTAGCGATGTGCAGAAATGGACCACCAACAGGAAGTGCGTAAGAACTTACGACCCGAGACGCAGACAAACAAGTCATGGAGACAACTTGGCAATGATCCGTGGGGTGCAAAATCATTCAAGACAGCGATAGAGAAAGTTTTTCAGATGCGAAGGGATGATGGAGGGGTCGGGGTGACCTTGCAACAACTGGCTTTTGCAGAACTTGCTGTGTGGTCCGAAATTGAACAGACTAAGAAGACAAGCAAAGCATCAGAGCAGATTCAGAAATTAGCATCAGAGCAGATTCAGAAATTAGCATCAATTAAGCAGGATATTGTGGCGTCAGTTCGTAATCGCGACACTGTAATGAGTTTTTCAATACTCAAGCTTGATCGCACAACATCGGTTGCAGAAAAGGTTGTGGCATTCTTCCACGCAAGAACACCTAGTAGGCAAAGCAATGCGGCTTGTGTCACAAATATCACTAAAGATGATTACGAGTTTGAAGTTCTTGCGAAACCATGTGGCAGCGAATCAGGGAGAGAACGAGAGACAAAAACTTCAATTGCAAGACTGTAATACTGAGTTCGTGACGGCATGTGCGATGCAGCAGTGCACTGTATTTGAACTTAGGGGCGGTCGAACTTTTAGTACGCCATGTATTTTTGTGGCATCTATCAGGAGATTAATATTGCAGATGTGGCATGTATCATGAGACCTTACAAATGCGGAGAGAGAGAGAGAGAGAGAGAGAGAGAGAGAGAGAGAGAGAGAGAGAGAGAGAGAGAGAGACGACGAGAGAAAGGGAGATGATTCAAAGTTTCGCCTGCGAGTTTCGATGAATTTTTTGTGTGTATTTATCAGGAGACTGATTCTGGCAATGACGACCGTCCGCCGTGTTCATATTGAATTGATCGAAGCCATCTTGTGGTTTGTGCGGAATTATATGATCGTCAGTCGTTTTGATGTTGTATATAGATGTTAATAATAACATTCCTCCACACTCTTCTAGTCGTTTCTTGCAGTGGTTGTATGCAAGTGTTATTGACAACTACCTTTTCACAGGTGATGGACAAAGAATGTGGTCAATAGTGGTCCTTTCCAATCTTAGCTTATTGTGTCGATACGGGATTGGCTGTCAGTTTTCTTTTTTTTATTTACATAAAGTTATTCCGGTGCTGGGATGATTGACAAAATGGATGTATGAGAAGAGTCAATTTCTTCTACTGGGATGCATGACAAAATGAATGTATGACAAGAGTCAATTTCAGGTACTAGAGAGAAGAACAGAAAAAATAAGCCGTAGTGGTGATCCAATGACGAGAGTCAATTTCTGGTACTGGGATGCATAACAAAATGCACATATTTCGTGGTTTGTTGCGGAATAATATGATCGTCCGCCATTTTCATGTTCTAGCTACATGTTAATAATAAAAGTCATCCACCCTCTTTTACTCGCAGCTTCCAGCGGTTGTATACAAGTGTTCTTGACAACTACCTTTTCACGGCTGATGAACAAAGAATGTGGTCAATAGTGGTCCTACCCAATCTTAGCTTATTGTGTCGATACAGGTTTAGCTGCCAATTTCCTTTGTTTATTTTATTAAACTAAGTAGTAAAGACAAAATCACCATAGATCTCGTGCCACATGCATCATAAGTGCATAACATGTATATGAAGTGGTTCACTAGTGTGAGCTACGACAAACGCACGACGGTGAGAAGAAAAGAAAAATGGCCCCTAGTAGTGAACCAATAAAGATACTGTATTTCAGGTCGTGGAATAGAGAACAAAATGCACATATCCAGACTGCAATATCTTCATACATTTCAGTATCTGCGTAAAATGGAAGAGGAATACGGGTACGGACACTAACTAGGCAACATCAATAATGATCGCAATTCACCACARTGCGTTGTGAGGCYSTTTTTGGGGAATCGCGGGGGTCCACCTCCCATCACGACTTCAACATGTCGTCCGATGTTCAACAGTTGATCAACAAAATTTCAACATGCTGCCAACATTGGGTTCAACACTGACCTACACGCCGCCAATATTGGGTTCAACACTGACCGACACGCCGCCAACATTGGGTTCAACACTGGCCCACATACCATCTCATGTGTAACATAAGCGAAAATTATTTTTTTCCTTCACTTCCTGTGTACCACATGACATGTCCCGAGGCAAACAAAAAATATACACACAATCAACAGTTGGTTGCATGCATCGACGTATGCTAAACTTTCGATAAAAAATCACACATTTTTTCTGTTGAGTTGTTCGAACGGCAAAACGAAGAGGGAAGTAAATAATATTATCATGCATCAGATATCGATCATGCGTAAATCATGTATGAGGAAGATCCAACTCATGCTCAGGCCTATACGCAGATCGTAAACTACCGGTTATACATGCATCTATTCCGACCCAAGTTTATTTGGGTAGACAACTTCGACAGACTTAACGCAAAACCAAACAGTCGATCACTATCGCTTATACAAAGACATAATCATTCAAAAAATGAGTGGGATTACATACATTTCTCCATACATCAACAGGGCGTTCATCCTATACTCCTCATACTTCCTCGTTTCTATAATCGACAATCCTCCATGCAAATCGTTCGAGTGATCAAACAATTTTGGAATTGCCATACATCATGTAATGGAAAAGAAAGAGATGAGGGGGGAGGAAGAAAGATAACCGATGCATCAACCAAGGAAAGGACAATCCGAGAGTGCCGCACGCAAGGATGGTCGATAACCGGAAACCAAAATTATACAGAAGATGCGAAAAGATAACCCCCACTTCAGTACACCACTCTCTCTCTCTCTCTCTCTCTCTCTCTCTCTCTCTCTCTCTCTCTCTCTCAAAGTTCTCATGATGTGGGCAATCCATCACCGCACACCCATCAACAACCCGAAGTTGTCATCCCGCTTAGTCCGAGTAGGCAAGCCAGGTTCGTCGTGTGCCACTGTCCTTCGTGGCCACACGTCAACCCCGCCTACCCAGCACCAGGCCGTCGGATCGCTCATTTCCCTACTCACCTTTTTGTCTCCACTTGTTAGCCGATCCTTTCAACCACGCTAACTCCCGAGTGTAGATTAGAGAGTGAATTAGTCGCACGTGTTTGCCTTATAGCATTTGGCAGTTGCATGATATAATTTCCGATTATGTTAAAGGAATAGGTAGAGAAGAAGTGGGAGTGCCTACGGGTGCATAACAGGGCCGCGACATGGGGGACATAGTCGCTCTCCACGCATCAATTCAGTCATGCGTCCTTGGGCCAATGAGGTAGCAGGGAAAGAGACGCCAAGTTTGGCGTGAAAACGAAGAGATCAAGAAGGGAGAAGATTACAGTTACACCTGTGCTTGCCAAGAAGTAGCAAGGAGAGATAACAGTGTGATTATAATTAATGCGCGGTGGGGGCAGAGCGCAAAACAGGACAGCCATGCGTGCGCAAGTAGGGAGCCTCGTGTAGTTACAACCAAAAATTATGACGCTCCCAAATTCTTAGCCTAATTAAAATCCTAATTGAAGAAGAAATTCAGAGAAACAGTGTAGGTTCATTTTTTTTTTTTTTTAATTCAAAGGATTCCCCGCGCGGTGATCGCGCCAAAAATTCCCCTCCCCACAATAGAACAAGAAAGAAGTTATGGTAACAATTATTTCCTCGCTCGCTGAGGCGCGATCAATTACCAATCATCAGGAAACCAGCCTCCTTCAAAAAGGCGGGGGGACATTCATGCAATTGGGCGGGGCCCTCTCGATCAACCCCCGAAATATAGTTGCGCAGAAAGTCGCGCGTCTACGTAAAGTAGTTCGTCCCAAGGAACGGTCGTGATGGGGTTGCACGAAGTCGACACTCCGTTGGATCGGGATAATCGGTCCACATGGCACAAACAATTTCAACTTACATGTGTCTACCCAATCAAGTGTTTGGAATCATTACTGCAGTTCATTTATCTGGCGAACAAATCAGAAAAAGAGGGGGAAGAGTCTACATTCGACTCAATGATGGCAATCAAAGCATCGATGAGCATATATATATCTAGAACCTTAGTGAGCTTTCCACATAGCCAACCCTGTCAATACAAATACACATCACGCCCCACATACACGATTCTCCAGATGTTCGAGGGACGCACCAACAATAATAGAAAGAAGTGGATTAAGAGCTTTCAGTCCCCTTTGTACCCACGATACACGCTCATGCGAGATCCGGTTGAATTCAATGGGGGCAGACAGGATTAGTTAAGTCCAGATTCATTTTAACATTCATCAGTCAACCAAGGGCGTGAGAACAAGGGGGGGAGAGAGAGAGAGAGAGAGAGAGAGAGAGAGAGAGAGAGAGAGAGAGAGAGAGAGAGAGAGAGAGAGAGAGAGAGAGAGAGAGAGTGCGGACAAAATCAAGAGATAGCATCAGGGGAGAGAGAAGGATAACTCAAACCACACTAACAACCACTGAGGGAGAACACTCGGTTATTTGTCGTAGACTTAACTTCATGTGAACCAATAGAAGAAGAATTTAAACAAAATCGCCCTAGTCTGTGCTCTCCGATTATTGCCCTTGGCCATGTACCCATTCGCATTCACCAACTCCTCTCACTCCTGCACTGACGATCCCAGGCCGCCACACACCGACCTCCACACCATAGCGATCGTCACCCCGCGAACTCAACATAGGCACCAACTTGCCAAGGTTTCGTAGTTCATCGAGGCCACCCAGCGCACAGCCCCACATACGTTGTGGTTAGCTCGTCGGTACTTTCCGACCCGCGACTTGCATATTACCTAGCCACAACTTCCCTGAAGGTAGCAGATGGGTTGAGAGAGAGATTTTCGGGAGCGTTTGCGGGTTTCATAGATGTGAGGAGGGAAATGGAAGAGGGAGAAGCATGGGATGGAGGTAGGGAGGGGCGAAGAGAAAGTTCGGGATAGTCGCCCTCGAAAGGCCGTATCGATCCTGGCGATTCCCCACAGGTTTCTGCACATCCAATCAGATTACTTCGTGCGAGAGCCACTTCTCCTTACACAACGTTGCCCGAAGGTTTCGAGTACTTAAAAAGGGGATCGGTAGGGAGTTCTGGTATGGGGATGCAAGCGGTAAGAAGAAGAGAGCGAAAAGTAGTGTGGAGCATGTCCAAGATTCAAACGAGGAGTAGGGGTGAAGCACGAGAGAGAGGGTATGGACGAGTTACAGACGAAGGGAATAAGGCGTGAAGAAGAGGAGCAGGAAGATGGCATGGGTTTTAGCGGGAGGCGGGGGAAACTTTGCATGCACTTCGCTAAGTGTAGAAAAGAATGGGCCACCAAAACAGTTATGTTCCATCTTAAAGCTACTTCTAGAATACGAAATTCAAATGCTATACAAGCGTGCGGGATTGAGCACACACAAATCCTACGTCTACCTAGTTGCCTACAAAAAAATTCACAAATATTTCAAGGGTGGGTGCGGGAAGTTCTCCATGCAAGAAATGACTCGTCAAGGGAAAAAGCGCCCGTAAATCCTGGAATTTCCAACTACCGAACAAAATTCTTAGAGCGCTCTTTGACGCGTGTGTAATTCCTAGTACGTAAATGTGTGAATTTCGAAAAGAAATCGCAAAGAAAAGAAAACGTTGTCCTAGATTCGAGAGGGTCTGGCTGGCCAACAATTTCATGCGTCTAGGAATATAGCAAAAGAAGGGGGTTCCCAAAGAGAGTTGACGGGTCATATTAACAAAGTTTGGGGGCTTCATAAGATAGTTCTGGTACTGAAGCTGGTATGTCACATATGTGACGAAAATTTTGCGATCTCCTAATTGCATGAAAACTTTATTGGTTTACAGAAGGAGGAAGGGGGAGGAACATGGTGCCATGTCGGCGAACGAAAGGAAACGCATGTTGGTGCGAACTTCATTTGCAATATCCTCACGAAGTTCGTTGTCGCGCCTTGCCAGCACTCGTCTTCTACCACAATTGTCTTTCATATGGCATCATTGGGAACCACCCAGGCGGTATATTGGTGAGCCGCCCAATTGTAAGTAACAAGGAGGGGAGGGGGAGGAAGCAGGGCCTCTTCGCTGAGATCGACAAAGTGAACGATGCGATGGGCGAGGGAGAATCAATGATTTGGTTGAGGGAGGGAAGCGAGGTATTTAGCATATAGAGTGGGGAGAGTGTGTAGGGTGTTGTCGCGCAAGGACTTGTAATCTCCCATAGCGGGGAAGGTCCCAGAGATGATGCAATACAAGTCCATGTGGTTGTATTGCCTCCATGCAGCAGTAAAGGGGAGGATGTTGAGGCGAAAGACAGGAAAATCGCAAAAGTGGACTTTGTAGAGCAGGAGGGCAACGTAGTGCCAGTAAAAGAGTTGGCTGAAAAGGATGTGGTAATCGGTGGCGAACTCAATGTGGAGAAGCGAAGAGAAAAAAAGGAAATCGAGAGCCTCAGGGCAGCGAAAGACGGGACCAGGGCAAAGTGCTTGAGCTGGGAGGAGGACGGGGATGAATGGCAGAGGGGGCGGAAGAGGGAGATGGTCAGCGAGATCGACGTCGGCGGCAGGAAGATTCGGCACAATCGTGGTGGCTGGCCAAGTCCTCGGGTGCTTTGGGATTCTGGGCGGAATCGACTGGTGTGACGAAGCGCCAACCAGTTGGCGGTCTCACTTCAGTTTCCTGGTTCGTCCTCCTCAGTCTCGTTCTCTGCTTTATCTTCTTCATCGTCTTCTTCATAGGTGGACTGAGCTTCTGCTCCGTCCGCTTCTTATTGCTGCTGCTTGGGGAGGGTTATAGGTGATGAATCATCGTCCGACGGTAGCTCCCCGTTATCCTTGTGAGTCATCCAGAATTCGCTGCGATCGGAGCTGTCGTGGAAGACTGCGCCCAGATCCCAAAAAAATGCACTCGATTAGATCGTGCTGTGCTAGAAAGTGGTCGACGTCCTCCGTGCAGCTGGTCCAAATGACCATAGGTGCCAACGTCCGCTCCAAGGTTACAAGTCCAGTCTGGCTTGAATTGCTAGGATTGAAGGAGAGGATGCTCATCGGCAGGTCGTCGATGATATGCGCCAAGAAGACCCGTATCTCGTTGGCGATGGTCGCACTCACTAAACAATAACCCTACCAGCACTCCAGTTATGTCGAATGGTCACACTTGTGCTAGAAGCAGTGTGAGTTAGTCCGGAAGGACCACCTCACTATGTCAGTAATAGCGCGCCCAATGTACCTTTACCAAGAGTAGGCAGAACCAGGCGGCCACAAGTCAAATCCAGTCGCGAACATATCGACAACGAAAAGGAGGGATGGCTATCTGTCGTATTTCCAATGACAGGACACGCGACATTGGATCCAGCCTCCAGCTACGTAAATGTACACGCGACCTTCCTACGAGAAAACAACCAGAGGACTTGGAAGCGAGTTTTCGGTCACGTGCACATTTCCGTAGTTGGACCAGGTCCCCCAATTTATACCATAGTTGAGGGCCCGCATTCCCATTTCGGGCCTCGTCACTGCGGACTTGTCGTCTATGGGCCAACTATGTCATTCTCTGTCTCTCTTACGTTCCTTTTTTACGGGTTAATCTGGGGAGTGCCTTTTCGATTAAATTGGCGTATCTTCTGGCCTTAGTCTTAAAGGAGGCCCACATGTCCTTTCCCCGTGGCTCGACATTTTCCAAGGTGTCTCGATTGATGATACAGGGAATACTATTGGTCTGTAACTGGAAGGGGGTAAACCCCGTCGATTCGTGAGGGGTGGCACGGTGAATTTCCATGATTTGATACACTATTTTAAGCCAGGGATGTGTGTCATTAGCTGCGAAGATTTGACGCAGAGCGGTCTTAATCATGTGATTCGCATTTTCTGCGAGTCCGTTCGATTGAGAGACATGCGAAGCCGTGTGTTGGAGCATGACGCCCCTACTTGTCAACAGTTCCTCTACCTCAACTTTAAATTCTGATCCATTATCCATCAATATCTCCTCTATATCTAAATGAGTATTGGGGAATCGATCGATGTAGGTGGCTATTTACGAGGCCTCTAAGGTCTTACACGGAAAAAACTTCGATACACTTTGAAAAGTGATCAATTAAAACCAATAAAATTGATTACTCACATCGGTTGGGGCCAGGTGGCACGTCGATATCTGTCGTATCCATCTTGACACGCTGAAAGGGGCATCTCACTTCTGTCAGAACTATAGTCTTTGGTCCTCGGATCGGCGCTCGGTCTGCAGCGGAGATCAAATAGTTTTCGACCATGTGTTTAACATCTTCACGGATATTAGACCAAAACCATCGGTTTCGATCGATAGTTCCTTCTGTAATGCGTATCGCAAAGTGAGTGGCCTGTTCTTGGTGAGCAGACCGGGTCCAATCATTTCGCTGAAATGGGTGTGGAACCGTCAACCATAACCGCAATCCGTCTCTTTTATGCTTCTCTAAATGATCGTTGATCAACCGATAGTCTCGAGATCTTTCTGATGCGCGACGTCTGTCTTACTTTGTATAGTTGTCTAGAGACTTGCCAGATAGCTTTGCCAGTAGGATTTTGTCCTTCAAGACTTCTGCCCTTCGAAACTTTTCGTCATAGCCAGGTCCATCTGTCCTAGCAGTCTCGAATCGAGCTTCTATGGGAAACTTATCAGTCCAACATAACGAGTATTTTCGTGCTCTGTTAGTTATTTGATATCGAACACATGCACCACGCGGGCTATTAACACACGTCGCGCAGTCAACTCAATCGACAAACCCGGACTCGTGAGGGTAAAAATCTGCCTCGTAGACTCAAAAAATGCACGTGCAGAAATAATATAATTTATCATGGAGATCCGAATAAGAAGAGTGATCAGGAAGAGGAGAAGGAGTACGAAGATCATGCGAAGAGAAGATAGAAGCCATCGCTTCTGAGCAGGGGCTCAAACCTTCAGGGGAATCTCCACCTCTCCGTACTTGTATTTCTCCTTCGTTTCTGAATCGTTCCACGGGATCATTTCCTCACTTGCAGAGACTCTGCTATTCGTGTATAGTATTGCTTGTCTATCAGTGGTGTCGTACTGCTTGTGCTTTCCGCGGCGAATGTCAAATTCCATGCTCTTCAACGTCATGGCCCATCTTCCCATCATACCCGAATAGTCCTTTAATTTCTTCAAGGCCAAGAGCGGCTCGTGGTCCGTCACCAATGTAATCTTCCTCTGTATCAGTAGGCGTGGAAGTGGCTGATTCCCCACAAAGCAGCAAAGCACTCTCCTGTGAGTGCAGAGTAATTCCTCTTGCAAGGCGGCACTATCTTGGATGCATATTCCACCAGTTGTTCCCGCCCGTCTGGTCCCACCTGGGCCAGACTTGCCGAGATCGCCTCGGGCTGCCCATTAGTGATGAGAATAAAAGGGTTTTCAGGATGTGGTCTCATAAGGATTGGGGCCAAAGTCAGAGTCGCCTTCGGTTCTCGAAACGCATGATCACACTGAGGAACCCAGATCAATGACTGATTTTTTTTTAGCAGATTCGTAAAGGGTCCCGCCATTGCCGCGAATTCTTTGATAAATCTTTGGTAGTACAAGGCCAGTCCCTAGAAAGCATGAACTTGCATGAGCGACGTAGGAACCGAAGCGTCTTCTACGACGTGTACCTTCCGAGGCTCCGTCCACAACCCCTTGCTGGTGACGATATACCCTAGGAAGAAAATCTTCGTTAGGAAAAGCTAACAATTCTCAATAGCAACTTTGAACCTGATATCCTTTAGTGTGTGTAGTGCCCACTCGATGTGTTGGATGTAACCCTTATAGGTACTTGAGTATACCAGAACACCATCCATATATACAAAGATCATGCAATAGTTAGTAATGCTTTGCGCCAACAACATTTTTCGCACAAAGTTTTGGAAAGTCGTGTTCATCTCGTTCTGCTACACTCTAGACGTGATTGCAATCAGGTTCAGCGATGTCTGGTCGTAGTTGCAGTTAGATACATTGAGAAATGTTTTGGTGTAAGTGTGCCTTAAGATCCGAAAAGAAAAAAAAAAGTAACTGTTATTTTTGCATCTACCCCAACTCCCGAGTACTTCTGCATCTGGAGAAGCTGCATATTACTTTAGCATGGATGGAAAGCTTAGACTTAGAAATAAGAAATTTAAAAAAACTCAAGGGTATACCAAGATATTGTTAACAACAATTAGGAAAATCCAAAGTCACTTTCAGTCAAGTGAAAAAAAAAAATATATTTATCTTTACACCTTTGAAAACTTCAGCATTTGTACAAACTTCAAATTCCTTATGCAAAGAGGGAAAATTTAGAATTCAATAAAATATAATATAATATAATATAATATAATATAATATAATATAATATAATATAATATAATATAAATTATATAATATAATATAATATAATATAATATAATAATATAATATAATGATATCCTTTTTCTTAAGGAGCATTCGCCGGGGGGGGGGAGGTCGATGGTCCGCTGTGCTCCGAAATCAGGCTCAAGTTTTGGTGCGGGTCAGGAGATGAAGGCGATCGAGGGCGGGGGAGCGTGCAGAGTGGTGCGCGTACCGAATTGTTCATAGCGCACCAACAAACGTGAGTGAGCGACCAGGGGGATGGGCAGCGGCTATGTGTCCGAACAACGAACAACAAGGGCCATTAAATTTCGTTGAACCGCGTTGAATCGCCCCAGGGGCTTTGAATCCCGTTTAACAGAAAAAACGGGGTCTTCCGTTGAATCCAAACGGGATGGGCGCGTTGGGTCTCAGACACGTGGCCCTACGCGCCCAAACACTAAGAACAGAAAAAAAAAAAAAAATGGACCCCTATTAATAGGGTGGGGTGACCAAACATGCCCCTCCCTCCTAAAAGTCAAACTGCAAGAGGGAAAAAAGTAGGGGTCACCCCATACCCCAACAATGTGAGCACATGTGGGTGCATGTGGGTGCATGTCCTTTTTTTTTTTTTTTGCTAAATGCTCCAATCTACTCGTCCATTCTTATTTCCAAAGGGCCCCTACGGATTAGCCAGGACCCCTCGTGGAGCAAAGATGGACATTAGACTTATAGACTGCTTGTGTGGGCCAAACATATATAGTCTGGATTCAAATTTAGGTCTGTGGCACTCTGTGCATCACAGTTATGAGTCACTAATTCACTGTTTTTTCGGTTTTTTTTTTTTTTTTTTCCTCGTTTCTCTTTTGTTTTCTCATTTTTCTTTGGTTTTTCTCGTTTTTTCTTTTCTTAGGAATACGTGCAGTGGCCCTAAGGGCCTCTACTCACCACATGCATAAAAAGCAAAACATATGGCGTCGTATTATTCCACGTTCTAGCAGAAGATTCATTCTAATTCTGCACATTTGCAGTGGCTCTAAGGGCCTCTCTACTTATCACATGCACAAAGACAAAACATATGGTGGCGTATTATTCCATGTTCTAGCAGAAGATCCTTTTTTTTTTTTTTTT
>BFEA01000264.1:325889-336495 GCA_003427395.1 Chara braunii | reverse complement strand
ATTGCAGATTACATCCTCCTTTTGCAATGTCACATGGTGGTGTTCCTCTTGTTCTTTCTCATTTTGTCGGTCGTCCCCGTCCTCACCACGCTCTGATTGCTCACCTGACTGTGTCCCGATATCAATGACATCATCGTCATCCTCTCTCTTGCGCTTGGGCTGTTGATGCTTGTCGCCAACCGTCGTGGTTCGTTGAAGTTCGTCGTCGTCTCTTCCCATTGAGGCCACAACGTTATTTTTCCTCTGCACACCAACTGGCCCACTCTCGAGTACGCCGCCGTCAGAAAGAAGTCGATGCATCAAATCAGGTGTGTTCTCTGACAAATCTTTTATCCCCTTCAAGTGTGGCACCGACTCTTCTCTCGTCAGCTCAGTTCCTTGCATGGACATTGGCTCCGCGACCATTTGCGGTTCCTACCCCGTGCAAACCTTGGGAGATTCCATTGTTGCGAAGCGATCCGCTGACTCTTTGTCCTCCGCGGAATCCTCCTGTTGCAGTGGAGTGTGGAACGATTGATGTTCGGCCTGCACTCTATCTCTTCATGACTCGTCGTTGTCGCCCACAAATTTTTCTATATCATTCCTCTCTCATCCACTTGCTCGTCACTATGAACGGAGCTCGTGAATGGACGTCCTGTTGTGCTCGTCAAAGCGTGGACACCGTCATGTCCCAATTGTTGACTGTTACCAAGACGTATTTCACCTTCAAACTCTTGCAGCACTTCTCGACTAGGCAATTTCCAAGGGATCTGACCGTGCGACACACTAGATTCAATGTCATAAAAGTTTGCGTTGTACTCCAGCATGTTCTGATCTCGCAACTTGTCATAAAGTGTGTCGGCATATGCTCCTTGTGCAAGGCTGTCCGATCCACCGTTCGTCTGCCGCACTTTGATATGAACCTGTTCCTTTGCGATTTCGAAAAACTTGCTCTTCAATACCCGCTTTCGCAATTGCCACGGGCCATCGATGCATACAGCCATGTGCCATTTCCCGTTCCATACGCAGGGCTCGAAGACCTTCGGGTGCCACAATATATGATGCCCTAATTGGTGGTCTTCTGTCTCAACCACTGTCCCACTGTGCTGCAGGAAGTGCACGCCTCCGGTAAACTCCTTCATGTCCTCTCGAATTGTGTCTCCTGGCATCAGTTTGTCATCCTCGCCGGGCGGGAGTGCAAATTTGATGGCGTTGACGTCCATTCTGCCAACCTGTTCATTTTCCTCCAGGGGCACATTATATTGGTTCTCTCTTGGGATCTTTGACAGGCCCATGGTCACATACACGTTGTCCAGCTGAGTCAATATCCCTGGGTATCTGGCACTGCTTTCCTTGCCTTTGGATTGGAGATGTGGCTTTTTTCCACTTAACGAGGCCATCCCTGACCGCAACCCTTCTTTGTTGTTGTTCTTGCTTGCATTGCATGCACCAACTGGCCCTCGGATCTCATTCCCTGCACTCTCTTGCATTCCTTGTTCACACGACCTCTGCTCCCCACCATGAATGCTCTCCCGGCTTGCCACGACATCTGTTTCTATCCCCTTCATTGCCGGACGACCCTCGCCACCGTCCAACGCCTGTTGAACATCTTCTTGAGCATCCGGTACAGGGAGATCCATATTGTCGTCTGATGTCTCCTCCTCTCTGTCGAGCACATCGAAGTGCTCACCCGCATCCAGCTCATCGACGTATGTCTTCGCACGCAGTCTGTCCTCTTGTTTGTTGAACCACAAACGCTCACACCGCGCTATGAATATTTCAATCTCACAATTTTTCGCCTCATGGTAGCCTTGGATATGTTGGATGGCAATCACTTTTCGGTGCATATAACCGATGTCCTTTGGAGTCTTCGGGGCGTTGTCGAACAAGTATTTCCACAGAGAGTCTCTCTTCTTGCCAAGCTTGAGGTACATGTCTCTCTCTGGAAGCCACGGAGTTTTGGGTCGTTCGAAGTGGTAACAACTTTCTGACCTGTGGACCTGTATATAGAGGAATGTGGACATTCAATCGAGCATTGTTGAATTGCTGTCACACGCAACAACATTGTGTCCTGACCGCAACACTTCCCAGACTGACCCTGCCTGCACATTCCCAAGCAGCAGCACACCTTCGCCATCCTTTGCGAACCATTTGCACAATTCCTTCACATTTTTTGGCTCTCTCTCCCAGTCCCGTACACGGCTTTTGTATCGTCTGATATCCCAACATGCTCGTTCGTGCATTGCACAAATAAATCCTCCTTCACGTTATCGTCGAACGATGTGACATGGTTTCGTGGCTGCACAATCACCTTCTTGTAGTCATTGTTCGACGCATGCATGACAATGGTCATGCAGTCCCGAGGTCGCAGTGGAAAATTTCCAGCAGGAACGACATATTGGTCTTTTCCAAAATGTCTCTCCCACCGACCTAGAATCACTTTGACGTGATCCCAACGAAGCACGTTCTTCAATACGGTTTGCTCAACTCTAATGGCGAGAATATGACAATGACCCAATCCGTGCCACAAAGGTGTTCATCATCTCTGGTAGCACTGCGAATCTCTAATATGACCACTCGTGCGGGGTTGTTGACTTGCGCAGGCACAGGTCGAGGACTGTGAGGCTGCAATTGAGCTTCTTAACAGCTCGTGTGATCTCCTCTGATGGTTGCAGCGCCTCGTACGTTGCCAAGCATATCGGAAGAAACGTAGTACGATCGTTGTTTGTATCCCACATCACGTGCCGCGCATTTGCACTTATGCGCGGCAACTCGTCCCACAGGTGGTCGATAGCCCCGATGATTTCATGCATGAACACTTTCAGATAATACGGACACTCCACATATAGTGCCCGCGTCAACTTGAACCTCCCCACCTTGCCCACCTTTGGTTCGTCAATGCCCCCGAGACGTTTTGGCACATCTTCGCCCTGTGATATGGCACCTTCGTCTTGGTTTCCTCCCATTGTTCCTTGGTGAGTCCCGCCGGGGCAAATCTTTCCATTATATGCGAGTAGCCAATGAAGAACTCATTGTTTCACTCGTCCTCCTTGCGACCTTCCGTTTTGAAAATCACAAAATTGAAGAGGCGTATCATGTATCTCTTACGCCGAACTCCAACCCGAATGTCGTCCATGTTCAACAAGTTCTTGCTGAGCGTCCGCCCCGTTGTGACAACCACCTGCGGTCCAATATCATGTCTAACACCATTTCCTTCTCCCTTGCAGTCAAGTCTCGGAACACCTTCCACGCGCTTTGCGGAGGGTCTCGAATGCAGACGTAGTACCCGTCAGGCGATTTGTTGGACTGAACGTAGTGCACTAGCTCCTTCTTGCCTTTTACTGTCAACGCGCATGGACCCGGACCAGCTATGGCGACTTGTTTACCTTGCTGATCCACCAGAGCCACGCCAGTCTTATCAGGCAAGAGTCCTGCCTCCCACGAGTCAAAGAATCGGGTTAGAAGGTCCCACACTCTTTTACCAACTGTTGCCAACGTAAGATGCGATCTCACTAAATTTGACCAATTCGTGTGGTAGGTTGGCTTCAGTGTTTGCCCTCGCAGTTCAGAGTCAGTAGTCAGCCGAACAGCTTTGCGGATGAATTTCTGATAGTTATCTCTCAAGGCCTCCTTATCCGCTTCCGGCGGTGTGCGTTGCCAATCGCCAGAAGTCTCTAATATTTTTCACCGACACACAGAAGGAGTCCGGGATAGCTCGTGTCTCCCTTGTGTTATCGAAAGTCGAAATGTAAGCATATCCATCGAGATGGTTATCATCAAAATACACAACCCGTGCACGCTGTCGGGACCGGTGGGTCCCGAATGATTTCCCATCACTCGAGAGTTTGTATAGAGCCAATTTGTGCACAACAAATAAATCGGGAATAAGGAGGAACGGGAAGAGAAAAGAGCGGAGGACTAGGCCACCAAGAGCAATGGCGCCCCGGGTTGGGAACCGCGGAAAAAGTTAGCAGCGGCAGGAAAACGAGCGCGGAGGCTGGGTGTGGAAGGGCGCAACTTGAGGATAGACGGGGCACTAGAGTTCGAGACAACAGAGGCCAAGGGGATGCAAAGGACCAAAGGAAGAGCAATGGTAGTCGGGACCAAGTGTCGGGGACCGCCGACGGGGCTAAGTGTAAGGGACCGCTGACGGGACTAAGTGTCGGGGGCCACCAACGAGACAAAAGTCGGCGGTCCATGGCGGAACAAATGCTAAGGACCAGCGCGGAACGAGTGGCAGGGACTTATGACGCCCCAAGAGAAAAATAAAGAGGGACTATGTGAGGAGCAAATAATTGAAGTGAGGCGCACCGTCAAGATCGAGGACTTTGACGACCGATAATATTAGCTCCATTAGTGTGGGCACTAATGAGAGCAAACGGGGAGGCTGAAAAGAGAAAGGAAAAGTAAAAAGAATTAAAGTGGAAGGCATGGGAGCAATCCGAAAAATCTCGGATCAGCCTCCCCCAGGAAAACGGAGTCTAAAGAGACCCCATGTGAAAAATAGGCCTCAGGGAGAAAATCGGAGCATGAGGGGGCCACTGTTTGGAAGAGGTAGGGGCAAACGGAGACTCACATGGGCATGGGAAGGCTAAAACTGCAGTCCGAGCTGCAACGGACTGCACCTAGATGAGAGGAAGGGCCAAAACTAAGAGGAAGGGCCTTGAAAAGGGCCTTAACGGCTAGTTGACACTTGGCAAAAGAAAAGAAAAGGAAAAGAGGAGGGAGAATAAGACAAAATGGGTGAGAGGAAGTGAGTGAGTAAGCCGTCAGTTGGGATTGCAGCAAGTAGGGACTGGCAGGTCCCTACTGTCCACAAATGGAGAGAAAAAAAAAAGAAAAATAAAAGGATAAGAGGGAATAAGACGAAAGGGGAACAGGGGAACGACATGTATCTGGACATGGATAAAGTACTGGATCTGAAGAACAAACTGAAGGGATTAGTACTAACCCCCCTGGACTGAACCCATGCTCGATTGCAGTACTAGATAACCCAATATCACTGTCATCCACACTCAATGCCTCAGCATAGCCATGCAACACATCAACCAGGGATCCTTGGATATCTCGGGGGACATGACTGGGATGGTGATTGCTGCATTATTCGCGATGCTCAGGGTGTTTCAATACAATCCATCTTTCTTGATCGCCTGTTGTGCACACTGGAAAACATGGAACTACTGGTTCAGACCGAGAAGACGGTGGCAATCATTTGGGATTCAGCCGGGCTAATCATCTCGGTTTCCTTAACCTCAGCGTCGGTTTCATAATCGATGACATTCTTGGCTATTTTGACTCCTGTTAGTTCTGTCATTTCCTGCATGAGATCCAGAACATCCGCTATCGGAGCCTCTGCTTCTTCCTTGATCAAAGCGATCATGGCTCCCTGCGTGAGTAGTGATCGAGGGGGGGAGACAGAGAGATCCAGGTAATGATTCATCTACTCATACCTAGCCCGGAGTGAAAGCGTGCTCTCATATAACGTGCGAGGGGGTTCCAAAAGGTCAGCCATATCGAAAATTTGCAAGATCAACTCTCCCAAGAATGTCGTAGGGGGAGTCCGTCTTTATGTGGGTAGAGAACGGCTCGGCTCGCTGTTTTCCGAGCTTAGATCGAATGTTCGAGAAGTTGTAGGGATCCATCCGAAATTCTTCTTAGGTCTCTCAATCGAACATTTTGACTAATTGCTCTCATTCTTTCTCACTGGGCATAGCGCACAGTTCTACCTCATAGTCGCGTTCATTGAACTCGTCTTCCCACGCAGGGGGCTGCTCTTCATCAGGGTTCGGGAGAGACTTTTCTAGGCTCTGGATCATTCCTATCCGGTCGATACTGGGATATCTCCTTGGTGAACGGGTAGAAATTTGGAGAGGAAGCGTTTGAGGTTTCCCTCCCGTATGAGTGAGAATGAGTTGTTCCGTGCGCCCACCGCCATCGCCCGGGGCAGTCCTAATAGTATCGAATAAGAATGCACATCCATGACTAATGCGTTAACCAGCACATGCACTCGGCCCACCTTGATCGCAACGTTCTCAATGATTCCTACGATGTTCATGGCCTCTTCATCGGCCGAGACATAGTTGTCCTTCCCTGGTAGAGGAAGGATGGAATTCAGCCGTCCAGTCTTTCGGACTGTGTTCAGGGAGATAACTACGACTGATGATCCAGTGTCAATCGGCGCATCGAACGGTTTACCCAAGACTTCGCAATCACATTCCGCACTTTTCCATAGGACCGTTCGGACACGCACAAACTGATCTCTCTCGGGGTAAGAGATGGCGGCGATTCTCCTTGTTTCCTGCGCTTTAGATTCGACTGTCGGGGGAGGACTTGCCTCGCTTTCATCTTCCTGCTTTTTCTTCAGCATGCGCTGAACGCGCTGATAGGTAAAACACTTCTGATTCTTCTGGCATTGTTGCAGAAGCTTGTCATTTGCTACTTTGGATATGGTCAGCAAGTGTCCTATGGGGATAGGCACTCGGATGTCCAACTGTTTGAGTGTCTATAGGACATCGATTTCTCCTGTTTGGAACTGGGGTCCTGGTTCTGATGTGCGTTCGACCCAATCGAGTTCGTCTTTAGCGGGTCGGATTGCTCCGATTAGTCCAGCCAGTTGGAGGTACTCGGTTGGATCGACGATATCTGTGGCCTCGAAAGAGGGTCTTGATGTGGATGCGCCCTCATCAATAGAGGAGGGTGGATCGGTGACGAAAGGGGAATCTTTTCTTGCGTGTTCTAATACCGCGGCTACCCGTCCTTGATTTAAGGCCACGGGCGCAGCCGTTGGGGGAGGCTGATTACGTTTCGGCTGGGGGCATTCTCGTGCGAAGTGCCCCGGGTGTTTGCAGTTGTAGCATTCGATCCTCCCTACTGGATTAGCCATATGAAGGGGAGCAGCGAGAGAGGTAGATCCTCCTGCGGGAGGGGCAGTAAGCATGGGTACTGAGTGGGGACGGGGCAGGATGGGATGGGATTAGCCTTTACTAGTTTTGTCATAATCTGTTCTAACCGATCCATCTGGGAAGTCTGCATCTGGAGCAGGTTATTCATCCACTCGGACTGTTTAGTCGTAGCGGTATGGATCATCTGGGCCAGATGCAGATTGGTGATGGGAACTGATGCGACTTCTTGGGCCATGACCGTGTTCACAGGTACCGCTTTAGGATGGGGAGGAGGTTTCGTGAGGGGGAGGGAGTGATATGGGGAAGGATCCGGGGCAGGGCCATCTTGGTAGTCCTGATCAGGACGAGGGTAGAATCGCCCTACTACTCTGAGCTAGGATTGTCTCTTGGCCGCCACATCTCGGATCGTGTCCGAAATATCTTCTTCTCCCTGACTAATATACTTACGCGTGTCCAGCGGATCTAGCTCAAGGGCCTTGGCTATGATAACTAACAGTTGGTTTGTCTTGGGAGGCACCTTTTTCTGCAATTTCGCCTTCAACGAGGGATTGAGGGGATGATCGATAAACAAATCCCGAGCCTCGTTCTCTTCCCATCCTGATTTGTCCAGGGTGGTCTGAAAACGATCCACAAAGTCGGGTAGCAACTCCCCTGGTTCTTGCGGACGGGTTTTTAGTACGAACCAGGCAGCATCTTCACTGACCGCGTCAAATCGTGCTAGGAACGCTCTCTTGAAAGTATCCCAGTCTACCCACCGGTGCCTTCTAAACCAATAGTGTGCCGGTGTTTCGGAGTAACAGGGTGATGACGAGGGNCCTTCTAAACCAATAGTGTGCCGGTGTTTCGGAGTAACAGGGTGATGACGAGGGGAAGATCCTCAGCGCCATAGCCATGTGCTTGCACGGCTTCACGCCATGCCTCTGGATGAGTATAGTTAGGATAGAAGGGAAAGGTAGCGGGGATGCTTACCATCACCCGGGGAGGCGCTCCATTAGCATCAGCAATGGGCATCTCTGTTCGGGCCTCGACAGATCTTTGCCGAGTGACAGGAGGGCTGATGCGATTGGGTGGTTTAGCTGATCTCCCTCTCGCCAGCTCGTCTCAATAACGTCAAAACCGATATGTATCGGCTCCGATACCAACCTCACGCCCTGCACTGTCTTTCGTTCGGAGGGTTAAGGGTGCGGAAAAGGGGGCCCCGAAAAAACAGCAAGACAGGGTGTGCCAAGGATTTTTGGAAAATTGAGTGTGGGGACACAGACGGACCTGAAATCCCCCGTGTTAGTCTGATGAAGCGAGAGATCTGGCTTATTTCGACGAGGGCTTGGAGTAGGCGCGCGCGGGATTCGTGACGTGGGGAAGTTTGAATTCAATCGAGGGAGTACTGTCGGACTTCCCACCGTGCCACAGCCCTGCGTTTGGAGTGAAACGGAACGGGCACGTGTTTAGTGTCCCGCTTTCGCACTAGCTCCCAACGTCGTACGCTACACAATTCTGAATCCGACGTGGATGGCCTCAATCGCGCGGCCCTTTCCCTGCGCTCATCCTCATTCCGTGTCCGGTAGTGGAACCCCTTCGATTGGTAGTGGTCGAGTCGTTGGCAATCACTACATAAGGTGTTAGGCCAATGGGGCGCTACTGCCGACCACGGGATGACGATCAACTCGTTGAATAGTAATAGCAATGAATACGGTGGAAAATGCGTATTGACGATGACAAACCCAACGCCGACAAACCCAGAACACCGATTTTCGGGAGGGAAGTAGTATTGTCCACCGATCTTTGCGACGGCTTCTCGTATGTCTTACTCACAGATTCGCGTCCTGTTCTCGTTATACGGGAAGGGGCGAAGAGGGGATACGGGAGGCGGGCGCCTAGTCGGGTTGAGCCCGTTAGTCCACATGGCAAATAATCAGGAATATTTTAACCATTCATCGCATGCATGCAATCCTAGAAATCCAATCGGAAAGGTCAAAAAGAAGAAACAGAGGGTTCGGGGAGAGAGAAGAAAAGCTCATGTGTGGTGGGACGCGGCCACTATTTCGTGCTCAGATCGCACGTGGCTTCAGGGGTAAGCCGTAGGAGTCGTGGACTCCGGGCGGGGGTGCTCGCAATACTCCTCGGTGGTCACAGATCAATCCACTCTTGCGTTCCCGAACAAAATCCCAACAACATTGCTCTTGCCATCAATTCGTCCTGACAAAATCTCAATCAAGGCGGGTTTCGTGCCTGTTCATTCCCATCCTCCATACATGCATTCACTGTGGAAGGTGCGAAAATGACAACCATACGATGTCCCAATATGGTTGTGTTAAGGGCAAAATTCTTAACGTTGGACACACGTGCATCCACCGTTCACAAGATAAAACCCACTAGATCAGGGGACTACCCAGGAAACTAATGGAAAAGTTCCAGAAGAAATCATTCCAATCATACATTCATCATACCCATTCCATCACACGCCAACTTTTGACTTATTATGTAGAATCATTCACATCAAGAAAGAAGGAGAAGGAGGAATGAGACAAATACAGACGGGGATATCAAGATCCGAGGGAAGAGTTACACTGCGATGAGGAAAGGAAAAGAAGGTCCAGCTTTACCACCGTAAAATCACACCAAGGAATAGATTTGCGACCAAGAGGGCGCACTTGCCACCAAATTCCAACATGGCCCCGGGGCAGTCATCCACTCAACTCAGATCACCTGTCTGCATTCTGACACCGATGATCCCGGCCGTCGCGCATCATCCTCCACCACTGTGATCGTCACCCTGCCAACTTAGTCTCGACGTGGCTTGCCTGGATCCCACAGTCCGTCGTGGCGATCTAGCGCACTGCCAGCCAGTCTACAGTCAGCTCGTCAGGACTTTCCGACTCGCACCGTACACATCACCTAGCCACTACTTCCCGGAAGCTGGCCGATGAGTTGAGAGAGAGTTTTCCGGGGGCGCCGGCGAAATTTATAGCTGCGAGAAGGGAGAGAGACGCAAAGAAAGGCGAAGGGTGAGGCAGAGGAGGGTAGAGGAGAGTTTCAGAGTGACCGCCCGTCGAAAGCCATGTTGATCCCTCCTAACTCGACCTCAGCCAATCAGAATCGTCGCACAGTAAGAACTTACACGACGCTTCACCTTGGCTAGAGGGGGAGAGAGGATCGACTAGGTTTTCTAGCGCAGATCTTAGAGCGGGAAAAAGAAAAGCGCGAAGCATAGCGTGAAACGGGTCCAAGATTAAGATGATCAAGAAGGAGAAAAAGGGTGCGCGCTGAGAAGGGGAGGGAAAAGCAGTTATAGGGGGAGAGAGAGAGAAAGCGTGTGCACGCGAAGAAGGACGGTGAGAGGAGCGCAGGGAAGAAGGAGGAGGGAGCTTGCCTGCATGGCGCCGATCGACAAAAGGGGAATAGGCACCAAGACAGTTGCGGTTTTTCCCAATCCTATGCTAATTCAAAAATTAAAAGCACCATATCCGTGCCCAAAACAGGCGCGGGAAAGAAAGTCTTATGTCCATCCACATTCCTACAAGAATTTCCCAGAGTTTTCAAGGTCGAGGCCGAGAACATCCGCGCGCTGAAGGTCGCGCGGCATTCCGTTAATTCCGGGATTTCTAACTGTCGAGCCAAATTCCAAGCACACTCGTTAAGGCGCGCGAAATTCGCAAGCCTTTTCAATGAAAACAGAGAAAAAAAAGGAACTGACAGATTCCCACAAGGTACCTTTAATCGGGCAC
>BFEA01000264.1:284445-314742 GCA_003427395.1 Chara braunii | reverse complement strand
CCCCCAGCCAAAACATTTTTTCCTTGTTGCGCTGGCGGGTAGGCGTGCAGCCCTTTTTCAGGCTCTGCATTGATAGCTGGGCCATGCAGCCCTTTTTCAGGCTCTGCATTGATAGCTGGGCCAAGTACTCCCTTTTTCAGGCTCTGCATTGATRGCTGGGCCAAGTACTTGTTGTTTCCAAGGGGCAGTCAAGAGCAGTCAAGAGTGGCTCTTYACACCCTTTTGAGAGCCTGCAACTCGTGCGTTTTCAAGCGTCCTTGGCCGAACCCTTGASGGACTTTCRATTTTCAAGAGTTGTCAGGCCCTTATCCTGACGCCATTCGAAGAAAACAAAGTGTTTTTTTTTTCCTGGTTGTGGTCCGATGGATCACGGATCAGATACAATGCACTTGATACAATGCACTTGATCTGCGCCAAAAGGCCGAGAAAGGTGATTCTTTCATCCTCTGTCCAACACCATCGCCCTTTAGAGAGTGCTGTGTGGCGAGGGGCCCAAAACTCTTGAAAACCCAGCTCTTGAGAACGTCTGACAGCTCTTGAGAGTGGGCCCAAAACTCTTGAAAACCCAGCTCTTGAGAACGTCTGACAGCTCTTGAGAGTGGTGTGGCGAGGCCCTTTCTTCGACTGGTTTGTTCCGTTATGTTTATTAGTAGTAATCAAGCCATCCTCCTCTCACCGAGTTCGAGTGTGCGCGGGCGCGAGTGACTCGGAGGACGAAAGATGGCTGAGCATCCATGGCCCGTGCACGGTCGTGGTGCCTGTTTGCCTGGCTGCCAAAGCTTTCRGATGATCCTCYTCTCCCGCTCTCTCCTWCTTCAATCCCTTGCTTGTGTTCTGCTGCTTCCGATGACTTCTATGCGGGTTAATGGCGCCGTTTTTAAACGACCGGTCCTTGGCCAATGGTCTTCGGCTGCCAATGCTGCAGAGCCGGGAGACAGCCGAGCACGTCTCCTCGGCCAGCAGGTCAGGGGCAGTATGGCGATGGTGTCAACCRCGCTGCCTTCCTCGCCACAAGTTTTTGAGGCGGAAGCGAGCATGWCTCTGCTACAACCCGAGTTCTTCCTACCGAGCAACCGGAGCGTACTGCCTCCCATTGTCGTTCATACCCCTTCTCCAGACTTTCAGACGACGGCTTCTGGGAGGGCGTGCGGATCTATCATTCGCGACTTCACGTTTCATCCTACCGATAACCAGATGTGTTTCATTCTTGACGAGTTCTGTACAAGTAAAGAGGAAGATGCAGTTGTAAATCGGCGGTTCTCGATACGAAAAAGCCGATCTTGCGCGGGCGCGCCAAGGTTTCAAGAATAGCTCGGTACTCAGCTATTGGTGGCCGTATGGCGCAGGGAGCGGCCTGAGTGAGACATCTGACTTTGTGTGGAGGAAGAATATAACTGACAACATATCAATGGCGTACGTGTTTGGTCTCGACGTGAACAGAGAAGGAGACCAGCTGGTCACAGGGGCAACTCTGAGTATTGGGGCTCAGTCGAGTGTCGTATGGCTTTCCACGGCGACTGGCAATTGAACGAGCGTGGCCATAAATGCGAAGTTTGTATGGAGCGTGGCACTCAATCCGAAGAAGACAGAACTGTTCATCTCAGACGTCGCCAATCCCGTTCGGATTCTGTCGATGGCGGTCGCAGAGTCCGGGAGGCTGGACGCCAACGGCCAATGGAAGGGAGTGTGTAATTCCTCCACCGGCGACCCGAACATCACACGCGCTCAATTCGACTCAAGTAGCTTTCTGGCGGACGAGAGCTGTCTTTATTTCGCCGACTGGGTCTACGACCGAGTTTGGGGAGTCGATCCTCGCTCCCCTTCCGCGAGGGCCAGGTCGGGCCAGAGCGGGTCCGTCGATGGCGATGGTCCCAAATCTCAGTTCGATTCCGTGGCGAAAGCAGTAGCGACACCGGACGGATGTAACGTCTTCGTTACCGCGCTTGGGAGCGGTTAACTTCGGTGGCTGAAGCTGGACGCGCCCTGCAGCTCGGCGACCAGTGTACAGGTGGTCGCCAGATACAGTGCCGGCGGGTTGTGGGGATTGGCGCTTCGCCAAGCGGGCAGCGAACTAAGTCTGTTCGTGGGAGCGGACGATGGTTCCGTGTTCGAGCTGAAAATCAACAATTCGCAGCTCCACTCTCGCGCGCCTACTCCTCCCGTCGTCGATCAGTCCGCCTTCCCAGCTTCCTCGGATATGCCTTCATCTTGGGATAAGCTTTCATCTTCAGAACCTTTCCCCTGGCCTTCAGGATCTTCGGCGCCTGCTCCTCCTCCTTCTGGCCCTTCGCCTTCAGGACCTTCGGCGGTTGTCCCCACCTCCCAAGGAACTAATTTAGGTCTCGCGGTCGGGCTGCCCGTGTCGATCTCAGCCTTCCTGGCGCTTGCCACGTGCCTTATTGTCCTTGTGTACAGAGCGCGCCGGAATGGAGGGAAACGGGGGCAGGCTAAATCATCGCCGAATGCAACTGGTAGCTCAACCGTCGAGATTGGACGTACCACCAATGGCACTAGGGAGGGGGTTGCATGCCAGGAGGGCGGGAGAGGTGGGGGASTTCAACCCTTGCAAGTCAGACGATTCTCGCTGGCAGCTCTGCAGCATTGCACAGGAAAMTTCAGCAAGAAATATCGCATCGGGGASAGTGGGGCGTTCGGAGATGTGTACTGGGGCTCTATCGACGATCAGGATTTGGCCATCAAGGTGATGACGGGGGATCTGACGGAGGGAAAGAGAAGCATGTTCCTGGCAGAAGTGAACACGTTGAGCAGACTCCATCATTCCAACCTTATCGAACTGGTGGGATTCTGTGACGAGGGGAGTCGGTCGATCTTGGTGTACCCCTACTTCCAGGGAGGAAGTCTGTACGCTCGCCTGCACCACAGAGAGAAGGCAGTTCCTGGAAGACCTCGTCTCCCTCCTCTGACACTCGTTGAGCGGATTTGTATCGCCTGGCAGATTGCCAGGGGSCTCAGTTACCTTCACGGGGGAGCCGATCCGCCAGTCATTCACCGCGACATCWAGAGCAGCAACGTCCTTCTTGGTGATGGCGCTGGGGAGAAGCTGCGCGTCGCGCTCGCGGATTTCGGACTAGCGACCATCGGAGAAAGAGTGTTTGGCGGGACAACACGCCTCACGGCGGTGAAGACGTCCCACATGGGCGGGACGTTCGGGTACATGGCGCCGGAGTACGTGATGAGCGGAATCCTGTCGGAGAAGATCGACGTGTACGCTTTTGGCGTGATCCTTCTGGAACTGCTCACGGGGCGAAAGGCGGCCACGGAGGCGCCGTCCGGTAACGGATCATGGCAAACGTTAGCGGACTGGGCGATGCCGTTCTTGCGAAGCGAATTTATTGCTGGTGGAGGGATGCCGCATGCAATTCTGGACTCCTGCTTGCGTGACGAGGTGGCAGGGCGCGCATTCCAGCAGATGACGATGGAGGCACTGCGTTTAGCGAGCAACTGTTTGATGATGGAGGCTGCTGCGAGGCCAAGGATGAGCGAGCTATCGACGAGGCTTGAGGATCTGTTAGTTGAAGCTCATGTCAATAGACGGAGGGTATGAACGTCTTGCACATACGGCATGGACGTGTGGCATGTTCTCGCTAGCGGATGCAGAGGGAACCGCAGCAGAGACGCTGACTGAATATTGTATGCAAATGGGGGAAGGAAAAGTGATAGGTAGCAGACGGAGGTAGTTGGCTAACTGGACGAGGACGGAGAGAGCACGGAGAGCTAATACTGTATAATTCATACATAACGGCTGATAACCGTTGCCGTTCGACAAATTAGTGTCTTCCTGGACGCTCGATGAATCCATAGATCGATCGATCGATCCATCTAGAGAGAGAGAGAGAGAGAGAGAGAGAGAGAGAGAGAGAGAGAGAGAGAGTTTTTCTATCTAGGTCGCAAAAGCAGAAGGGTAATTCAGATAAATAAAGTCGAAAGTAATATTGTCTCTCGTAGCAACCGTATAATTCGTCTTACATGTTTTTTGGTTGGGCTTAGCGCAATCTTGCCCGATGATGTCTCTTTATTTTCCCGCCTTTTGACCTTTGATTACCGCCAATTTCTTCCCGCCTATTTTTTCTTCCCGCCAATTTCTTCCCGGAAGTTCGACAGCTGATTACTGCCATTTTCTTCCTGCCTTTGTTCTCCGAAATTTGACAACTGATTCCCGCCAATTACTTCGCTCGTTTCTTGTACAAATTTTAACCACTGATTACCGCCATTTTTTACCTGCTTTCTTCCATGAAAGTTCACCCCTATTTAAGGCCAATATAGGGTTTTTCAGAAACCCCCCTGACCTGCTATTGGGTTTTCACAGACCCTGACCCACGTTTTGCCAACCTATTCTTGTCATTTCTTGATTGCGTTCGAGCAGGGGACTGGCAAGCCCAGATCATAGCCTTGTACAAACTAAACCCGGTAGGACGTACGGACGTACGCTCTCCCAGACCGTCAAACAAAAACAGGAGCCTTGTTTCCTCCTGTTGTATCTTTTTTTCTGAACAGCATCGCCATTAACCTCACTATGCGCCTGGCTCCACTACTCTAGACATGCACAAAAGACAAAAATCATTGCGGTGTATCCTTCCATGTTCTAGCGGAAGATTCACTCTCGGTTTGCACATGTCGACAGTAGTGGAGCGAGGCCCTATATCCTCTGCATCTTAAAATCAGCGGCTATAATTCCGGTGTGCTATTCAGCAAGGACGGCAAAGGCTGGACCTTATCCGGTTCTCTGAATCTACTGTCCAGAAGGGGGGGACATGTCGACAGTAGTGGAGCGAGGCCCTATATCCAGGCAGGGTTCGAACTCTGCATCTGAAAATCAGCGGCTATAATTCCGGTGTGCTATTCAGCAAGGGCGGCAAAGGCTGGACCTTATCCGGTTCTCTGAATCTACTGTCCAGAACGGGGGGAGTTCAGGCAAGTGGGACTTCGCCCAAAGATTGAGGCATAATAGGGCCTGGCTGCACTACTCTCCAAATGTGCAAAATGAGAATGAATCCGCTAGAACATGGAAAGATGCACCACCGTTTTTTTGGTCTGTTCTGCATGTGGAGAGTAGTGCAGCGAAGCCCATACTCACATTAGGACTCCTCGGTGATCAGATTCGTCCTTGCCATATATCCTGTCAGATTCGTAGAGGGCCATAATTGCTGGCGGGTTGGTCCAGGCCACAAAGCCTGATAGAGGGCCTCGCTGCACTACTCCAGACTCTCGAAATATTTCGAGAGTTCTACTAGCATTGTCAGAGAGGCGAGACTTTCGTAATACACGCCTTCGCTGCACTTACTCAAGAACCTGTGACACTRGATGAAGGGCCTCGCCACACCACTCTGGAATCTCGAAAATTCGAGAGTTGGGCATCGCCACACAGCCTCGTGAAAAAAAAAAACTCGGATTTTTTCGAGAGGTGTCAGAAGGCCGGTTTCGAGGGCCTTCTCGAAATCTCCCAGCCTGCAGCTTTGTGGTTTTCATGATACCTCCCTTCGGCGCTCGAGGTAGTGCTCCGTTTCGAGAGCTGTCAGGCCGTGTTTGGACGGTAGTGCGCCGAAGGAGAAATGCACAATCTCGAAAGCAACTCTCGAAAATGCACCATCTTCGAGAGGCGGTTGACGCATGCATTCAAGCCATCTTTGCGGCTCGGTGCATTGACAGTGAGGAAGGCTTCCGCTCAGCACGGCCTCCGTGCGGTMCCGGACATGCATCCAATTCGAGAGTTCGGCTCCGCCACACAGCACTACCGAATCGGGCCGCGGAGAGGATCCACGTTGGAGAGGAAAAATGTCGAGTGTGCTGTGTGGCGAAGGGCCCTTTCCTCTCGAAAACCGCCCTCTCGAAAAGTTCTGACAGCTATCGAATTTTTTCGAGATTCAAGAGTGGTGTGGCGAGGCCCAAACTCTCGAAACCCGGGGAGTCGTCCTACTCGACAGAAGAGCTGCACCACTGCCCTACGGGACAAAGTCTGGCTGCCGGGACAGGAGGTCCACTCTCGAAGAACGAGCCTGTCAGTGGGCAACTCCCGAGGACACTTGCAAATTCGGTATTTGCAGGCGGCGCGAACCTGTGACACTAGATGTCGAAACCCTGGGCGTCCTCCTACTTGACAGAAGAGCTGCACCACTAACCTACGGGACAAAGTCTGGCTGCCGGGACAGGAGGTCCACTCTTGAAGAACGAGCCTGTCAGTTTGCAAATTCGGTATTTGCAGGCGGCAAGAACCTGTGACACTAGATGAACTCTTGAAAYCCTGGGCGYCGTCCTACTCGACAGAAAAGCTGCACCACTGCCCTATGGGACAAAGTCTGGCTGCCGGGACAGGTGGTCCACTCTCGAAGATCGAGCCTGCCAGTGGGCAACTCCCGAGGATACTTGCAAATTCGGTATTTGCAGGCGGCAAGAATGTAAGGGACGCTGGCCCCGGTTTCCAGCAAATGCACTAAAAAAAAAAAAAAAAAAAAAAAAAAAAAAAAAAAAAAAAAAAAAACTGTGACACTAGATGAACTCTCGAAACCCTGGGCGTCGTCCTACTCTACAAAAGAGCTGCACCACTGCCCTACGGGACAAAGTCTGGCTGCCGGGACAGGAGGTCCACTCTCGAAGAAAGAGCCTGACAGTGGGCAACTCCCGAGGACACTTGCAAATTCAGTATTTGCAGGCGGAAGACTCTCGACGTTTCGACAGTGGCCTTGTAGCGTGGCTTCTGACAGCTCTCGATCGGGTTTCGAGAGTTTCCCGATCGAGAGTAAGGGCCTCGCTGCACTACTCTAGACTCTCAAAGTTTTGAGAGTGGGCCTTCGCTGCACTTACTCTCGATAGGGAAACTCTCGAAACCCGATCGAGAGCTGTCAGAAGCGACGCTACAACGCCACTGCAAATACCGAATTTGCAAGTGTCCTCGGGAGTTGCCCACCGACAGGCTAGTTTTTCGAGAGTGGACCTCCTGTACCGGCGGCCAGACTTTGTCCCGTAGCGTAGTGGTGCAGCTCTTCTGTTGAGTAGGACGATGCCCAGGGTTTCGAGAGTTCATCTAGTGTCACAGGTTCTAGAGTAAGTGCAGCGAAGGCGTGTATTTCGAGAGTCTAGAGTAGTGCAGCGAGGCCCTAAGTTCAGCGAAGACCCACTCTCAAAACTAGAGTAGTGCATCGAGGCCCAGAGTTTGTGAGCGTAAGCCCTGAGGGCCTCGTTCCAATACTCGCCATCCGCCACAAACAGTGGTGAGACCAGGCGAGGCCGAAGAGTACATTTTTCTGGCGGAAAAGGGCGCTTGGTTCCATTACATCGTCGTCGCCACCTGCCCTGTGGTTGCTGTCCCGGCCTGGGTGCCGGCTTGTGGGGGATGGCGGGCTAATGGAACGGTGGTTCACCATGTACTGGGGACTGGAAATCATTCTAGGTGCAGCGAAAACTCGGGCCAACCCATGTCTACTGTCAGGACAGCGGTGTCAGGGCCAATCGCCACACGAAGCATTTCGCGGAGGGGTGAGAAAGTGACACCGATATCATTGTTTGAGTTTCAAATTCTGCAAGTTGAGCGGGGGGTTGAAACTGCAGCCGTTTTTATGAAAGAAGTGCGAATGCAGATTTAGAGGAGGGCGACTGCCTCGAACTGACCGGCCCTAGGTAATTGAGAATTGTTGTATTTCACTCATCTGCTTCCACTGGACTTCAAACTCGGGTCTGTATTTCAACAGTTCAGGAGTGTACCCACTGAGATAGGGCAGTTGGTTGCGCTCTTGTTTTGCCCTATTTTTTAGAATTGCTGAAGTTGACTGTTAGAAAGACTAGATGTGACCCATGAACTCTTTCTAATTAGCTATTGACGAACCTACATGTACTTTCGGTAGCCGCTGTACTCATATAGCGGAAGATCTCACGTACCAAGGCCGGAATTGCATACCCGGTCTACCCATCCGGTAGAGGGTTTGTTGAGTGAGGAGGTTTTGTTGCGGAAGATCGTTGAGTGAGGAGGTTTTGTTGCGATTCGGAGAGCGGCCGGATGATAAACAGCGGTGGTTTGACTGATGATTAGCCAAATTGCTGCGCATTCTGGCTGCCATTGCGGGGCCCTCAGGCGAGTGAAGGTAACAAGGCCCTCTCTTGGGAGTTGATTTTGTCCCCCTCCTGTATCTCGAGAGTCTGAAACCCCTACTTCTGCCTCTCTTACTCTAAAGTCTAATCCTGTTCTAAGAGGAAGGCGGCAGGAGGGATTGCAACCCGTAGGACCGCGACAAGACTCTGTGGGGACTCAACCCACCAATTGCGGGAGCTCTGCCAGAACTGAGGAGGAGTTCTAAAGGCAGGGAACTGTAAGGTAACTTTCCATCCCCCTCTATAAACCCAAATTATAACCTCTACCTGTATTGCCCATTGCATGGCTGACTAAGTATATGGTATGCAATCCTACTTTGACTTTTGTCTGATTTTCAGGACTTTAACTAGACTAAATAAAAGAATGTTGGGCAACCTCAGTTTCAACTTTTGTTGACCGTGTGAAAGCAGACTATTTAAAGAGATTGCATCTGGGAACGGGCAGGATGGGAAGCAGTTTTGCGTGAAGGTTGACTGGGTTATCAAGGTCGGGGGGGTCCCCATAAGTTTGGGGAGACCGAGTGCTTTGTTTTATTTTGGATTGTGTGGAGCATCAGACCATTCTATAAGTTTAGGTGGTCTGATTGCTCTGGAGGCTGGGAAGTCCCCATAAGTTTGGGGTGACCTAGTGTTGTGGATTTGCCTTTAGAATCAGATCATTCTATAAGTTTAGGTGATCTGGTTGCTCTGACTTGCGAGGGCTGCTGGTGATTGACTTTTTCAAGGGCCAAGTGCATTCTGTAAGTTCAGGTGTCCTGGTTGCCTTGTTTATTTCGGGGTTTCTTCTGTTTATTTGGTTAGGAGGTCTGAGCCATTCTATAAGTTTAGGTGACTCGGCCTCTTCCTGTTTTGTTATAAGGAAATGAACTTGACAGAGGGCAGACCATTCTATAAGTTTAGGTGGTCTAGCCCAATGCCACGTACAGATTGGATTAGAGAGAAACGAATCAGGCAGAGAGTCAGACTGTTCTGTAAGTTCAGGTGGCCTGACTCAAAGCCTCGCACATCCTGGAACCCAAAGATTATAATTTGACTATATTCTATTACTACTTTTACCTATGAACAGGCTAGTCAGGCAGGGTCCCATACGTTTGGGTGACCTCACTATAGCTTATCGCAAAGTAAAGAGAGTATTAATTAAGAATATAACTGAGGGTAACTTGGGCCGGCTGAGCATTGTTTCTAGGATGAATGACTCACTCCTACGCCCACTTTGAAGATTAAGTTCAGACATATATATATAACTTGGCTATTTAAACAGTTCGGGGCGACTAAAATCGCCTAGTCATATGCCCAGACAAGAGAAAAGTTGTTGTGCCATGTGTTTTTGTATACTTTGGCTAAGTTGGGGATGTCTCATAAGTTTGGGTGGTCTGACTTTACGCCTTATATAAGCTGGGTATAAAGGGATAAATCATCGTGAGACTATGAATTAGGGTCTGCTAAGTTGACTTGGGGATGGTGAGAGTACTTATTTTTGTGGTTTGGCCTGCATGTGACTGAGTCCGACTACTACTTAGTTCGAGTTTCAGTTTGATAGGTAGTTGCTTTAGTTACTCGCCATGTGCTAGAGTCATAGGAGTTAGTTTCAATTCCTGCATTTTCTGAGCTAACTTTATTTTTACTTAGGTCAATTTCTGCATTTTTCTGCATTTTCTGAGATCATTTGTTACACTTGGCTTTGTATAAATTTTGGTAAGTTACGTTCTCTACGGGAAGCGCTGCTGAAATTTCTGCAAATCCAAGGAGTTAGTCAAATTCTGACTTTTTGAAGTTCAACTTGCCTAAGGTTCATATATGGCTTAGTAAAAATCTAGAAAGTCTCATTTTTTAAAGGGAGTGCTGCCCAAATTTTTGCTAATTCAGGAAGTTGGACAAAATTGGACTTTGAAAAGTTGAAGACTATTTCTGCTTTCATATTCAGGCTGATATAAATCCTAGAAAGACACTTTTCCAACGGGAAGCGCTGCCGAAATTTTCTTAGTTTAAAGGAGATCGGTTATATTTTGACAGGTGACGATTCTGGCGATCCACCCTGAATAGGGGAGATTCCGCCGTTAGTCTACCTTTGCTTGGGCACTTGCGTAGACGTAGATTCAAGCCTAGTTGGTTAGGAAGATCGTGATATGGGGATTATTCTCCATGGACTTATAGATTTAGCTTGGGGATTGACCTGTCTTGTGTTACAAGTCTTCTTGATTGATTGATTCAAGATTTGGGCTAGATTCAGCTTGATCCTACGAGGATCATCTTCTGTTATCACTGATAACAGGTCGGTTATCGATTCGTCGGTTTACGATTTAACTCCAATCCACTATTGTCACTCAACCTAAAGGCTTTAACCCTGTGGTTTGAAATGTTTCATTGTGGTTTTACCCGGACTTTATTTAATGGTCATTTAACAAAGATACTGAGTATTTTATTTGCTGGGAGGGTCCCGCGCTGCCTTTGTGCGATGCCGGACCGATGCGCTCGACAATGCTCCTTTTCCCCTCCATTTTCATCCTTACGTGGTTCTTTCCTTTGCTGCTCTCTTGTCCTTGGGTTGCCTCCCTGTTTTTCTTTTCTTCTTTCTTTTCTATTTGTTCCACTGACTTTTCTTGCAGGTACTCATGTGGTGACAGACCAGGCAGGGGGAAGACATTAGTTTGATCATGTTGGTCCGAGAGTTTTTTAGCTCTTCATTCCAGGTGCGGTTTGTGATTTTGTACTTGTGTCAGTCCGACTGTACTTGCCTCTTCCATGTTGCCGCCCTGCGGTTGAGGCTGCTGAACCTGATTTGCTGTCCCTATGGGGACAGTCTGTATGAGGCTGGTTTGGTTGTGTAGAATTTTTTTACCTTGTGTATCGTGCTTTGCATCTTGCTGCTGACGAGATCTAGGGCCCTCCGTCTTTGGTGGTGTCCGCGTGTCTGGGGGCCTCGATTCCCAGTTTAGTTCCCCGTTTTTTTTCCATCGCCATCCTTTTGGCTTCCCATCTAGGTCGCACCCTTCAACATAGACCCACCTCTCGTGCCCCTGGTCTACTGTCCTTCAAAGGTTTACCTGGGAGGGGTCCCTCAGGAGGCGCCCCGTGACTCTGTTTTGTTTACAAGGGTTTTTGGGGCAGGACATGTTTGTACACTGGTGCCCATACGCTTTACAGCAAAAGCACAATGGTCTGTTTTTGTGGGCGGTGTGGATCTTGTATTCTTTCCCTCCCACTTTATAGAGGATGATGTCATCAATTGCAAACGGTTGGGAAGCCAGGAAACTAGGGCCAGCACGAAGTAGTCGTCCCTCCTCGCCACATAGGAGGGGAGGGGGTCGATGAAATCGACGATATCATACTGTTCCCCGAGATAATGGATGAAGGCCGCCTAGATCTCAATGGGAATGTGCCTTAACTCCACCCAGTAGTGGTTCTCCATCATCTGTGCTCTTTTCTCCTCTGAACCTTGTTTGAAGGGGGTCCAGGGGTAGATGCGGACCTCTGACCGGTCGCACCTTAGTTTTTCCCATCCATCTATGACCACCTTGTCCCTCTCGTGGAGACACAGGATTGTGTAGATGGTGGCAGAGACGGGTTGGATAAGAAAATCATCTCGTGCCGCTTCCGGGCAGCCTTTGAGGGAGGTTAGTCTTTTGCTGATCTACTTGATTTTATCGTTAGTGGATTTGTAGGCGGCGTTGTCGTGAAAAACCCGGTTGTTCGCATGTTTCTGATTGGTGGAGTCCTGTTCTGCCAGTTTCTGAAGGGGGTATGACTTTACATGTATCTTTTTGCCCCCATGTTCCACCACTTTCTGCTCCGAGGGGGTGAGGAAGCATGAAAGGAAAAAGGCCCGGGTTGTAGGGAGACCACACAGGGGGAGCTGAAGGGTGGGAGCGTGGGGGTTCTTTCTCTGTACATCCAAAGTCTTGTCCCGGTACGACCCTTTGAGTTTAGCTGCCCATGAGGGTTGCTCCTTCGCTCCTCCTTCAGAGGAGGATTCTGCCATGGCCTGCCCTTCTCTCCCCTGTTGTGAGTTTATCATTCCTTTCGCTCTGTTGATTTGCTGGTGCTCATGGGTCATGGTGCCTGTCTCTGTCTCCTTTTCCTTCTAATGTTCTTTCTGTTGCCCGGGCTGTGATTCGTCTGCCTCCTCCATTTGCAGGTCCCTTTGCTTTGGCCCTTTGGTATTGCCAGTCATGGAGGGGGGATTGGAATTGGCCAGTAATTTTAGTGTCGCTTGTCTCATTACCCCTCTGAATAGGAGCATGGACTCTGCCCTCTTCCTACTCTTTTGGTTATGCGAGAACTTTGTCATCTTTGTCCCTCTGCCTTTTTTTGGTTTTTTCCTTGGGAGCAATGGAGGGTACACCACCCTATGCTCTGTTATTATTATTTTTTTTTCTCTTCTCTTTTTTGAAATTCTTTGAATTTTCATGTTTTATACCTTCTGCGCAGACTGTAGGGCGGGGTTCGAGGTTCTGATGGGCTGTTTGAATACACAGTATGCTTGTTCGTTTTTTCGGGGTTGGGGTAGGGAGATTTCGCCAACACTTGCCACTCTCTAGCTTTGACCTCCTTTCGCATCAATCTCTCACCTTGACTTTTCTCCCGCTCGGCTACTGCTGACCGCTTTGCTCTCCCCGCTTCGATGATTCCTTTCTCATGTGTCCCCCACTTGTGTGTTTGCCACGTTGTCGAGCGCATCGGTCCGGTACCGCACAAGGGCAGCGCGGGACCCTCCCGACCACGTCACGCAGGAGTTGGTCTAACTCCTCGTCGCAAAAAAAAATGGAGCTTCCGCAAGCCGCTCCGGCCGAGTGCGCCAGCCATACCTCTCACAAGCCCCTACGACAGGATAGGGCCTACGCGAGGCACGACTTACCTTCACGTTACGGGAGCTGTCACCTCCCTTCGGTGGACGTATCCCCGCCGAGCTACCAGTCCACAGTACGAGAGCTAATCAGTTGCAATCGTAGAGGTGGACCAGCCGAGGACGTTTCTCGTTCGCTGTAGCATAGGGGGTACGCACGGTAATACGCCTCTATCGGACCCGCACGCGAACCGGCATCTTGGGTGGCTGAAGTCCCGAGCGCGGCCCGTCGTCTGTCGACTAGGACGCATCCCACACATCACGCGCACTCCACTTTACGAGTACAAGACACGCATACTCATACATACGAAACGACGCAACACAAACAACGCGACGACACTCCAAGCCCCTCAATAGCCAACCCATAACTTTCCAATGCGGAAATCGAATCAGCGTCACGCGCGAGACTCTAGTATAAAACCACGGGGACGCAGGGCTAACTCATATCGACTCGCAATGCAAGCGTACGCAAGCAGTCGCAATGATGGTGTACTATGTGGTACCCATACCTATGCGGTCCCCGTTGATCTCGATGGTCGCATTCGACACTCAAGTGTCGGCTTACACGCGCCTTAAGGGTTGATCTCTCGATGTTGGACAACCGCCATGCGCAGTTGAAGACCACACACCCTCTTCTGCACCCTTATGCAGAGTGGGTGGTACACAGGTTTTATACCTGTGGTGGTAGTCGTCTCTCGCGGTCCTAGGGGTAGGTCCTCCCTCGGCCTGGGCGAAAGTCAAGGGGTTTGACTTTGACGGCTGCCACGGACTACAACGTCCAAGCATAAAAATCTCTAAAAAGCAAAGGATATGGAATGGGTTGATGGTCCTCCCGCCTAACAGATAAAAAAAATCACAGCCCTGGAATACCCTCCCCATTTTCGCGCGGAGTCGGCTGCCTATGGTAATCCCAAAACATTCGTCCATATGTGTCGGTCCCTTTTGATCCCATAACTTTCACACACTAGGGCGGCGAAACGTCGTGCGCGGGGTTTTAATATAAAGTCGCGCAGCCGCGGGCCTATCTCATACCAACCAACAATGCCAACCCTACGTGGTAATCGCGGTTCCGGCCTCGCGATATTGAATGGTTGAAGGAATATATCGTGAGGGGTTACCCCACACGATATTGCACGGCTGAAGGACATGCCGTTCGGTCCTCGCGACATTTCCGACTTACAGGGCAGGGTGCCTCGACAGACAATGCGAATAGGCTCTGTGCGAGGAGAAAATCCCTTTCCTGCAGAGCCTACGGCTTGGGATGTCCTGGACAAGGACCTTGAATCCCGGCCCAGGACCAACGTCCGATTGAGAAAAATCCTCAAGAACCAAAAACAGAAGGAAAAAAAAAAAAAAAAAGGAGAGCCTTCCCTGGACCTCTAAGTCTTAATTTCTGAGTATGCTCTTTGTAGGAGCCCCTTAGCCCATGCAGACATTCACCCCGCGTACACCCATGTATATATATATATATATATATATATATATATATATATATATATATATATATATATATATATAAAGGGGAAAGCATGTGACGATCACTTCTCACAGTCTGATTGGGGTCCCTCATAGCCATACGTATATATGTGATCGCAGACAACTAAATCTAGAATCAGATTCATAGCACATACCTGCAAATCACATCAACGAGTCAATCAACAACCCACGCACTACACGGAGTCAACCCCAACCATCTTCAACACTCATACCCCTTGCTTTAGCCATGCAAGCCCCAACCTCCTGTTCAACCAACGTTAATTAAATACTCTGTACCTTCGTCAAATGACCATTCAATAAAAGTCCGGGTGAAACGATAACAAAACAATGAAATCACCAGGGCTAAAACCTTTTTAGGTTAAGTATATAGGGTGAGTTAGAATTGAGTCGTAAACCGACGAATCGGCAACCGACCTGTTATTAGTGATAACAAATGATGATCCTCAAGGGATCGAGCTGAATCTACTTCTGAACTTGAATCAGACGATCAAGAGGACCTGTAACACATGACAGGTCAATGTCCCAGGTTAAACCTATCAGTTCATGGATAACAATCTCCATATCGTGATCTTACCCAAATCATCCTAGTTAACTATGTCTAAGCTTACCTCTAAGCAACATGACAGAATCTTTCTTTAGTTAGAGCGGACTTTATCAAAATCTCCACTTGTCAAAACAAAATCGATCTCTTTTAAGCTAGGAAAATTTTGGCAGTGCTTCCCGTAGGAAAAAAGTCTTTCCAGAATTTATATAAGTCTGAATATGAAAGCAGAAATAACTTCTAACTCTGGAAAGTCAAAATTATGTCTAGCTTCCTGAAATAGCAGAAATTTGGGCAGCACTCCCTTTAGAAAGGGAGACGTTCCAAATTTATACTAAGTCAGATATAAAAGCAGAAATAATTCCTAACTCTTGAAAGTCAAATTCTGTCTAACTTCCTGAAATAGCAAAAATTTGGGCAGCATTCCCTTTAGAAAGGGAGGCTTCCCAGATTTATACTAAGTCAGATATGAACTCGAAAGACAACTCGAGTTCAACTTTAGACAGAATTTAATTAACTTCTTAATTTTGTAAAAATTTCGGCAGCACTCCCTCTAGGAAAGCGCTATGCCAAAATTTATACAATGCCAAATTCAGAATTTGAAAGTAACTTTTGGCGTCCCAAAATTCAATTTGTTTAACTCCCTAAATTAGCGAAAATTTGGGCAGCATTCCCTTTAGAATATGAGACTTTCCAGATTTTAACGAAGTTTGATATGAACTCAAAAGACAATCTGAGTTTAACTTAGACAAGATTCAACTAACTCCTTTGTTTTGCAGAAATTTCGGCAGCACTCCCTTTAGAAAAGTGCCAATCCAAAATTTATACAAAGCTAAGTTCAGAATTTGAGAGCAACCTTGACTTCCCAAAGTTCACTTTTGTCTAACTCCCTGAATTAGTAAAAATTTGGGCAGCACTCCCTATAGAAAAGAAGACTTCCCAGATTTTAACTAAGTCAGATATGAGGAAAGACAAAGCTGAACTTTTGACAAGTTAAAATTTAACCAACACCTTGGATTTGTAGAAATTTCGGCAGCGCTTCCCGTAGAGAAAGAAGCTTGCCAATATTTATACAAGCCTAGTGTAAGAAAAAATCTCAGTAAATGCAGGAATTGATCTAAGTATAAAAAAGTTGCTAAAAAAAATGCAGGAATTGACACTAACTCCTATGGCTCTAGCACGTGGCGAGCAACTAAAGCAATTACCTATCAACCTTAAACTTAGACTACGTAGTGGCCTCACTCAGTCACATGCAAGCCATACCACAAAGGTAAATACTCTCACCAGCCCCAAGTCAACCAGAGCATACAATAGTTCATGGCCTCTCAATGATTTAACCCTTTATACTAAGCTTACATAAGGCATAGGTCAGACCGCCCGAACTTATAGAGCGCACACTTAGTCACATGCAGGCCATACCACAAAGGTAAGTACTCTCACCAGCCCCAAGTCAACCTGAGCAAACAATAGTTCATGACCTCTCAATGATTTAACCCTTTATACCCAGCTTACATAAGGCATAGGCCAGGCCGCCTGAACTTACAGAGCGCACGCAACTTAGCCACACCTGGAGTCAGAATACCTAAACTTATAGAGCGTTCTGACTTGGCCAAGTATACACAAACAGAGGGCACAACTACTTTTCTCTTCTTCGGCCACATGACTAGAGCACTCTAGTCGCCCTGAACTGTTTAAAGTATCCAAGTTGTATATACTTGTCTTCGCCTTTGTCTTCTAAGGCTTCATATGACTGAACTAACTTAAGTTCAGCCTGCCCCAATTTAACAACAGTTTTATTCTTAGTTATACTCTCTTCAAGTTGTGATATGGCTATGGCTAGACCTGCTAAACTTATAAAACAGTCTGATTAGCTCGTTCTTAGATAAGATAGTAATAAGGTATAGCCAAATTATAACCATTGAGTTCYAGCATGTGCGAGGCTTTGAGCCAGACCCCCTGAACTTCGAGAAGGGTCTAACTTTCTACCAGATTCGTTTCTATCTGAGCCATTATGTGTGTGGTATCGAGTCAACCCCCCTGAACTTACATAAGGGTCCGCCTCTTTGCCAAGATTATTTCTTCAGAATAAAGAGCAGGAAGAGGCTGGGCCACCTGAACTTACAGAACAGCTCGGCCTCCTCGTTCAGAAACCAGAAAAACAAGTAAAATCTCAATGAAAACAAGGCAACTCAGGGCACCAAAACTTATTGAGCGCGCCGAGTTCCTGAAAATCAAGCACAATCAAACCCCTCACAGGTTAGAGTAGTCCRACTACCTGAACTTACAAAACAACCTGACCCTCCATGCAAACCATATCACAGGGTCTCCCCAAACTTATGGGGACATCCCAACCTTCAGAGTAATCAGACCCCCTAAACTTAAAGAAGGGTCTGACTTCTCCATGCAAAACCAAAATAGAAACAAAGCGTCGGATCTTCCCAAACTTATGTGGGCCTCCCAGCCTTTACGACCCGATCAAACATTATGCAAATTATCCCACCATCCTGCCTTTCCCCAGATGCAGTTCTTTCTAACAATTTGCTTTCACGCAGTCAACACAGTTGAAACTGAAACTTGAACAGACATTCCTTTACTTAGTCTCGTACAGTGTCATGAAAGTCAGACCAAAAATAGAGTACGGCTGCACGTCATATATTCAGTCAGCGATGCAATGGGAGATACATATAGGGGTTATAATTAGGGTTTATAATTAGGGTTTATAGAGGGAAACGCAAAGGTTACCTGTCAATTCCCTGCCTCCAGAGCCTCGTATAGGCTTCAGCAGAGCTCCCGCAATCGGTGGGCGGACTCCCCACAGAGTCTTGGTGCGGTCCTACGGGTTGCAATCTCGCATGCCGCCTTCCTCTCAGAACAAGACCAAACTTAGAGTAAGAAGGGTAGAAGTAGATGGTTCAAGACTATTAGATACAAGAGGGGTGCTCCCAAGCTCACTGGAGAGGGCCTTGTTATCTCGATGCGCCTGAGGGTCCCGCAATGATGGCCAATATGTAACAACTTGGCCCGGATTCCAGTCACGCCGCCGAAGAAGAGCCACTGACGACTTCCCAAATCGCAACAACTACCCTCTTCACAGCCTTGATTACCCCTCCTCCCGTCACACCACTTATCCAAGCCGCAACAGACTCAATGCTAAGCACCCCAAAGGAGACCAAGTGTGCTCAGGAGAATGGTGTAGTGACGCTGCGCGCACAGCAATCGCCCCCGCAACCAGGCATGGCGCGCTCAGTAGCAAAGTGCTGCCCAGTCCTCACGGTAATCTGTAGCACATACAACAGCGGCTGCAGCAAAAAGTACAGCTAAAACAATCCGCAGTTCGCACAGTCAATGGGGCGACGCTGAGTATCGTAACAATCGGAAGGCACAATAATAACTCAACATAGCAGCGAGATCCCCTCATTATGGCCGTGGTAGCTCCAGCGCAGAAGTGGCCGACTTTGAGAAGGGCAAGAACCGTTGTCGTGAGGTATAGCCAGCAGCAAACTCAAAGCCAGTCCCGGATCCGGCAGCTCCAACTCCCAGTAGCAGTAAGGAGCACAACAACTTCCCGATTCACAAAGAGTCTGCACTTCGTAGCTGGTTAGCTGCCTCACTCTACTTCCATCGTCGGGATGAGCAAGTTTTGGACGAGTCTTCGTCAAATTCGCAGGTAAGTACACTAGCATCCCGTATCGGTCTTGCACACAGTTTGATACAGTAGCTTGACTTTCGGCTCACCCCGCCTGCCTGTTCGTAGCCGTAAGTCCCCTTACTATCCCTCTCTATTGCCCTTCCCAGTCTCCCTTTCCTCTCGAGTCAACTTGCTCTCCTTGCTTTGCTGCTTTTGCCTAACGCCATTCTCCCCGCACTTGGTCGTCATTTCCACCAGATACGCATATCTCCCCAACCAGCCCAACAGAGTGCAACTTCGAGGCGGGGCAGCAGTCCTGAATCGGATCCGAGTCACAGACTCACAGTTGTCATGGGAACTCTCACGTTAGTACTCTAGAAACGGGTGCGATTGTGAACTTCAACGGAGATAAAATCGCAATTGGCAAGGCGCATCATCGAGCTCTCCTCCTCATCACCGCATGCGCTCCCGTTGGCGGGTAAGTCTCTCACCTCGTGGCCTGCATCTGCGACTCCAATCGATAGGATGAGCAACTCACCAGCCAACATGTAAGTCGCCAGCCCCTCGCCCACTTCATACTACTTTCATCGAAAATGAGAAGCAAAATCGAATGAATCTACTGCTAAAATGTGGGTCTATGCATCCCGTCTTCACTTCCCTCTCCTCACGCAGCCCCATATCATCATATCCCTGAATTCACACCCCGAACGCCGAATCTAACTTCGCAAATGACTCGCGAGGCCAAAAACTCTCGGAATCGGATCTCAGCCAGCCCGATTTTGCTAAGAATCGGGCGAGTTATCCGTTCTTCCGCTGTGCCATGCCCATTAGTCCGACTTCCATCGCACACACGTTTCTTTACTAATCTCTTTTGCTACTAACTCTTTGCTCAAACTAACTGCGGATTCTCACTTACTATCTCGCCAAACCCCTAGTTAGCACCTTACTTCGTTCGACTCTATAAAAAAAATCGAACGAAATATTGGACTTCATCCCCCGYCATAGATGCACTCCCGGCTCCGCCCGCGCACCTCCTATTCCCACTAACTTACTAACTACTAATCTCCTCCTAAAACTGACTTCAGATTTGGATTCACCCACCTCCAAAACCTCAGAAGCGMCCCCTGGTTCGCCTGATTCCATCAGGGATCGGGTACGAACTCCATGCTTCCCTCCGCCATAGCCGCTTCCTCGATGCTGCGTCCTTCTTACCCCTTCTGCATGCACCCGGCGCACTTTGCGTTCGGATACATCCACTTTACTCACCTTGCCCCGCGCCTCGCTAGCTTCGCCGCCTGCTGTATACGCACCCCTGTTGTTCGTCTCCTCTGTACAGTAGCGCAGCGCCGGGTCCTACCGGTCCTTACCTCAACGCTTCCTCGAAGCGACTTGGGCAATAATTCTGCCCTACTGGTAAGTCCTCCCCTCTTCGCGCTCGATTCAATCGAGAATCGCACGGGCGACTCCCTTTCCCACGGTCATCCCCTTCGTCATTCCCGTGTCGGGACCAACGTGGTTAACGCATTGTGGTCCGAACTGCGCCGGAGTCAGATCGAGCGAAGGGCAAGCAAACGAAAAAAAAACAAACCGTTCTCTAATTTATGCAGGCCATCCTTACGCAGGGGCCAGGTTAGTCTTCTCTGTATCGTTCCAATTTTAACGGATGTCCCGAAGGACTCGGCCTGGGCCATTCTCTACGACGCTCCAAAGCTTGCGTAGGCCCAGGCACGTCAAAATATTTGGCTTTATTCGTCAAGTTCCATTATCTGAGTTCGGACACAGGCCTGTATTTCAATAGTTCATGGGTGTAACAACTGAGCTAGGCCCATTGGTCCTAACTGCAGCCACGGTACCGCGTCCCGGGGAGGAACGGGGCGTGGGTAAAGAGTAAAATACGAAATAAAAACAACAAAAAAAATCAGAAAGGAAAGGGGACACGGGAATTTACCGGCACCTCGCCAGTCCTGCGGGTTGGGCCCACCATCGCGCTGGACTATAAAACCGAAGGGGATAGCCCCGTCGGGCCCTCAACCCCTCGGTCCCTTCCAACGCTCCGTTGCTCCCATACTTTCGTCCGCTGGCCTCRATCCCTGCGTCAGCTGCGTACCTGTCCGGTGCTGTAACCTATAGGGCTAAGCCCAAGTCTGGTACCAGCAGGCCTGACTCGCTTTATAGAGAGGTAGCRCACGACCCTTGGGGCCGAGGAAACACCATATACCACTTCCCGGCCCACACTTGCACAAGGGACCACCCAAACTCATGTGGTCCTACCCTGTATTCCCCCACATGCCCACAAAAAGCCGCACTAACCTTCCGACCGAGCCGCGGCTACCCCTACCCGGCCGAATCCATCAGGTCCCATCGTCTGGATTCCGCCCATGTCCACACCAGCTCACTAGACCGTTCAGCGTACCACGCGGAACCAATGAATAAGGTGCTCATAGGCTAATCAGTTCAATCAAGATAAAAATGACATATGCTGACCAAAATCCACGCCACGTCTGCCAGTGTAACCGAAAGAAGGGAAAATCACGCGCGCCTCAAACTTGCACGCCCACGCACTTTTTACTCTAGTCACCATAAATTGCAGACGCGGCCGCGCCTAGCGTGGCATACTTAAACTTTAAACCAAACTGTTTGCTGCCGTTTGCAAAGACCAGGGCGGATACCCTTGTAAGGGTATTCGCACCGACAGCTTACCAGACCATATTAAGCGACGTCCCCGTCGCTTCGCAAGATCAAAAGCTATCAATCCAACCACAATCTCAAAATTGTGACGAGCAGGGTACCAATCCGATTAGCCGACAGACCCAGGGTTGAGGCCTCCAATAATCCATGCCAGACACAACTTTACGCTGCCAGGATTCTAACCTGGGTCTCCGTCGCCCTGACCCTCAGACGTCGGGATACTCCTCACTGTACTACAGCATAAGCTCCATTGGATCTCACACCGCCCTCTTCCCTGTGCCCGAGACAGCCGCCGGCTTCTAGTTGTGTGCCCCTAGCCCTTCCCTTGAAACCAAGTCATAACTAGAGGTGCGGACCCTAACCGAGACCTTCGAAGGCATTCTCTCGCCTTCCTCTCAAAAATCTTCAAATTAACACGAGTACCACATAGACTCTCACATGAACTTTCCTGCAGTCTAGTACAGGAAGACCAGGTCTCCATCTTGGTCCATCATAGTCTGGGTGATCATTCTAGATCTACGGCCCACTGCATTTGTTATTTCAGCGGTAGTGCCTTCGCGGGTTGTGCCACGATAGGTTGTTCCTGATAAGTAATCAATCAGGACTTCCTCAAAAGACTCATATGACTCGACTCTTATCTCACGCCTCTCCACAGGAGTAAAACCCCCCTAGGCGTTCATGCCCCTTTTAGTCTTTATTCCCTTGGCCAGACGCAGACCCTCTTCTCAGGTTGTGCCAAACAGTGACCAACACTAAGGGTTGCGCCTTAGTGATACTAGTTATACCCTTAGCTGGGTCTCTTATAAATGTCCAAGATTAGCACAAGTGGTCGGACGGTGTGTCACAGCAATACAAGCCTACTGCGCGACTACGCATAGACCTGTCGCACATAAGGGTATTTACCAGTCCCTCCGTGGGACAACACAGAGGAAGCACGACAACCTCTCCACAATCACAAAACAAAATCACCGCCTGGTTCATAAGGCTGTGGCCTCCCAGCTTGATCAGAGCAAGACGGTCACACATCTTGATGACATCTCTTAAAACACACCATTTGCGACATCCAAGAATTCCACCAGTAGTCAAACAAAGTCTGGTCCCTCTTGTCAGTTTTTTATTACTCAAAGTCAGCCTTCCACTTATCAATCTTATTAACCACCTTATTTATAGAGGAGGTCTTACTTTAATAGGTCTCTCCGTCATCCCTCTCTCGCTAGGATGAACTCTCTCGGGAACTTCTCTTTAACACATCTTTCCTTTCTGAAGATGCGTCTTCCAAATACATAATGGACAACCTTTCCATTCACAGGTGTCCCACTCATCATATGATCCATATAAAAAAACCAACTTGTGGGTCTTCTACACAGCTGAACAACAAAGCATCTTCACAAAACAGACTGSGCTTCCTCTCCTTATACTCGGCCCTATCACCTGCCCAGGGGCAGATCGCACGAGTATACCGGCGAGTAGACAACTCACATTCATCCAAATTCACAAGGTACAACATACATSAAGTATTTTCTCGCRCATATTTCACACCAACCCATCATCCATTATGCCAGGTCCACACGAGTGAGTGCGAGAGTGATCGTCATACACAGCAAGTAGTCCCCAAAAAACCTCAATATAATATACACTTAGGGATAAAATATCCCACATGAAATGTCTCCAACATACACTCAGGGGTAAGATATGTGAATCACTCAAATCACTCAAATCCACACTCACGCGGGTATCCTCCTTAAGATACAAGTCGGGTCTGTCACTCAGAGATCGGGGTGTGGGCCAACTAAGTATGTGCACGCCTCATCTATCACGTCCCGGTCCTCAAGATGGCAGACTCAACAAAAATCCAACCCTAACTGCCCGACAAAAGCAAACAACACCTAGGTCTATAGAATGTCATCCAATCCTAACTCAAGTCTTATACGCAACATGTCAACCATATAGGAAAACTCAGTCCTGGTCGCGTATCTCCTCCTGGTTTTGCCTATATAGTTGAGCCCTACCCCCATCTGCAGATCTCTCTACTCTCCTGCCCTGTCTGTCATACATCCTGCCTCCTTCCTCTGTAACCTTCCCTTCAGCCTTGTCCTTCAGGAACTTAGGACACTGCAAGGCTCGATGCCCCTCCTTTGTACAGAAGAAACAGGGCGTATCGAACCACTTCCTTGACCTCTTCTTTCCTCTCTACGACCCTGGCGACGATGGTGCTTCGCTAGCCTCCCTGCTCAGCTCATGGCTCTGAGGCATATCCAAAGGCTCCTCTCCTGTCTCCACCTCCTGGGTACTCGGCCCTGGTCGATCCTCAATCCCCTCTGGCCCATACTCAGGCGTGCCCAACCTCTAGAGCCCGCTCTCGATGACACCCTCCGCCTCAATCCCCATCTCTCTCTCAAGAGGCTCCTCTATCCTCTGCTCAGGTGAAAACAAACTTTCCTCCTCCTGTATAGTATGCACTGCCTCAAGGAGCACGCCCATGGAYCCCTCTGCTGAGCCCTGAGCTGGCTCACTGCTGGATGGTGGTAGCCCCTCTTCAACTGCCAAAGGTACGACTGGGCCTGCCGCTGCTACAGGTAGCGTCGCGAGCTCAGTAGGGGCTYTGAGCTCGAAGGCCTCTATCTCTACCTCCCTCTGGGCTCTCGCCTCCTCTAGTTCCAGGATAACTCTTCCCATAGGAGGCTCCTRGCGAGGCTCTGCTGCCGTTGGTTGTCCTGGCAACCCGTGTCCTGGCTGCCTGACTCTCCCTGCTCTCTGGCCTGTCCACCTTTCCCTAAGTTTGCTGCCTCAGACTCTCGATGATAGCTGCCTGGCTGGGCACCAATGCCCTGAGTTCCTAGATTTCCACCTCCATAGCCTYCATGCGTACTCCATGGCCCGCTTCCTTCATCTTCTTCCCTGCCAGATCGCTCTCCAATAGCAAGTGCCGGTCTAAAGTTGCCTTGGGCAGGAACTTGATTTTGCGATCGAACCTTTCTTCCGCCTTCGTCGCTACCCCAAACCCGGCTCTGGTTGGCGAAGGAAGCTCCTCTCCTCTCTGCTCCCAGAAGTCCCTCCACATCTCTGGGATTTCCAGGGCCTTGGCTGACGCGCTGGGTGGCTGACCCGGGAGTGCCCCTGCTGCCTCCACACTCTGTCTTTCCTGCTGCTGCTCTGCGAGTGCCCACATCCGCCTCCAACCTCTGCCTTTCTTGCCATATCTCTTCTATCCTCCTAGATCTCCTCGCCCTCTTTCCTTCAACTGTCTCTCCAGCTGGCACCCTTTCCCTCGTGCGGAGGTCGATCCTCTTCGGGATCTCTGCCTCCACCTCCTTCTCGGGCTGGCACGACTCCTGGCATGGCTYTACAGGTGCTGGCTCCTCTAGGTCTGGGTGCTCCAGGGCATGAGCTGCTAGGTGTCTATCAATCAGAGTCAAGGCTTCTCTCCTTACAACTTCCCTCTCTCTCCTCCTTTCTGCCCTCCTCTCTGACGAATGAGCCTTTCCTGATGAAGGCAATGGGGCCTCTTCTCTCTGCAACTCCTCTCCTGCCTGGCGCGTGCTCCCAGGTGCATCTCCAAGTCTCAATCCCACTGCTGGCGTCTGAGGGGGCGTGTCCTCTCCAACCTCTATCACTTCCTTCCCTGCACGTCTCCCCTCATCGCCTAGCCCTCTCTCTCGCTGAGTATCCCGAACCTCCTCCCGTGGCATCTCCTCTCGTGGTACCTCCTCTCGTGGCACCTCCTCTCGTGACACCTCCTCTCGTGGCGCCTTCTCTCGTGGCACTTCCTCTCGTGGCACCTCCTCTCGTGGCGCCTCCTCTGCCTGCTCTCTCTGCTCCTCACCCCCAGGCGACGCTCTCCATCGAGAGACATCCAAATGTGTCTCCAACTCCCTCAAAGGCCCCTCAGACGCAGRCGGCTCCTCTTGCGTGCGTGCTGACGACCTCCTCAATCCACCCTCGGTAAACCGATGGAACTTCACTGGTCCCAACCCATACTCAGGGTATGCTCCTCGCTCCTCAGCCTCTGGTTCCGGTTTCGGTTCCTCGTCTCTCCTAGCCAGGGCCTTCCGTCCTCCTCGAGATGGTCTCACCTCCCTAGGCTCAGGGTCCCTCTGCCTCTGACTCCTCTGACGCCTCTCAACTCTGGGCTAAGGGGGCTTTAGCTGTCGAAAGGCCTCTCTCAGATGTGCCCTGCAGCTCTCCCAGTACCGGGCCATGTCTCTGACCTGCCTAGCCAGTGGTCTCTCTGCCTTTCTGGTCCAGAGGGGTAACGTCCTCGCCCACTCATCTCTCGGTGTACCCTGCCCCTTCATGAATCACTCGAAAGCAGGGATGAACTCTGACGCATTCCCAATCTCTAGGCGGATCGGCCTGCCATCAGGCCCCACAGGCGAGGGTCGCAACTCCTGCATCCTTATCTTCACCTCTGACCTCGTCGTCGCCTCCCTACGGATCCGCGCGACGGGCTCCTCTAGTCTGCCAACTCCCCTTAACCTCTCAATCCCTTGGGTCACGGTCCAGCCCGTACGCCGTGCATGCCCCCAGAAGCCGTCCAGGAATAACTCGATGTCGTCACCATCGTACTCTGGAGTGCTCTCTCGATGGCGAGGCCCATGTTGCTCATATCCTCCTGATGCGCCCAACGGCCTTGGAGGTGGCCGTGTCCCCTTCCCTCCTCTTGGCATGRCAGTCTTCGTAAAGTCAGACCTGCACAACAGGCGAAGGAGACAACAGGCACGCATTGGGGTAAGCAAACAGGTGATAATMAAAGCGAGCTCAGACCTGACCACTCTCATGCAGCATACAACCTATCCGACCTACATAACTTATCGCTCTTATTCTAAAGGCAGTCAGATCATCTCTCTTACCTCTTCTCTCGCCACAAATTTCTTCAGCCGCGTTCCAGACACCCAGTCCTTCCATTCAGTCTCATTCAGCTCCTCAATCTGAAACGCTCCGAAGTCTCCGACCCGTATGATCCGGTAGGGACCTAGCCACCTCTTATCGAGTTTCCTGGACCATTGCTTTTCCAACGATGAATCGTACAGGAGTACGACGTCCCCGAATACCAAGGGTACTTTCCTCACCCGCGCAGACTGGTCCCATCGAGCCTTATCATCCATACGGCTTCTTGCCAGTTGATCGGACGCCTCCTGGATCCTTTCCTCTATCGCTCCTATCTGTCGCGCCCGAATGTCGAGCAACTCCTCAAAGGACAGGTCGACTTCCAGATCCTGACGCCTCCAAGTCTTGAGAAAACTTTCAATAGGGATGGTGCTGTGCCTTCCGTACCACAGAGTGGCTGATGCATACTTGGTGGATCTTTTCACTGTAATGTTCTCGACGAAGAAAGCCGCCCTCAGGTACCTTGGTCACTGATTAGGCCTACCTTCGGTCCACTTAGCCAGGAGGCTCGTAATGGTACTATGCCCTCTCTCCACGGGAGCATTTGCCTGGGGGTGCGCGGTCGTGGTGTAGTTAGCTACTACACCATACCTTGATAGCAACTCCTGCACCTCCTGGCAGGTAAACTCCGATCCCCTGTCCATTATGAATTCCCTGACGAAAGGTTAGCCCAGTCTTCGAACGAATAGCACGGCCGTCTACGAAGCCAGACAGGTTATCGCGCGCATCGAAGATGTAGTTATAGCCCTGATCCCCAAGCGGCATGAATAGTAGATCAAGATGTACTACAGCCCCCACCTCTCGCTCTAGCCTCGGATGTAACGGCTCTCCTTGCCTTAAACGGAATCTCTCCTGGCAGGGTACGCAAGATCGGTAGAACTTCCCGATCATGTCCATCATTCCGTCCCAGTAGTACAACTCGCTTATTTTGGCGTAAGTTGCTTGAACCCCTCGATGCCCTCCTGCAATGCCATCATGAAGTGYTGCTACAACGTCAATCTGACGATTCCTACCGCAGACGACTCTCCGGGGATTCCCCWYTTCTCTTCTTACGGAAAGGTGGCCGTCTCGCACTAAGTAGCGCTGCAGCATCCTCTGAGCCCTATCGCTCGCATCCCTTAGCCGCATTTCGCAAGATAAAAGAAGCCCCAGCTCTAAGTAAATCCCGTCATACTCCTCTGCACGAAAAGCCTCCCCCCCTCCTCGAACTCGTCGTTCTGGCTCTCGGGCACTTCGTCCACATTCCCTGCAGGRTTCAACGAGCCTGACTGGTCGAGGCTTTCCTGCAATAACGTGTAAACGAGGAGATACATTCCTCCCATCAGGTCCTCATGTCGTTCTACCTGGTCAGGTCCCTCCTCGATCGTCCTCATGTCCTCCACCAGACTATGCGAGTTGGCCAGCGCCAATTCCATCATCCACTGAACATCCTTACCACCCCAGGGATCCTCTTCTTCAAAGGGTTTGAGGACTAGCTCCGCCCTCCGTTCGTACCCACTCGGCGCTTGCTAGATAGGATAACCTACACAGCTGGGCAGTCGCGGCAACCACTTGTTGATGTGGAGACGAACATCTTCTTCCTGATCCAAAAATCCATCAACTGGGGGCGTATTCTCCACCKCCTCCCCTTCGTGTTTATCCCCGTTGATCGGACTCAGCCCATCTGCCCGGTTCTTACTGCCAGGAATCCACTCCAACTCGAAGTTAAACATCTAGATATACGTCAGCATCTGACAACCGTCGGATCCGATGGAATGTAATTCCTTAGAGAGTAGGCCAGGGCGGTTGGGTCCACTCTCAAAATAAGCCTCCTGCTGAAGATGTAATTCTGGAAGATCCACAGACAGTGGAGGACGACAAGAGACTCCCTCTTGAACTGAGAGTAGTTCCTCTCGGTCGTACAGAGAGTCCGACTCTCAAATCGCAAAGGTCTTTCCTTTCCTTTCGTGTCTGCCTGAATTAGAACTCTTCCTAGGGCAGTCCGCCCTGCATCCGTTTCGACAATAAAGGGTCGCGTCTCCCTGGCATCGTAATCTGGCGCTCCTAACACCAACCCTCCTTCTCGAAATTCCTCCTTCATTCTGACCACCACCTCTTCTTGCTCTTCACCCCAAACCCATTCTTGATCCTGACAGACTAACTTCCTCAGGTGTTCAGTCTTAGCGGCGAAGTTCTTGACGAAGGCCCTCCAAAATCCACACGTACCAAGGAAGCTCCTGACATCAGTTATTGAGTGGAACGGAACTGGCCACTCAGTAATCTTGTCCGTCTTCTTCACATCCGGCCTTCGGCCCCTCTCGCTGCAGACGAACCCCAAGATAATCACTTCCCTCATGCAGTGTCTGGATTTGGCCCCGCTCGCTGTGAGGTTATGCTCCTCGAGCAGGCTGAGGACCTTTTCGAGGTCCCGAATGTGCTTCCACAGAAAGCGTCGTCGTTCTCCTTCACTGTCGGCCCCTTCACCGCCAAATCGTCAATGTATGGCTGTGTGATATGGGGGCTCACTGACGGAATAGCCCGGATCATGGCTCGTTGGACCATTGCTACCGCGTTGGTCCACCCTTGTGGGACCACGTTTATGTGGATTAATCCTCGTGGCGTGTGCATAGCCGTCACCGGCCTGTCCGGCGGATAGACCAGAAACTGATCATATCCTGAGTAAAGGTCTATAGGTGAGATTATAGGCCTTCCAACACAGAATTTCGACAACACGTCCTTATTGGGCAGTCCTCTAGCATCCCGCACGGTTACCGCATTCAGCCTCTGCAAATCTTGCACCCACCGCAGCGTTTCGTTAGGCTTGATGAAGTAGAACCACGGGGACGTATACGGTCCACTYGAATAGTCGGCGACGTGCGTACGTATCTTGCCGTCGAGGTAATCCACCACCTTCTTTTCCTCGTCAGGATTAGGATATCGCGCCCCTCTCATGTTCCAAGGCTTGTGTGGCACGGTGTGGATGCGGATCATAGGTATTTTGTCCACATCCAGCCTGCCTGGCTCCTCGTCACTARACGCATAGGCGCGATGCCTCTTCTTCATCAACTCCACTATCAATGTCCGCTCCTGAGGCAGCAGCAAGTCGGGTTCCCCTATGATAAACTTCCCCTCATTCCCTTCGTTGATACGACATGGTCCCGCTAGAGCACGCTCCCTCATCCGCCGTATCAACCCTCGTTCCCTCTCGTAGTATGCTCTCTCATCTTCTGTAACGAGGACTGGAACCGGGCGACACTTCTTGTCTACCGTCTTGTACCGCCTTTGGGAACCCTGCTTGAGCCGTCCCCTAAAAAAAACCGATTCACAGATTGCGATTGTGCTGACGCGGGGTTCCCCCTGCCGTCCGGAAGACGGTATACCAGTTCCAACCTCCCCGCCTCGGGGTATTCCAAGACCGGCTCCCTCAAGGCCTGGATGGCATCCGGATCTGCCATCTCATGCGCGGCCACCAAGTCCATGGCCTTCCCGACGTTCGACAGGCTGAGGGAAAATGCTTCCACCCTCTCTCCTGCTTCGGGCTCTACCCGGAGCCTCTGACGCTCACCTTCCGAGTCTTCGATTGTGAACGATCCTGGATTGGGCCGGTTCCTTATACTCCTTGGCCTTGTGTTTCTGCAGGTAATTATTTCGTAATTCCCGTAGGAAGGGTCGCATAGGAGGAGAATTAACGTCCCGTCATSCTTATTGAATATCACGGTCTCCGTCCTGCTTAGGAATGACCTCCCAGGAGGATTCCGTGATCCACGTCCGGCATGATGAAGAAGCAAGCCCGGGCCTTCACCTTCCAACCTCGATGAGTACATTCGAGATTGTCCCACAAAATACGGCCTTGCAGCTGGTTCCATGTAGAATACTGCAATCAGAACGGTCTATATCCAGCCCGAATCTGATCGTGTCCGCCTCCCGGATGATGTTCATTTCCGCCCCGGTGTCCACCRTTGCCGTACACTTGGAGCCCTTTACCACCAAATCCACCGTGCCGCAGGCCACGCATTTCCAGTCCATCTTCGTGCCTGACTCCGCCCACTCTGCCTCCTTGGGCAGAATCGTACCCAGATGGACATTGGGCACCAGGCGCCGCGACAGCCTCCCCTTCAATTCATCGCGGAGCCG
>BFEA01000264.1:264299-280210 GCA_003427395.1 Chara braunii | reverse complement strand
ACGATATTGAACGGCTGAAGGACATGCCGTTCGGCCCTCGCGACATTTCCGCCTTTCAGGGCAGAGTGCCTCGACGGGCAATGCGAATAGGCTCTGTGCGAGGAGAAAATCCCTTTCCTGCAGAGCCTAGGGCTTGGGATGTCGTGGACAAGGACCTTGAAACCCGGTCCAGGACCAACGTCCGACTGAGAAAAATCCTCAAGAAGCAAAAACAGAAAAAAAAAAAGAAAAAAAAAAGGAGAGTCTTCCCTGGACCTCTTAGTCTTAACTTCTGAGTATGCTCTTTGTACCGAGCCCTTTAACCCATGCAGACATTCACCCCTCGTATACCCATGTATATATATATATATATAAAAAAAAAAGGGAAAGCATGTGACGATCACTTCTCACAGTCTCATTGGGGTCCCTTATAGCCATACGTATATATGTGATCGCAGGCAACCAAATCCAGACTCTGATTCATAGCACATACCTGCAAATCACATCAACGAGTCAATCAACAGCCCACACACTACACGGAGTCAACCCCAACCGTCTTCAACACTCACAGCCCTCGCTTTAGCCATGTAAGCCCCAACCTCCTGTCCAACCAATCTTAATTAAATACTCAGTACCTTTGTCAAATGGCCATTCAATAAAAGTTCGGGTGAAACCATAACAAAACAATRWAATCACCAGGTCTAAAGCCTTTTTAGGTTGAGTGTGGAGGGTGAGTTGGAATGGAGTCGTAAACCGACGAATCGGCAACCGATCTGTTATCAGTGATAACAGATGATGATCCTCAAGGGATCGAGCTGAATCTAGTCCTGAACTTGAATCAGACGATCAAGAGGACCTGTAACACATGACAGGTCAATGTCCCAGGTTAAACCTATAAGTTCATGGAGAACAATCTCCATATCGTAATTTTACCCTAATCATCCTAGTTAACTATATCTTAGCTTACCTCTAAGCAACATGGCAGAATCTTTCCTTAGTTAGAGTGAACTTTATCAAAATCTCCACTTGTCAAAACATAATAGATCTCTTTTGAACTAGRAAAATTTCGGCAGCGCTTCCCGTAGGAAAAGTGTCTTTCCATAATTTATATAAGTCTGGATATGAAAGCAGAAATAACTTCTAACTTTGGAAAGTCAAAATTATGTCTAGCTTCTTGAAATAGCAGAAATTTGGGCAGCACTCATTTTAGAAAGGGAGGCTTTCCAGATTTATATTAAGTCAGATATAAAAGCAAAAATAATTCCTAACTATGAAAAGTCAAATTCTGTTCAACTTCTTGAAATAGTAAAAATTTTGGCAGCATTCCCTTTAGAAAGGGAGGCTTCCCACATTTATACTAAGTCAGATATGAACTCAAAAGACAGCTCGAGTTCAACTTTAGACAGAATTTAACTAACTCCTTAATTTTGTAAAAATTTTGGCAGCACTGCCTCTAGGAAAGTGCTATGCCAAAATTTATACAAGGCCAAAGCCAGAATTTGAAAGTAACTTTTGGCTTCCCAAAGTTCAATTTTGTCTAACTCCCTGAATTAGCAAAAAGTTGGGCAGCATTCCCTTTAGGAAAKGAGACTTCCCAGATTTTAACGAAGTTTGATATGAACTTAAAAGACAATCTGAGTTCAACTTAGATAMGATTCAACTAACTTCTTAGTTTTGCAGAAATTTCGGCAGCACTCCCTTTAGAAAAGTGTCTATCCAAAATTTATACAAAGCTAAGTTCAGAATTTGAGAGCAACCTTGACTTCCCAAAGTTCACTTTTGTCTAACTCCCTCAATTAGCAAAAATTTGGGCAGCACTCCCTTTAGAAAAGGAGACTTCCCATATTTTAACTAAGTCAGATATGAGGAAAGACAAAGCTGAACTTTTGACAAGTCAAAATTTAACTAACTCCTTTGATTTTTAGAAATTTCGGCAGCGCTTCCTGTAGAGTAAGTAGCTTGCCAAGATTTATACAAGCCAAGTGTAAGAAAAAATCTCAAAAAATGCAGAAATTGATCTAGGTATAAAACAGTTGCTACAGAAAATGCAGGAATTGACACTAACTCATATGACTCTAACACGTGGCGAGCAACTAAAACAACTACCTATCAACCTAAAACTTAGACTAAGTAGTGACCTCACTCAGTCACATGCAAGCCATACCACAAAGGTAAGTACTCTCACCAGCCCCAAGTCAACCTGAGCAAACCCTTTATAGCCAGGTTACATAAGGCATAGGTAAGGCCGCCTGAACTTACAGAGCGCACCCAACTTAGCCACACCTGGAGTCAGAATACCTAAACTTATAGAGCGTTCTGACTTGGCCAAGTATACACAAACAGACGACACAACTACTTTTCTCTTCTTCGGCCACATGACTAGAGCACTCTAGTCGCCCTGAACTGTTTAAAGTATCCAAGTTGTATGTACTTGTCTTCGCCTTTGTCTTCTAAGGMTTCATATGACTGAACTAACTTAAGTTCAGCCTGCCCCAATTTAACAACAGTTTTATTCTTAGTTATACTCTCTTCAAGTTGTGATATGGCTATAGCTAGACCTGCTAAACTTATAAAACAGTCTGATTAGCTCGTTCTTAGATAAGATAGTAATAAGGTATAGCCAAATTATAACCATTGAGTTCCAGCATGTGCGAGGCTTTGAGCCAGACCCCCTGAACTTCGAGAAGGGTCTAACTTTCTACCAGATTCGTTTCTATCTGAGCCATTATGTGTGTGGTATCGAGTCAACCCCCCTGAACTTACATAAGGGTCCGCCTCTTTGCCAAGATTATTTYTTCAGAATAAAGAGCAGGAAGAGACTGGGCCACCTGAACTTACAGAACAGCTCGGCCTCCTCGTTCAGAAACCAGAAAAACAAGTAAAATCTCAATGAAAACAAGGCAACTCAGGGCACCAAAACTTATTGAGCGCGCCGAGTTCCTGAAAATCAAGCACAATCAAACCCCTCACAGGTTAGATTAGTCCGACTACCTGAACTTACAAAACAACCTGACCCTCCATGCAAACCATATCACAGGGTCTCCCCAAACTTATGGGGACATCCCAACCTTCAGAGTAATCAGACCCCCTAAACTTAAAGAAGGGTCTGACTTCTCCATGCAAAACCAAAATAGAAACAAAGCGTCGGGTCTCCTCAAACTTATGGGGGCCTTCCAGCCTTTACGACCCGGTCAAACATCATGCAAATTATCCCACCATCCTGCCTTTCCCCAGACGCAGTTCTTTCTAACAATTTGCTTTCACGCAGTCAACACAGTTGAAACTGAAACTTGAACAGACATTCCTTTACTTAGTCTTGTACAGTGTCATGAAAGTCAGACCAAAAATAGAGTAAGGCTGCACGTCATATATTCAGTCAGCGATGCAATGGGAGATACAGATAGGGGTTATAATCAGGGTTTATAGAGGGAAACGCAAAGGTTACCTGTCAATTCCCTGCCTCCAGAGCCTCGTCTAGGCTTCGGCAGAGCTCCCGCAATCGGTGGGCGGACTCCCCACAGAGTCTTGGTGCGGTCCTACGGGTTGCAATCCCGCATGCCGCCTTCCTCTCAGAACAAGACCAGACTTAGAGTAAGAAGGGTAGACATAGATGGTTCGAGACTCTCAGATACAAGAGGGGTGCTCTCAAGCTCACTGGAGAGGGCCTTGTTATCTGGATGCGCCTGAGTGCCCTGCAATGATGACCAATATGTAACAKCTTGGCCCGGATTCCAGTCAAGCCGCCGAAGTAGAGCGCCTGACGACTTCCCAAATCGCARCAACTACCCCCTTCACAGCCTTGATTATCCCTCCTCCCGTCACACCACTTATCCAAGCCACAACAGACTCAATGCTAAGCACCCCAAAGGAGACCCAGTGTGCTCAGCAGAATGGTGYGGTGACACTGCGCGCACAGCAATCGCCCCCGCAGCCAGGCATGACGCGCTCAGAAGCACAGTGCTGCCCAATCGTCACGGTAATCTGTAGCACGTACAGCAGCGGCTGCAGCAAAAAGTACATSTAGAACAATCCGCAGTTCCCATAGTCAACAGGGCGGCACTGAGTATCGTAATGATCGGAAGGCACAATAACAGCTCAACATAGCAACGAGATCCCCTCATTATGGCYGTGGTAGCTCCAGCGCTGCAGCGGCCAATTTTGAGAAGGGCAAGAACCGTTCTCGTGAGGGACAGCCAACAGCAAACTCACAGCCAGTCCCGGATCCGGCAGCTCCAACTCAGAGCAGCAATAAGGAGCACAGCAACTTCTCGATTCACAAAGAGTCTGCACTTCGTAGCTGGTTAGTTGCCTCACTCTACTTCCATCGTCGGGATGAGCAAGTTCTTGACGACTCTTCCTCAAATTCGCAGGTAAGTACACTARCATCCCGTATCGGGCTTGCACGCAGTTCGATACAACAGCTTGACTTTCGGYTCCCCCGCCTGCCTGTTTGTAGCCGTAAGTCCCCTTACTATCCCTCTCTATTGCCCTTCCCAGTCTCCCTTTCCTCTCGAATCAACTTGCTCTCCTTGCTTCGCTGCTTTTGCCTGACGCCATTCTCCCCACACTTGGTCGTCATTTCCACCAGATACGCATATCTCCCCAACCAGCCCAACTGAGTGCAACATCGAGGCGGGGCAGCAGTCCTGAATCGGATCCGAGTCACAGACTCACAGTTGTCATGTGAACTCTCACGATAGTACTCTAGAAATGGGTGCGATTGCGAACTTCAACGAAGATGAAATCGCAATTGGCAAGGCGCATCATCGAGCTCTCCTCCTCATCACCGCATGCGCTCCCGTTGGCGGGTAAGTCTCTCACCTCGCGGCCTGCATCTGCGACTCCAGTCGATAGGATGAGCAACTCACCAGCCAACATGTAAGTCGCCAGCCCCTCGCCCACTTCATACTACTTTCATCGAAAATGAGAAGCAAAATCGAATGAATCTACTGCTAAAATGTGGGTCTATGCATCCCGTCTTCACTTCCCTCTCCTCACGCAGCCCCATATCATCATATCCCTGAATTCACACCCCGAACGCCGAATCTAACTTCGCAAATGACTCGCGAGGCCAAAAACTCTCGGAATCGGATCTCAGCCAGCCCGATTTTGCTAAGAATCGGGCGAGTTATCCGTTCTTCCGCTGTGCCATGCCCATTAGTCCGACTTCCATCGCACACACGTTTCTTTACTAATCTCTTTTGCTACTAACTCTTTGCTCAAACTAACTGCGGATTCTCACTTACTATCTCGCCAAACCCCTAGTTAGCACCTTACTTCGTTCGACTCTATAAAAAAAATCGAAYGAAATATTGGACTTCATCCCCCGYCATAGATGCACTCCCGGCTCCGCCCGCGCACCTCCTATTCCCACTAACTTACYAACTACTAATCTCCTCCTAAAACTGACTTCAGATTTGGATTCACCCACCTCCAAAACCTCAGAAGCGMCCCCTGGTTCGCCTGATTYCATCAGGGATCGGGTACGAACTCCATGCTTCCCTCCGCCATAGCCGCTTCCTCGATGCTGCGTCCTTCTTACCCCTTCTGCATGCACCCGGCGCACTTTGCGTTCGGATACATCCACTTTACTCACCTTGCCCCGCGCCTCGCTAGCTTCGCCGCCTACTGTATACCGCACCCCTGTTGTTCGTCTCCTCCGTACAGTAGTGCAGCGCCGGGTCCTACCGGTCCTTACCTCAACGCTTCCTCAGAGCGACTTGGGCAATCGTTCTGCCGAACTGGTAAGTCCTCCCCTCTTCGCGCTCGATGCACGGGCGACTCCCTTTCCCACGGTCATCCCCTTCRTCATTCCCGTGTCGGGACCAACGCGGTTAGCGCACTGTGGTCCGAACTGCGCGGGAGTCAGATCGAGCGAAGGGCAAGCAAACGAAAAAAAGACAAACCGTTCTCTAATTTATGCAGGCCATCCTTACGCAGGGGCCAGGTTAGTCTTCTCTGTATCGTTCCAATTTTAACGGATGTCCCGAAGGACTCGGCCTGGGCCATTCTCTACGACGCTCCAAAGCTTGCGTAGGCCCAGGCACGTCAAAATATTTGGCTTTATTCGTCAAGTTCCATTATCTGAGTTCGGACACAGGCCTGTATTTCAATAGTTCATGGGTGTAACAACTGAGCTAGGCCCATTGGTCCTAGCTGCAGCCACGGTACCACGTCCCGGGGAGGAACGGGGCGTGGGTAAAGAGTAAAATACGAAATAAAAACAAAACAAAAAATCAGAAAGGAAAGGGGACACGGGAATTTACCGGCACCTCGCCGGTCCTCTGGGTCGGGCCCGCCATCGCGCTGGACTGTAAAACCAAAGGGGATAGCCCCGTCAGGCCCTCAACCCCTGAGTCCCTTCCAACGCTCCGTTGCTCCCATACTGTCGTCCACTGGCCTCGATCCCTACGTCTGCTGCGTACCAGTCGAGTGTTGTAACCTATAGGGCTAAGCCCAAGTCTGGTACCAGCAGGCCTGACTCGCCTTATAGAGAGGTAGCGCACGGCCCTTGGGGCCAAGGAAACGCCCTATACCACTTCCCGACCCACGCTTGCACAAGGGACCACCCAAACTCACGTCGTCCTACCCTGTATTCCCCCACATGCCCACAAAAAGCCGTGCCAACCTTCTGACCGAGCCGCGGCTACCCCTACCCGGCCGAATCCATCAGGTCCCATCATCTGGATTCCGCCCATGTCCACACCACGCGGAACCAATGAACAAGGTGCTCATAGGCTAATCAGTTCAATCAAGACAAAAATGACATATGCTGACCAAAATCCACGCCACGTCTGCCAGTGTAACCGAAAGAAGGGAAAATCACGCGCGCCTCAAACTTGCGCGCCCACACACTTTTTGCTCTAGTCACCATAAATTACAGACGCGGCCGCGCCTAGCGTGGCAAACTTAAACTTTAAACCAAACTGTTTTCTGCCGTTTGCAAAGACCAGGGCCGATACCTTTGTAAGGGTATTCACACCGACCCTGCCAAGCAGTTGGTTGTGTCTTCGAGACTCGTATTCGGATTACACGTGCTTTCGTGCAGTAACTGCCGTAGAGATTGTACTATGTGCAGTGTGGCTGTGTAGGGGTGAGTGTGGCTGGGTATACCGTGTGGCGGGATCTCCCCAGCCCACTTAGCCTTATGGTAGGTGTTTGCCTGCCAAGCAGTTGGTTGTGTGTTCGAGACTTGTATTCGGATTACACGTGCTTTCGTGCAGTAACTGCCGTAGAGATTGTGCTATGTGCAGTGTGGCTGTGTAGGGGTGAGTGTGGCTGGGTACACCGTGTGGCGGGATCTCTGTGCTGGGGTGGGGTGAAGTGCTCATTTTGGGGCTTCACTTTTTTTTTTTTTTTTTTTTTTATTGCTTTTATTGCGTTTTGAAATATTTAGCTCGGTGAACGAGTTTGAGACCGACGTTGGGACTTGTTTCACCTAGGAGCACGCTCTTTCTTTTATTCTGGTGGGCCCGTCCGGATTTTTGCATGATCGGGATGCTGGCGAAATTCCCTTGCTATGCCCGCCTTTAACACCACAGGCCGGGGAGTTCGACGTGCTTGCGAGTCGGTGGGTGATTAGCCCACGAGGTGGAAGAAACTGGAGTGACGGGGAGTAGAAAACGAAGTACCGCTCGATTCTGGACGAAATCGAGCGGGGAAAGGCTCGAGGTAGGGGTTTTAATCCCGGGCGAGTTAGAAGGTAAGGTTAGTTTGAGTAGAAAGTTAGTAGATTTGGAGATGAGGTGTGAGTGAACCTAGGCGGAAAAGTGTGTCGGGTACATTCGAAAAAGGRAAGAATGAAGTTCTTGCCTGATTCTTGATAGAATCGGGTGAACTGAAAATCTAAGTTGAGGTTTCAAGGCGGGGCTACCACGATGGTGAACTCGGAAAGACGAGTAAGAGAGTGTGGGAGAGGTAAGTGTAGAAATGTGCCCCGCGGAGCTATGGCGGTGAAGGAGAAGGGTGAGGAGATGTTTTAGCTCCCTGGTTTTTGACCGGGTTTTGACGAGGGAGGGCCTGATCCCGGGGTTTTAGCCTCGGGCGAAACAGATGGAGGTGTTGGTTTTTGTTTTGGGTTAGTAGAAGTAGAGGTTGACAGGGAGATGGTGCGCGGAGAGTGTCGGGGGAGATAAGAAAAAGATGCTCGTCTCATTCGATCCTTGACCAAATCGGATGGGGGAGCGGGCGATGACGGGCTCGGTTTCGTGAACCATGGAGTGGGATGATCGTTGGAGGCTGTGCGGGTTGCGCCTGGAAGAGCCGTCGTAATTGTTCGTATTTTACAGGGTACCTTCCCGCGTTTTGAGGGAAGATTCATTTGTAAGTTTATGTAAGATGAAATTGAAAGAGGAAGAGTCGGGAAACTTGGTTGAAGATGCGCAAACACTCCATGCTGGCCTTGCTATTTAGAGCTTACGTTAGGAGCGCGCCTATTGAAGGTCGGGCGACGGGCAAAGATTTCGATTGTGAGAAGAGGGCGGACCAAGGCAGGGAGCTGAACTGTAAGCTAGCATAACACCTGTTCTATCACGCAGAAATGCAGCGAGAGGGGGCTGCGCGATCGTATACTTAGAGGTTAGCCGATAGATCAACCAACTACCTGTGGGCCGGTGTACTATCCGCCCCGCTAGGCTGTCGGGAGCCAGCTGCAAAGGAGCGGGCTTGCTTTTAGCGACTGCACTGTTATTGATCACCGTGCCGCCGAGTTGTACCAACTAAGGCCGCAAGCAGGTCAGCCGCGAGGTGGAAGTTTACCTCCCAACCACACGCTAGGCCACTGACAGTGGAGTTAAGCCAACTGAGGAACCATCAGGTGGCGGTGCCCTTCGGGCCAGGCAGGGTGGTGTGAGCCCAACAGCTGGTCGTTGAGGCCAGTCGCGGGCAACCTGTTATGGGCGTAAGACTATTCGTCTCCCACCGCTGTTGCTGCCGAACTTCACTATGAATGTTGGACTGCGCTTCATCAAAGAGTGGAGGTACGGGCTGTGCGTTTTTTTGTGGCTGGTATATCCCTGGGCTGCATACATACGAAAAGGGGGGGGGGGGCTCGTACCTTGGTTAGTGAGCAGTCTGCGGGGCCGGCAGTCTGCAGGCTTGACACGGACATAGGCTACGGTTGCGGTTGCGGAAATGGACTGTTGTGCTCCTGTTGGGCGCTGGCCGGGGGCGCAGGTGTAGTGTAGGGAGAGTGATTGAGCTGCGATGGGGCTATTGCTGCAAGTCGGGGTGTCGCCAGGGAGTCAGCCATTGGTGTTCTGACTTCAGACCGACCGGCTCACTGCATTCTTGGCCACCATTGCGGGACCCTCAGGCGCGTCCAGGCAACAAGGCCCTCTCCCGTGAGACTGAGAGCACCCTCTTTGGATCTGAGAGTATGAAAATCTCTCTCCTTCTGCCTTTCTTACTCTGAGTCTAGTCTGCTGAATCTGAGAGGAAGGCGGCAGGTAGGATTGCAACCCGTAATCCGCGCCAAGGCCTCTGTGGGAGGTTCGCCCCACCGATTGCGGGAGCTCTGCCGGAGCCTAGGCGAGGCTCTGGAGGCAGGGAATTGACAGGTAATCATTGCTTTCTCTTTATAAACCTAGTTATAACCCTTATTTGTATCTCCTATTGCATTGCTGACTGGATATATGAAGTGCAGCCCTACTCTATTTCTGGTTTGACTTTCAGGATATTAAGTCAGACTAAGTAAAGGAACGTTTCTTTAAGTTCAGTTTCAGCTTTGTTGAGTGTATGAAAGCAGACTGGTAGAAGGAATTGCATCTGGAAAGGCAGGATGGTGGGTTGGATTGTTTGAGGGCTGACTGGGTCATTAAGACTGGGAAGTCCCCATAAGTTTGGGGAGACCCACTGCTTTGTTTATTTTTGGTTTGCATGGAGCGTCAGACCCTTTTATAAGTTTAGGGGGTCTGATCGCTCATGAAGGGCCAGAATGTTCTATAAGTTTAGGTGGCCTGACTGCTCTGACTTGTGAGGGCCGACTGTGGTTACCTTTTCAGGGACCAAGTGCATTCTGTAAGTTCAGGTGCCTTGGTTGTCTTGTTTTCACTGGGGTTTAATCTGTTTCGTTGGTTTCTGAACGAGGAGGTTTGAGCTGTTCTATAAGTTTAGGTGCCTCAGCCTCTTCCTGCTCTTTATTTAAAATAAATAATCTTGGTAAAGGGGCAGATCCTTCTGTAAGTTCAGGGATCTGACTCGATGCCACACACATGATGGCTCAGATAGAAACGAATTTGGCAGAGAGTTAGACCCTTGTATAAGTTCAGGGGGTCTCGCTCAAAGCCTCGCACATGCTGGAACCCAATGGTTATAACTTGGCTATACTTTACCACTATTTTATCTAAGAACGAGCTAATCAGACTGTTCTATAAGTTTAGGTGGTCTGACTATAGCCGTATCACAACTTGAAGAGAGTATAACTAAGAATAAAACAATGGTAAGTTGGGGCAGGTTGAACTTAAGTTAGTCCAGTCTTATGCAGCCTTAGAAAACAAAGGGAAGACAGATATATATAATTTCGATATTTTAAACAGTTCAGGGCGACTAGAATGACCTAGTCATATGCCCAAAGAAGAGAAAAGTAGTTGTGTCCTGTGTTTGTGTATATTTGGCTAAGTCAGAACGCTCTATAAGTTTAGGTATGACCTATGCCTTATGTAAGCTGGGTATAAAAGGTTAAATCATTGAAATATCATGAACTATTGTTTGCTGAGGTTGACTTGGGGATGGTAAGAGTACTTACCTTTGTGGTTTGGCTTGCATGTGACTGAGTGAGGCTATTACTTGGTCTGAGTTTCAGTTTGATAGGTAGTTGATTTAGTTGTTCGCCACGTGCTAGAGCCATAAGAGTTAGTTTCAATTCCTGCATTTTCTGAGCTAAGTTTTTTTTACTTAGATCAATTCTCGCATTTTCTGGGATCATTTTTTGTACTTAGCTTTGTATAAATCTTGGCAAGCTACTTTCTCTACGGGAAGCGCTGCCGAAATTTCTACAAATCCAAGGAGTTAGTCAATTGTTGACGTGTGAAAGTTCAACTTGTCTTTTCTTTATATCTGACCTAGTAAAAATCTGGGAAGTCTCATTTTCTAAAGGGAGTGTTGCCCCAAATTTTGTTAATTCAGGGAGTTAGACAAAATTGGACCTTGAAAAGTCAAAGTTACTTTCAAATTCTGGACTTAGCATTGTATAAAGTTTGGAATAACACTTTTCTAGAGGGAGTGCTGCCGAAATTTTTGCAAGACTAAGGAGTTAGCTAAATCTTGTCTAAGTTGAACCCAAGTTGTCTCTTGAGTTCATATCTGACTTAGTATAAATCTGGGAAGTCTCCCTTTCTAAAGGGAGTGCTGCCCAAATTTCTACTAATTCAGGGAGTTAGACAAAATTTGACTTTCCAGTGTTAAAAATTATTTCTGCTTTCATATTTGGATTTATATAAATTATGGGAAGGCATTTTTCCTACGGGAAGCGCTGCCGAAATTTTCTTAGTTTAAAGGAGATAGATTATATTTTGACAGGTGACGATTCTGGCGATCAACTCTGTATAGGGGAGATTACGCTAGGGTCTACCTTAGCTTTGGGCGCTGCTTAAAGGTAGATTCAGGCTTAGTCAATTAGAAAGATTTTGGGTGAGAATATGTTATGGAGTTGTACTTTCCATACAGTTATGATTTTAGCTTGGGGATTGACCTATCTTGTGTTACAGATCTTTTTGATCGATTAATTCAGGATCAAGACTAGATTCATCTTGATCCCTTGAGGATCATCTTCTGTTATCACTGATAACAGGTCGGTTGCCGATTCTTCGGTTTACGATTCAACTCCAATTCACCCCTGCCACTAAACCTAAAGGCTTTAGCCTTGTGATTTGAATTGTTTCGTTGTGTTTTCATCCGGACTTTATTGAATGGCCATCCAACAGAAGTACTGAGTATTTATTTGAGAGTTGCACGAGTGAGGCTTGTATGGCTAAGGCAAGGGGTGTGAGCGCAGAGAATAATTGAAGTTGACGCCGTGTAGTGCGTGGGCTTTGGTGGAATCTTTGATGTGATTGCAGGTATGGTTGTGGCTCGGTCTCTAGATGTGACTGCCTGTGATTACATACATACATGTATGGCTGAGAGGAGGCCCACTGTGACTGTGACAAGTGATCATCCTATATAACTAAACCTTATATATGTATTTACATGTGCCTTGGGTATGCGCGCGGCTTATTAAGATCGTGCGCAAGGGTTAACAAGGTTATGATTTGAGAGAAAAGGGAGATCCCCTTTTTTGCTTTTTAGAGCTTTTATAGTCGGACGTTGGTCCTGGGCCGGGATTCGAGGTCCTTGTCGAGGACATCCCAAGCCTTAGACTCTGCAGGGAAGGAATCTGTCCCCGTGCAGAGTCTATTTGCCTTGCCTACTGAGACGCTCAGACCAAAGGCCGGAGGTCTCGCGGTGGCTGCACGACTATTCCTTCAGCCGTGCAATGTCGTGAAGGATTAGACCCTCACGACACTTCGAGTCTGACACTTGATTGTAATAAGCGGTGCTCGGATCCACGAGGGACCGCTTGATTATGGGCACTACATTGTACGTCATCATTGCGACTGCTTGCGTACGCTTGCATTGCGAGTCGATACGAGTTAGCCCTGCGCCCGCGCGATTTTATACTAAGTCTCGCGCGCGACGCCTATTGGATTTCCACATTGAAAAGTTATGGGTTGGCTACCGAGGGGCTAGGAGCGTTGTCGCGTTGTTCGCGTTGTGTTGTTTCGTATATGTGTGTGTGCGTGTGTTTTATTTTTGTGTTCGTAGAGTGGTGTGCGCGTGGTGTGTGAGATGCGTCCTAGTCGACCGACGTCGGGCCGCGCTTGGGACTTCAGCCCCCCAAGATGTCGGTTCGCGTGCGGGCCCGATAGGCGTAGTACCGCGCGTACCCCCTATGCTACAGCGAACGAGAAACGCCCTCAGCTGGTCCACCTCTGCGATTGCAACTGATTAGCTTTCGTACTGTGGACTGGTAGCTCAGCGGGAATACACCCACCGAAGGGAGGTGACAACTCCCGTAAGGTGTAGGTAAGTCGTGCCTCGCGTAGGCTCTATCCTGTCGTAGGGGCTCGCGAGAGGTACGGCTGGCGCACTCAGCCGGAGCGGCTTAAGGAAGTTCCACATGTATTATCTGCGACGAAGAATTTAAACCAACTCCTGCGTGACGCGACCGGGAGGGTCCCGCGTATGGAGATTTCGCGAACACTTGCCACTCTCTAGCTTTGACCTCCTTTCGCGTCAATCTCTCACCTTGACTTCTCTTCCGCTCGGCTACAGCTGACCGCTTGGCTCTCCCCTCTTCGATGATTCCTTTCGCGTCAATCTCTCACCTTGGGTGTTTGCCACGTGTCATCCCCTCTGTCTTTTGTCTGACCTCCCTTCTTACTGAGTGTGTTCTTTCCTCCCGTCTTGCATCGCCTTCCTGGTTATTGATGTCACTTGCACCTTCGTTTTCTTCATGTTGTTCCTCTCCCCCCTTTGTTCACTCTTTTGCCCCTCAGATTGCATATGCGTGTTTGCCACGTGTCATTCATTCATCCTTTGCTCTGTCCTATCTTTTACTTTTCATCCTTACCCCTGCAGTATTCCTCGGGCTTGTGTGTACGTGGTCTTTTTAGCTTTTCAGACTCTTGTGTTCCTGACAATTCTGACTCAAAGGCTCTTGCCGCCTCACCACTCCCCACCCCATCATTCGTTCGCCCTCCCCACCAGGGTTCGCTCACTCTCCCCGCGAAGGGTTTCCACCTGATGTCTGTGTAACTCCACTTCCTCCCTATCTCTCTTCTTTCTTGAGATTCCTCCTTGCCCTCCTTGTGACAGGTTGCTTCGTCGTTGCCTGTCCGTTTCGTACCGTTGTTTCTACGCCACCGCTTACCTCCCGCCTTCCTTAATTACCGTCCGCTCACTCCCAACTCGTCATTTTTACCCTTTACCTGTCCAGTTGTATTTTTTTTTTTTTTTTTTTTTGCTTATCACCATTCTCTACCTTCTCCCTTCCTGTGGTCTCACCGCCGTTCTCACGTGTTGTCTCTTCTTTTGTCGATTGCACTCACCTTTTTTGTCCTACGCTTGTCTTGAAGCCCCGTTATCACTCAATCTCCACGCTCCTTCCTCTATCTCGGAGCGCCGGCTACTCACGCACCTCTGCCCACTGTGGCCACCGCTCCCTTGACGGGGTGGGAGCAGAATCTGGCGCCCGAGGGTCCAACCCCTCGTGCCAATCTCCTTCGACCAGCACTGAGGACTCCACACGTCACTGTGGTCTTGGGCGGGCCGGCCGCTTCATTCGCAGCGCAGCGCTAGCGCTATCCACGTTTCTATTCTATTTTTTTATGCGGCCGATCCACCGGCCCCCAAGCAAAGGAACACCTAACACAGTACCTGGTTGGAAGGGTAAGAGCAGCATGGGATTGGGCCAAACAACAAATCAAAATGATACAGGAAGACCCAACCCTCACGGAATCACAAAAACAAAATAAAGAAAATGAAATGACAAACCGATTCACAGATGAGTGGCTGGGGCAAAAGAGAGCCATGGCAGACCTTCAAGACTCTCGACTACAGTGGAAAAATTGGAGGATGGAGGAGCACAAATGGCCCCTGAAACCTTATGACCACTTCTCGGTCCTGTTTGATGCCTCCCCCCCTTCCTTCGTTCTCCACTAGAAAATATGACAGTGACCCTGTCTGCCTGCCCTTACACGTCCCTCCCCCCTCCCCCTCCTCCCCCGTTCCTCCTACAACCCTCCTAACCATCGGATACTCGTACAGAAGGGTCAGCAACTCCACAACTGGAGCGGAGTTGAGGGAAGACATCAGATGACGGAAGGCTGCCGGAGAAACCTTGGCCCACAAGGGCGGGAATGGCATATCAACAACTTTGAAGTACAAATCAGGGAGCAAGTTCCGGAGGGGTGTGGGTCCCTTGGTACAGTCACAACAGTGCCAAAGAAGGGGAAGGCCGAATTCATAAATGGACCGGACCGGATAAATCGGAGGATGGCAAACGACAACTACGACAAACAGTGAGTCCGGCCTTCGAAGGGATTTTGTAAGTTGTTCGAAGGAATTTTGGATAAAAGGTCTCTTTTGCCAGGCTACACGACAGAGGAAAAAAAGTGCATGAGCAACGGATCAGATCTCTCCTCAGAATTTTGTCTTATTGCGGAAAGCTACGTTTTTCAGATCACAGGTGCCTTATGCACGACGACTTTTGTATTGATCCTCTATGTCATCACCCTGCATCACATTACTTACTATCCCATGTCATTCAAGGTCTTTAGTCTTTAGTGTTTAGTCTCCCTGTGATCACCCTGCACCTCATTGCTTAGTATTCCATATCATTGTGGGTTTTTTGTCTGTAGGCGTTAAGGGTAACGAAAGTCCTAAGCATGGGTTCAGACTCCAGAGAGGGCTTAGGGTTTAATGGGGTTTAAATGGGACAATACATGGCCCCCGTAATCATCCAATCACATGGCTTAGTACCCCATATCATTGTGGGGCTTTTGCCCTTAGGCTTTAAGGATTACGAATGTTCTAAGCATGGGTTCAGACAGGGTCTAGGATTTAATAGGACATCACAGGGTTACAATAAACAGGGGGGCTGCAAAATAGTGCAGGTCCACTAGACAAGGATGCTCCAAGATGGGATGGGAGACACGAGCAGCTCCGAGGGAAAATGGAGTCCCGGGTTTAGAAGTGAAACCACCTCAGTCCTACAAAATAAACAGCAGACTCTGTGCTTCAATATGTTCAAAGGGATGATGGCCCCGGTATCTCAAATATCCCAAATTTTCAAAACTTCTATGTAAAATTTCCATATGGGACGCTGGGCCCTGTTCCCAGCACGTGCTGCTCCCCACGAATAGATTGGAGCCTTGTTCCCGAAAAAAAAAAAA
>BFEA01000264.1:235903-259199 GCA_003427395.1 Chara braunii | reverse complement strand
AAAAAAAAAAAAAAAAAAACGCATTTTTTTTTTTTCAATTTCGTTCGATTTCGCCCATACCCCCCCAACCAAAAGTTGATCTTTTTCATTTTTTTTTTGTGTGGGGAGGTGGGGCCGGGGATGCGCTGCCACGTGGCATCTCCCGAATTTCGAAAGTCGCTCCCCTGCGGCCGCCACGTGGCTTCAAAGCCGCGCGTCCGTGCGGACGCGTCCGCGGGCTTGCGGCCTAGTCCGCGTCCGCGGACCTGGACGCGGTTCTCCGCCGCCGAGGGGGATTCATAGGTCATTGCCGCTTGAAAGGTCGTCGGGGCGTTGGTGAGGCCAAAAGCATGACGACCCACTCAAAATGCCCGTACCGCGTCTTGAACGCGGATTTGTAGCGATCATTCGGCCAGATCGAGATTTCATGATATCCTGATTTCAAATCCAACTTAAAAAAATACCTTGCGCCGCCCAATCGCTCAAGAAGATCGTCGATGCGAGGAAGAGGCCTTGCATTCTTGACGGTTTGCGCGTTGAGCTTGCGGGAGTCGATACACAATCATAGATCCTTGTTCTTCTTCTGGACGAAGAGAACCGGTGCTCCATATGGGGAGCTACTAGGGCGGATCCAGCCCTTGGCCAACAAGTCGTCGAGTTGTGCGCGGAGGGCCTCAAGTTCCTCCTCGCTCATCCGATAAATGCAAACTTTCGGTGGCACGGCACCAGCCTCAAGAATGATCTCGTGAGAGATCGGCCGGGACGGCACCACACCGGTAGGTGACTCGAAGATGTTGGCGAACTCGTCCAGCAACCGCACCACCCGGGGGTCCGAAGACAAGTCCGTGGGTGAAGAGTCGGCTACCACGACGGTCCGTCGGAAACATACGCCGATTTCCTCGGGCTGCTTGTAAGCACAAGTCGCCCAGAATGATTTGGCCGTCTCCTCTTGGCACCGAATCGAAGGGTGCAGTAGAGGAATAGTACACGCCACTTCCGCGCCGAAGACGTCGCGAACACTAAGAGTCCGTCGGTGGAAGTTAACCGTGTGATCCGCACTTGCAAGCCAAGGCATTTCCAGAATGATGTCGAAGTCCGTGTCGAGAATATCGAACGTCACCGGTTCGCATGCATGAGGTGCGAAATAAACCGTTCCGGCCTCAATGTAACGATCGAGAAGTTGCTGCATCTTTCCATCCACCAACTTGATCGCCGTCGGGTTTGTCTTCCTCCGAACTTGTGCGCCAAGGCCAGCCCTTTGCATAAAGGATTGGCTCATGAAATTGCAAGACGTGCCGCTATCTAACAAAGCGTTGCAAGATGCTTGTCCAACCTGAATGCGGACATACATGAGCGGTGCGTTGTTGTCATCGTACCGCTGCGTGCGAAACTCGCGGGCCACCTTGGTAACATATGCAAGGATGTCCCCCACTGCGACTTCGTCATCCGTCGGCAAAGTTGGTGGTGCATAGAAGGATAAGTACGTGTGGAGATGAGCGCATAGTGCTGCGCATTGCGGTCCCAGACTCCCAGCAAGCGGACTGTGGTCGGGAGAGGAAGCCATGCAAAGTCCTCGGACGTGAGCGGGTCCAATACCTTTATGTTGAACTCACGCGCCGAATCCCGTGAAGAACCACTTGAAGACGATAAGTCGCCACTGCCGGACGGAGAAGATGCGGCACACACGTCTTGTCCTTGAGCTTGAGTACCTAGCGTAGGAACGAGTCGGGCAGCATAGTCCTCAAAAGAATATAGAACAGGAGGACTATCGAGTTCCGCATGCACCTCGGAATGAAGGCCGGTTACTCACGAAGAAACCGGTTCTGGAGGCGTCGAGAGTGTTGTCGAGTCACTCTCGGCGGTGCTCAGTTTCCCTGTTCGCCCTTGCCTTTCAATGGGCAGGCCAGTGTCTCATGGAGATCATTGTTGCACCATAGGCAGTAGTGGAATCTCATGCGCGCTTTGAATGCTTGCTCGGAGATGTCGTATTGGGACCATGAGGCTTGAGCTGTTGCGCCGGGTCCGGGGCTAGATGCGGTGTCTCTCTTCGTCTTGCTGCGTCTTCAGCCTTTGCCGGGGCGGCCACCTTCCCGGGCGGCTGCGAGTCTGTCTCCTTCATTGGCAGACATGGCCTCGCTACAAGTTTGGTCAGACGACGTTGCCGCCGCGACCACGACCACTCTTGGCCAATGCTGGTCTCTGGTCGGGCCTGGCGGAGACGAACGCAGATTCTTAGCTTCCATGTTCGTGATGATAATATGTGCGGCCTTATCAAAGAGTTCCGCCGTTGTCGTCAAGGTGTCCTCGATGTGAGTCAGGGCATTGCTTAATGTCAGACAGGACCTTGAGATGAAATAGTGGCAGATGGCCTTGAAGCCCATCTGGATGTCTGGGATTGACGTCAAGCATTGGTACTCGATGATCTAGTCGGTACTCGGCAGCGTCCCTTGCTCGAAGACCATGAGCTTGTCCATAGCCTTGATCTCGGGCGTCTTGACTTGGAACCGCTTGTGCCACGCTGCCTTCAGATCATCCTAGTTGATCTTGGTGTGCAAGTCGGCAGTTACCACTCCGTACTCGGACAAGAGATTGTCCAACCAAGCCTGGCACGCGCCCCTTGAGCGAGAGTATAAGTATGCGTGGTGCTTGTGTTCTTTGACATTCTGTAGCTGCAGCGTGAGCTCGAACTTGCGGAACCATGGAATCGGATTTGTCTTCATCGAGTCACAGAAGATCTCCTGCCCGTCAAACTTTGGAGCTGACTCGCGCGGTTTTGAACTTGAGTAGTTGGCGGTAGTACAGATCCGTTGTTCCAACTGTTGCGTTGCGGTCTGCTATAACTGCACGTCGTCCTTCAGGGAGCCGACGTCCATCTCCAATGATGCAAGGTGATCGGAGGTCTTGGAAGAGCTTGCATCGGGGGCGGCGACAGGTCGCTGTTCCAGCTGTCGGAGGCGATCTTGGACTTGAGTCGGCGAGTCGTCGAGGCTGTGGATATCCTCCTGCTGCGTAATGCATGTCGCCAGAAGGTCCGTGAGATGGGAGAGGAGGAGAGCGATCTTGTTTTCGCTATCCTCCAACTTGCCATTCTCTGCCTCGGTCCGCCATTCCGCTGCCATTGTGAGCAAAGTCTGCTCTTCGCTAAATATCTTCTCACGACGTTGAGTTCTTTCTTCATTGGTAGCCCTTGCTGCTGCCTCGTCATGCTGGCGCTGTTGTTCAAGTGCCAGCAGACGTGCCTGTTCGGAGTCCTCTGTCTTCTTCTTCGCTGCAGCTGCTGCGTCATCTGCTCGTTTCTTTGTTTCGGTACTCCAAGCCAGCATCCTCGTCTGCTTCTCCGGACCTCTAGTCCATGACGACTGTTTGTGAACGCAACAGCATAGACCCCGTTGGAGGCCTGCTGACGTGGTATTCCCTGCTGCTAACGTGGCATTGTAGACGGCTGACGTGGCCTGCTGACGTGTCCTGTTGACGTGGCCTGCTGACGTAGTCTGCTAGCGTGGCCTGCTGACGTGGCAACTTACCAATGCCGCCACAGGGGGTACCCGGAGCCTGGTAGAGAAGGTAGGGCGAGAGGTGGCAACAACATAGGTGGGGAGGGTGGGTGGGAAGAATCGTCCAGATAAGGAGCCACAAATCAAAGAAAAGTTTAAACTTTGCAAAAAAACAAAATCGAGAAAATAAAAATCCCGACTTTTCCATGTTCAGTAGGTCTCCCAACCTCCTTTGAAGTGCGAAATGATCAATGAGAGAGAAAAAAATTTCGACTTCAGACTGCAAATGATTTACAGAACTGACTAACAGAATCCTAGAACTGCGAAAAAAAAAATCCGAAAAGAAATGACAAGTATTCGGATTTACTCAGATGAGAGTATTCGCAGTTTGGGAAACAATACCTTCATGAGGGATTTCCCGTACCGTTTGCTTAAAAACGAATTTCAAAAAAGAAGATATTTCGAATTTTCAAATAACGGGAAATGCAACAGGAAATCGGAATTTTTCGAAAAGAAGAATATTTCGGATTTTCAACAACGAAATTTTGAATTTTCAGAGGAAAAACGAAAATGGGAATTTCAGATGTTGCGCTATTACGATTTTCCACAACCGAAATAGCGAGAAAACAAAATCCAAAGAAAGAACAAAAAAAAAAAAGATTTTCGGCAGTAAGGTCAAAATCGTGATTTTGGGGTCTAACTAGTGTGCTCTAATCAATCAATAAAGACTAATCAGCTATCTAGTCCCCGCACACGTGTCAGATCAGGTTGTCCTGATTCACGTGCGGTGTTCCRATACMAMMTGTTACATGCCCAGTTGGGCGATGCACATAGAAACCGAGGATCCGCAATGTGATAAAAAGGACTGAATGAACAATGCAGTGCAAGTAGATCTCAACAAGCAATGTGCATTCCGATACATARCAARTSGTCCTGAATAGCGCAGGGAAGACTTAGATACAAASCYTGACCTRACCGGGACTGACCTTTATCACATAGTACGAGATAGCGAAGCAAAAGCTAGAATACCGATGACTAGCCCAATCAATGTTTCAACCTAGGTTACCAATCGTCCGATGGCCGAACGTCTTGGTCGGACGTGTCCCCCAACCGTCCGGTAGAGGGGTTGTCCGAGATCCCGAACAACCACTTTTTGGCATTAAAAAAAAAGAAAAAAGAAAAAAAATGACAGTGTTGCGCATGCCATAGAGACCCCCCATAAAAAAATTCAGAATTTTCGGAGCATTTGGTGATAGGGTGCTTTTTGGGGTGGGAGGGGGGCTTACGAGGGGTTTTGGTGGGGATAGGAGGGGTATAGGTGGGGATTAGAAACTTTGAAGATTTTTATCTTTTTTTGTACTGGCTCAAATTAGCCAAAAGTTTGGTGGCATACACCTTATGCAAGGTAGAAGCCACATGATTTTTTATTTTATTTTATTTTATTTTTTTAAATTTTTTTTTTTGCGCTAGGTCGAACAACCCCTGTCCGATCCGACGTCCGACCAGACGTCCGGTCGGACATCCCGGACTGTCAGGGGGGTCCCGGACGTCTGGTAAAACAACCTAGGTTTCAACGTATGCCAAACATACATCATGCTCATAACACGGTGTGAAGGAGCCTAGCGCTGTACACAGGAAGGAAGCGCCAGGTCCAGACATACACAGACGAAGAGGAGGGGATCAGACGAAGAGGAGAGGGAGAAATGGGAATGTCGCCAACACCAAGTCTTTGTCACAAGTCCTAAATAATCCCTCGTTGCCATGTCTGAAGCCCAAAAGTCGAGTCTGGATCCAAGGTCACCAAACTCTCTCTTTCTTCTCTCGTAGTCTGTTGATGCAGTGAAGTCAAATGATGAGAGGGTGAGAGGGAGATGGTGGACTGAGAAGAGGAAAAAGAAGTACTCTCTCTCTCTCTCTGTTACGAGCCAGGTACTAACCTGTGAAGTTTGCGCTGTGCTGCAGGTACCTCGAAGACGAAGATGGAGCAACGACGCTGCAGTTAATTACCTTCGGCCTCCGCCCAACCTCTCTCTCTCTCTAGTACTATCTAGCTATGGCGCCCTACAGCCACCTACTGCGCCCAGCGCTGAAGACTAAGGCTAACGCTACTCCACTACTACAGCGCTCCCTCCAGAGTGCTGCTGCCGAAGCCTGAAGACTACTGCTTCCTGCCTACCTGCAGCCTGCAGGGCGGGCCAGCCTTATATAGTGTTGGCCCGTCCAGGAGGCTGCTCTGGCCAATGCCAAAACGTGCTAGACCGTGAGGAAGCTTCCGGGAAGTTTCGAGGTAGCTTTTGGCTAAAGCCTGAGGAAGCTTCCGGGAAGTTTCCAGGTAACTTCTGGCAAAAGCGTAAGGGCCTATAGGCCCTTGTTTTCAGGTTGTCAGGCGGAAACGACATGGGGCCTGTAGGCCCTGGTTTTCTGGCTGTCAGGCTTAAATAGACACGGGGTCTTTAGGCCTTGGTTTTTAGGCTGTCAGGCTGAAACAGACACGGGGCCTGTAGGCCCTGGTTTTCAGGTTGTCAGGCTGAAACAGACACGGGGCCTGTAGGCCCTGGTTTTCAGGCTTTCAGGCTGAAAGTGACACGGGGCCTGTAGGCCCTTGTTTTCAGGCTTTTAGGCTGAAAAGTCACGGGGCCTGTAGGCCCTAGTTTTCAGGCTTTTAGCCTGAATTTTAGGCTTTCAGCCTGAAGGACGCAGGGCCTGGAAAACGACCCTCGTGTGCAGGCGCATCATGTCAGACGGACACTACACAACAGGGTAGCGACGATTTGTCAACCGAGACTGGAGCCCAACTCTGGAATTTGCAAACCGCACTAAGGGACAGGTAAGCCTCGTTTGAAGAAAACGGCCCTACAGGCGGGAACTTAGAAAACTTCAAGAGCTCGTCCTATGGGTTGTTTCTGACATCTCTAAAAGCGCCAAACCAAGAGCACTTTTCCAGAGTTCGTGCAGCAATGACTCGCTCTCAACGTTTTCGAGAGTAAATCTCATAGCGCTTGAATGGAAATTCAGGACGCGACATCAAGAGCTAGGGCATACTCACACGGGGACCTATATTAACATAAAATTCATGAAAACCTAATAAAAGAAATTGTTAGGTTTGCACGAATTTTTTCAAAGATTCTGATAGTACATTCTTCAGGCCTCGTACATTAACAACATTCTATGTGAAATAAATTAACCGCAAAAAATAAATAGAAGAGTACTTTTTCAAAACCACTGGAAGTGGTGAGGAGAGAAGCAAGTTTTTTTATAAAAAAATCACTACCTTGCAAAACACCGTTTGTTCAAGAATCGAAATATCCCAATTTTTTGTTTATTGAAAAAAATCAAATTTATAGTTCTATAAGGTATGAAGTACGATGAACCTACTCGGGGGTTTTCCAAACGCTCACATATATTCTCCTATTCACGAATACATTCTCTTGGATATGTTCCCTCATACATGGACGAATATATTGTTTTTAGTATTTTTTATTAAAATATTTTTCCGTTTTTTAATTTCGAATCGCAGTTGGCTAAGAATTTGAAGATGTCCCCGAGGCAAAAGTTGTTTGAATTCTTCTTTTACATAACATATATTTTTTGACAAGGATTTTACAGTAAACTTAACAATGGATTATATTAATTTATAGTTCTATAAACTAGTTCTCGCAGAACTTGGTTTTTACTAAACTGCTGAAAATGACTTATAGTTCTATAAATGAGTATTCACTTGAAACTGTTTTTTTTAACGTCTTTCGAGTTCGCATTGCAGTCCTTAGAGAATGTTTTGTTTGATCTATGTTTTTTTTTCAATCTATTGAAAAGGACTTATAGGGTTATAACATGTTTTTTTATTGGAAAGGATTTTCTTGCACATTTTGAGAATCACTAGATTTTTGCCAATTTTTTTGCCTCCTTTCTCGAGAAACAGTTAAAAACGCTCTCTTTTATGTATCATAAAAAAAAGTTTGACTTTTACTTTTTCATTCTATAAAAAATGTTAGGTTTTGTGGTTTTGTTAGGTTTTCATGAATTTAGTGTTTATTCCCAAAATTCCAAGAAAAAGGGGAAAAGGCCGGTCACACCGATCTACCAAATTCACAAATGTATTATTTTTGTGTCCATTTGTCAGCGGTCTGGGAAGCCGCGGGGCAAGGGATTTTGCAATTTCGCAAATGTACTATTCCTGTGCCCATTTGTCGGCGGTCTGGGAAGCCGCGGGGCAATGGATTTTGCAAATGTCTTTTTTTTTTTGCATTTTCTTCCAAAATTGGCAAAAACTCGTTCACAAAAGTTATTGTGCAATTTGTGGATGGCGCCTTATGAACTCTTGATTTCTAAGGATTCAAGAGTAGTGCAGCGAGCCTGAGCGAGGCTTATCCTTGTGCAGGGGCCATGCTAATCTTCTTCCAAGTGACAACTTGTGCGTTTTCAAGCGTCCTTGGCCGAACCCTTGAGGGACTCTCAATTTTTTTTATTTTTTATTTTTTTTTGAAAGTAGTATTTCAAATTAAAAACGAATGAGACGAGGTCGGGGACTTCACAATTCAACCCGGAGTTGTCCTGGCAGCCTCAGCCAGTTTAGCTTAAAAGGAACTCTCTTATACCAGCCGACTGAGGTAAAAATCATAAAAAAGGCCATCTGGAAACCAGGTCCAGCGTCCCCACTTAGACCACCTTCCAAAAGTAACCTTGAAGCACAGAGAAAAAGCAAAAGAATTGACAATTCGTTAAAACTGACATATTCCGCCCGCATCCCGAACACACCGGAACCCACGAGCCAAATGTAGGGGGCACGTGCTCTAGGTCCTCGACTGCCGTGATGGCTTTTAAGTCCGGTGCCTCATTGGGATTGAGAAACGTCGGAGCAAAAATAAAAATAGGAATATTTTCAGAACTCTCAACCATCAGAGGACGATGGCCGAGGAAAAGGGAGTCGCTAGTACCGTTCCGACGCCGCCAACGACAAAACCAGGCCCCCAATCCCTCTGTCCATCCGTGCTACCCTGTTATCCCCTCGTCACCGCCGCTTGTCCTCGATCTCTGGATCTCCTTGGTGAGAGTCCGATACTGTAACCAATGGTGTTAGGCTCGAGTCTGGGTCTGGCTCTGGCGGACGCCTGAATAAACGGACACTGCACGACGCGCCAAGCTATCGAAACCCCTTCAGAAGCCACATTGTTGTCGATGTCGTCCTCCGTACGTACGCACGGGCCACCGACAAGCACATCCATCAGCGAGACATAATCTTTTTAATTCCTGTTTAATCAGACGAGGAATTTCGGTCGGCGTTCACCCCGACTCTTTAGTCATCAACAAATAAGAGGATCACGTGCGCCTCAAACCCCGTGCGCCCACACACTCTCTATTCTAGGCAACCATCCGGCCATCGTAACCACACAGACGCAGCCGCGCCTCGCGCGGTATACTTAACTTTAAGCCAAACTCATTTTCCTGCCATCTGCAAAAACCAGGGCGGATACCCTTGTAAGGGTATTCGCGCCGACAGCTCACCAGACCACATTAAGCGACGTCCCGTCGCTTCGCAAAATCGAAAAGCTATCAGATTACCCAAGATGCTGACGAAAGAGGAACCAATCCGATTAGCCGACAAACACAGGGTAGAGGCCTCCATCAAACCATGCCTCCACAACTATATGCTGGCAGGTTTCTAACCCGGGCCCTCACCGCCCAGGCATTAGGACGCTGACAGCATAAGTTCCAAAGACCTTCCCAATCATCCTCGTCCCGGTCCTAGACAACCTTCGGCTTCTTGTTGGGTGTCCCTAGTCCTGGCCAAAACTAGGGGACGCGGGCCCTCACCGAGACCTTTGAAGGCACTCTCGCTTTCCCTCTCAGAGAATCTCTCGCAAAATATACACACGTATATTTGTATACTTAATATTCACTAAGCTCTTTCTGCAGTCTAGTACAGAAAGGCTAGGTCTCCATCTTGGCCCACCATAGCTTGGCTGATCGGACCAGGACTACGGCCCACCGCATTGTTATTTTAGCGGCAGTACCCTCGTTGGTTACGCAACGATAGATTTTCTCCTGATAAGCATTCAATCAGGATTTCCCTAAAAACCTCAACCTTCATTATCCCACGGAGTAATTTCCCTGGGGCGGGCAAGTCCTCTTAAACTCTTACTCCGCGGTCCCGCAGCCAGGTTGCACTGGCTCGCAGCCACCCCCTGGGGGCACGCCCTAGATGTACTATCCTTTACCGTTTAGCTTGGTATTCCTCAATATGCCTCAGAACTAGCACAAGTGGTTAGACGGAGCGTCGCAAAACAAATCACGGACCCACTACGTGATTACGTAGGGGTCTGAAGGCATTGACCAGCTCTTCCACAAAAGGCATGACATCCTTCGCACGCTCACAAAGAAAATCACCGCTAGGTCCACAAGGTCGTGACCCCTGACTTGATTAGAGCCAGGAGCCACCCATCCTGAGACATCTCTCGCCCCACACTCATTGCGACCTTCTCAAACATTCCAAGCAAAACGCGACCCTTTTCGTCGGACTTTATCACTCATCAGACCGCTTACCATGCCACAAATCAGTCTACTCACCTTTAAAGGTGAGTCTCCCAACCATAAACCATCCCCTTTTCAAAAAATCCAAGGGGGTTCTCATCATAGAACAAAACATTCCCTCCTCCAAAAATCCGAGGGGGTCTCATCACAGCATACATCCCCTTCTCAAAAAATCAAGGGGGTCTCATCATAGAACAAACCATCACTGAGAGACCATCTTATGGGTCTTCGTCAAATCTTTCGCAATCAACAACCGGCATGGTGAAGCATCCGAGTCTCAAAAACTCATAAATCTCCAAAAATTCCTCACAACTTTTCACAAACGGACTGCACTTCCTCCCCTTATACTTTGCCCCATCAGCTCCCTGTGAGCAGGTCGCACGAGTATACCGAGGAGTAGGCAGCTTTACATGTGGCACAGTCACACATCTTTCACACAAAGCCAACATTCATTAAGATAAAACCACCCAAGTGAGAGTGATAGTGATCGTCATAAAAACCAAGCCTCATAAAGTTTTAGCTCAAGTATATACCCCAGAGAAAAAAAATGTCTCTCTCAAAAGCGTTTAAGGGTACCAAGCACTCCCGCCCCATTCTACCGAGTGATCCACGCCCCTAACACACGAATACCTCAGAATATACCCAAACATACACAAAGACTCAAATCACACAAATCTATCCCAACTGTACACGCCAACATATCACACATCTGGACACAATCACCTAAATCATACCAAAAGAAGGAACAAATGATTCGTCTAATACTACAGCCTACTTATGTACAGGTGGACAAGCTATTCATGACTACACCTAAATATACACATATATAACTCAGTCTCTACATACAGGAAACCTCGATCCTACTAACGTATAGGCGAACCAATCCCCTCTCACTTATTGCCCCCTGGTTCCACCTATATGGCCGAGCTACCTACAGCCTAAGTCAATTTACCGGACCATTTTTACGAACCTCCTCCCCGGATCTAACCTATACACGTACACACTTCAAGGTATATGTCTGTCCTGACTCACATAACATGCAACTAGCTTTTACCAATTAGTACGGGGTTAGGTTCACTCAACGGTTAGCCTGCGGCTCTAATTTCCAGGTCAATACATGTACATCTAGACCTTACCAGCACGCATCCCAGGATCTAAAGCAGGCGATTAACGGAAACTTTCCAACTCAGGGGTTAGGGTAAATCCCCATTATCTCCTACTATACGTTCTCTACTCTAGTCGTCTCATCTACCCCTTACGACTGCTAGTCACTTCGTCTACCCTCTCCTACTCTTGGTTGCCAAGCTCAGCCTAGTAATTATCTCATTCAGCACCATCACGCCCCTTTCTTCTTTGAGCCCCCCTTATGGCTTCGCTGACCCCCATCGCGACCCTCGGCGCCTTGCCTGTCATTCCCATGTCCTCTATTGCCGCGTCCACCATCTCCACGACCCATCGAAGAAGGCCCCTTTGGTCTGACCTCGCCTTCCAACTCTTGCGGGGTAATTGCTACTTGTCGCGAACTCTGCCCTTCTCTGGTACCCTGACCGCCCTGAGCGAGGTTCCTTGCCTTCCGTTGCGCCTTTGTCGATTTGAGGGGTCTGTGCTCCTCCTTTATCTCATCCCCCCTCTTGCCTTTGTCCCGCGCCTGAACACCGCGTGCCTCTTCGGGGTTCCTATCGAGGGGGGTGACCCTTGGTCATCCTTCTCAGTCCCTCTTTCACCCTGGCCAGCCGGCTTACTCATGGAATTTTCCGACACCTTCCGCTTGCCTTTTCTGGCCTCTTCCAATCATGCCGACCTCTCTTTTAATACTCCCACTTGTCTCTGCAGCCCGCTTAACTCCACCTGCGATGGTGCGCCCGCAACTGGTGGCACAGAGCGTTCCCCACGTTGGCCTTCTATCCCATCTTCTGGGAATCTTAGTCTTAAGGAACTCTCCAACTCGTCCCACGTTTTCGCCTTGTGCTTGAGGGTACACACCTCCTCACTTAATCTTTCACAGATGAACAGAGGAAGCATGCACCACATCGCTCTCTCGTCCCACTTCTTCATAAGGCAAAATTTCCGGAAATCACGCAGAAAGCTGGACAAGTTTCTTCCCTGGAACAACCGAGCACGAAGGTCTGGAGGCATCGACTCCTGCACTGCCTCGCGCAACAACACGTTCATTTGGCACGAGTTTCTCCAGCGCAGGATCTTGGCGAAGCCACTTTCTTCCGCCATGATGCTGACAGCAGCCTGATATGCATAGGGAGCAATAGATCATCACAAAGTGATTCAAGTAAGCTCAGGTAGACAAAGGCAAACTGCTAACACTTAAAATCACGCTATCTACCCCTTCTTCCATGCAATCGGCCTCAACCCCTAGTTACCCTGACGCTTATCTTCATAACTACGGTAATGGGTAGAGAGACGACTACAACCAAATCAAAGGAATCGCATTTAGTAAACAAGGAGGGCATTCCCTATTGGCCCACTGCTGCCTGAATCTCCTCCCAATCTTCACCCCCTTCATCTGGATCATGAGTACTAGCATATACGTCAACTATGTCGGCCATGCTCCTAAGCCACTGACTAGGGGGCGAAAACTTCAGGTCTAAATACAATCCATATATCAATTCGTATGTATAGCACCCATATTCCCACCCTCGCGCCCTCAAAGTCGCTTCAGCTGCCGCCTCTTCCCTTGCCTGCCCACCACGGCTCTTCTCTATGAGGAACTCAGGCAGGGTGACTCACAGCGGAGCAGATGGAAGCGCAAACTCTTCAGCACCCTTAACCTCTACATGGTTTACTACTTGCTCTTCCCCGTCACGGGACACTTCCCTCGCCCACTTTGCTGCAGCTGCCTCGGCTACCCTCAGAGGCTTAGCAAGCAGGCTTCCGTGCCTAAGTGCCAACTCTATCCCATGCTCGATCCAAAAGGCGGCAGAGGCGTACAGGGTCACCCTTATAATTGCGCATTCCCGCTCATCATCAAACCCAGACTCGATCCAAACAAAGGTGTCCGTGCCTATCATCATGCCCCACCATAAAGAGAGGTATTCTCCTGCTCTGACCCGCCTGGGCAAAGACACCTCGAGCCCTCCCTCTTTCTCAATTGGCCTGAGCATACGCGGGTCTTCCCGTGCATAAGGCATCCTGAGTTGCTTGTGCTTTGTATGGGTTCTGCCCATCAAAGACAAACGTCCAGCATGCGCCTTCCGTTATTAAACTGACAATCCCTGCTCCTCTGGGAAGAGCGATCCAAATGTACAGACTTAATGGCCAACCATGAGCCCAATGTTGGACTGGAGACATTCATATAAATTCCTACAAATTGATAGGATCCCGAATATAATCCCAATAAAATATCCCACACAAAATACTCCTGAAAGGGGTATCTACTTAAACATATAACTTCACATAATTAGGCGTACTAGGCTTACAAGGTCTGACACCCATAGATGAATCCAATATATAACTCAAATAGAAATGCCATCAGACAGCCAGCCTCAAGTCCTTAGTTCCAACTCATAGATCCAAGTGGACAGTCCAGTCCAAACCTAGGAAATGTTCAAGCGAAGGTCTAACATCAGTTATAACCCATTGACCCATCAAGGTAAGCAAAATAGTCTAGGTGTTAGCTTCCTCACTGTTATTCCGCCTGCCTCTACGATCAGATACCCTCCTTTATAGGGACAAGCGTCATGCAAATTCACTACCTCCCGTAACCCTTTCTGTTGAGGCCTTAACACGGTTCTCACTGCATCTCTTTAATGCCTTATACGCCTAGTCCAAACATACCCAACTAGACAGACCTCGGACTTCCCTGGCTATACAACCCAAGCAACTTCTTAGGACCCAGACTCAAGGATCCCAATCCTTACTAATACAAGTTTTTGGCATCCCTAGCCTAACTCCTCTCGAAGTCCCTTAATGACTTCTAACGCAATAGACTTCCTTTTCTCATCTTATGCCTCGCCCTAAAGCCAAAGTACCCTATTGCACTCTTGACCACTCGGGTAACTTCTCTTATACATAATGGGTACCTTATGAGGCTAACCCCTTTTACCAACACGCCCAGCCACACCGACACTATCTCAGTTCACTTCAACCCTATCAATTAGGCACGCATTGTCCAAGCCAGTCAACTATCAGGGTCAAAGACGGTACTCAATTCCAACTGCCATCATGCTAATCAGGGTAAGTAGGTGCATAGTCAAAACTTATTCCTCCCGTGCCATCCTCACTGCACCGAACCAGAACCCACTCACCCAATCAACCCTCACTCGCTTTCTATCTAACAGCCCCAATCGATTAACCATAAAAGCTTAACAAAACCCTTTCGTTTGGCCTAATTCTCACAATCCCATACCTGGATGTCGTTCCACCAGGGACAACGGTAGGCGACCGTTATCCCCGGCAACGGCGCCACCTGTCGGGCGCATCGGTCCAGCACCGCACGTGGCAGCGCGGGACCCTCTTGGCCGCGTCACGCAGGAGTTGGACCGACCTCGTCACGAACACACAAATAGAGCTTCCTTAGGTCGCTCCGGCCGAGTGCGTCAGCCATATCTCTCGCGAGCCCCTACGACAGGATAGGGCCTACGCGAGGCACAACTTACCTCCACCTTACGGGAGTTGTCACCTCCCTTCGGTGGGCGTATCCCCACCGAGCTACCAGTCCACAGTACGAAAGCTACTCAGTTGCAATCGCAGAGGTGAACCAGCCGAAGGCATTTCCCGTTCGCTGTAGCATAGGGGGTACGCGCGGTGAGAGGGGCGGAATTAGTAGGGGAAGAAGGGGTCGCAGAGACAGGTGGGGTAGTCATGACGAGAGGGGAGGAGAGAGAGAGAGAGGGAGCAGGGTTGCAGAGAGGGTAGAGCAAAAGCCCCGTGTCACTCACTCCTTCGACAGAATTTCCACTTGCCCATACCGCGGTCCGTTCTCATTCTTCGGCTCGTTCCACGGAATTACCTCCTCGCTCTTGAGGACCTTCTCGGATCGGTGCAGTTGTGCCAACCCGTCAGCATTACTGTGCCTCTCGTGCTTCCGATGACGAATGTCAAAAGTCAATGCTCTGTAACATTGTTGCCCATCTCCCGATCATGCTCGAGTAATCCTTAGATTTCTTCAGGGCTAATAATGGCTCATGATCGGTGACCAGCGTGACGTTCCGCCCATACAGATAGGCTCGAAAGTGACTAATCCCCCACAGAGCCGCATAGCATTTTCCTGTCGGGGCAGCGTAATTGCGCTTGCAGGCAGGCACCGACTTAGACGCGTATTCCACCACGCATTCGAGTCTGTCGGGTCCCACCTTGGCCAAGACCGCTGAGATTGCCTACGACTGCCAGTCCGTGATGAGGACAAAAGGCTTTTCAGGATCCGGTCTTATAACGACCGGAGCCGAAATAAGGGTTGCCTTGAGTTTCGAAAACGCTTGATCACACTCTGGCGTCCAAATCAACGGCTGATCCTTTTTCAACAGATTTGTGAGGGGACTCGCAATAGCCGCGAAGCCCTTGATAAACCTTCGTTAGTACGAGGCCAGGCCTAGAAAGGCGCAAACTTGCGTGATAGTCGTGGGCACAGGCGCGTCTCTCACGCCTGCCACCTTTTGCGGTTCCGGTCTGAGTCCCTGGTCTGTCACCACGTGTCCCAGGAAGGAAATGGTGGTGAGGAAGAACTGGCATTTCTCCAGCGCCACCTTGAAATCGGCATCCCTCAATGCATGCAGCATCCATTCGATGTGCTGCACATGCCCCTCGTAGGAACTCGAATACACCAGAACATCATCCATGTACACGATCACGCAGTAGTTGATGATACTCTGCACGAGACGTGTCTTTCGCACAAAGTTCTGGAAAGCCATGTTCATGGCTCGCTGAAAGGTTGCAGGAGCATTGCAGATGCCCATTGGACATCGAACCCATTGCCAAGTACCTTCGAACAACACAAACGTCGTTTTCGGACGATCCTCCTCTCGAACAAGAAGATGATGAAACCCATGTCGAACATCAAACTTACTGAAAAATCGAGCACTCCCAATCGCATCCAACAACTCATCAATCTGGGGAACGGGGTACATATCTTTGATCGTGATATCGTTTAGCTTTCGATAATCGATGCATATGCGGATCCCTCCGGCCTTCTTGGGCACGATTATCACAGGAAACGACCAAGGTCCTATAGCGAGTTCGATCCATCCATTAGAGTCGAATTCCTTAATTCGTTGAAACGCGGTCGCCCGTTGGGCTGGCGAGTATCGATAAGGAACGCAGCTGATGGGTGGATGATACCCCGTAAGGATGGCATGCTCAATCACGTTAGACAACCCAATATCGTTATCACACACACTTAATACCTCTACGTACCCATTCAAGACATTAATCAGTGATTTTCGAAATTCTAGGGAGACGTGATCGGGTAGAGTGATAGTCAGTCGATCGGGTATCCCGAGGGGCATATCGATCCAATCAGCAGGTCGATTCCGTCGGTCATGGACGCTAGAGAAAATAGAGCTGCTAGTGAGGACAAAAAATACAATCGCGATCATCTGGGATTCAGCGGGGCTAATCATCTCGGTCTCTTTAACTTCGGCGTCAGTTTCCGAATCAGCCGAGGTTTCTTCCACGGTTATTCTTGTTAAATCAATCATTTCCTGCATCAGATCGGGCACATCGTCGACAGGAGCTTCAGCTTCTTGTTTTATCAGAGCGATGGTTGCTCCTGTCGTAAGCAGCGACCTTGGAGGGGAAACAGAAACGTCTAGGTATTGTTTCGCCTGTTGATAGCGTGCTCGGAGGGAAAATGTTGTCTCGTACGAAGTACGAGGGGGTTCCAAATCGTCTGCCAGGTCAGATATTTGCAAGACGGGTTCCCCGAGAAAGGTCGAGGGACTGACCTGGGTTTCCATAGGTGTGAGCACGTTGTCTCCCAGACTCAAGTGAAAAGTTTGTGTGGTTCTGGGAACCATCTGAAATTCCTCTGGGGTTTCGTGTTCGAAAAGTTCGACCAAGTATTTCCATTCACTCTCACTAGGCATCTCTTCTTCGCACTCTGACTCTTCGGATCTGCTACGATTATCGGAAGATGGAAATTCCTCGTGTTCGGGATCTTGAATCATCCCTATCCGAGCAGAATCAGGATTCCTTTTTACTGCTCGGGTGGAAATCCGCAATGGAACTATCTGGGGTTTTCCTCCTGTGTGCGTAACCACCAACTGCTTGGAATCGAAATGCATGAGGGCACCTACCGCCGTTGCCCAAGGCAGTCCCAACAACACCGAATATGAGTGCACATCTATGACCAAGGCGTTAACGCGGACGTGTACTCATTCCACTTTCACGGCCACATTCTCAATGATTCCTACGATATTCATCGTTTCCTCGTCAGCAGAGACGTAATGGTCCTTGCCAGATTGAGGGAGAATCGAGTAGAGTCGTCCCGTCCTTTTCACCGTTTCTAATGATATAGCGACCGCAGAGGAGCCGGTATCAATGAGGGCGTTAAAAGGTTTGCCCCATACTTCGCAATCACATTCAACAGTTTTCCACAACACTGGTCGAGTTCGTACGAAATGATCTTTCTCAGCTAAAGAAATTGTAGCTACTCGCGCTTTTTCGGGTTCACCAACTTCGGGTTCTGGCGGGGCAACACCCTTCGCTCCTTCTTCCTTTTTCTCTTTTAACATTCATTGTATGCGCTCGTAAGTAAAGCGCTTTTGATTCTACTGACATTGTTGCAACACTTGTCATTTGCTGCTTCGGATATGGTGAGCAAATGTCCCACTAAGACCGGAACGCGAATGTCTAGTTGCTTAAGCGTCCGTAGTACATCGATTTCTCCCGTCCGAAATTGTGGTCCGGGGTTAGATTCGCGTTCGACCCATTCAAGATCGTCCTGGGCTGGTCAGATAACTCCGATCATGCTGGCGAGATGAAGGTATTCGACCGGATCAACCACGTCCGCAGCTTCGGAAGAAATAGTTCCTGAGGTCGATGCAACTGCCATTGAGGGGGAAGGTCGCTCAGGGGCGTATGCAATGCTCTCCTTGTTTCGGGCCGTATCCAGTAGTGCAGCCACCCGTCCTTGATTCAGAGCTACGGGGGCTGCGGCAGGCGGGGGCTGATTTCGTTTTGGCTGCGGACAGTATTTTGCCCGGGCTGTTTGTAATTGTAACACTCGATTTTCCCTGCCAGGTTAGCTGCATGAGGAAACTGCGGTGCTTGTCCAGGTGCAGGCAGAGCAGGCAAAAGCGGGAACGACGCAGGGGCAGGTCGAGCAGAAGCCGGGTTGGACTTAATTAGCCTGCTCATTATCTATTTCATTCGATCCATGTGAGCCGCTTGCATTTGGACCAGATTGCTCATCCATTCAGATTGTTTGGTAGTAGCTGTATGGATCATTTGTGTCAAGTGCATGTTTGTTACGGTCATAGAGGCAGGATCTTGGGAGCTTCTGGGTTTAACAGTTGCTACCTGTTTGTTCATTGAGAGAGTCGGAGGAGAGGAAGAAGGAACTGACAGGATATCAGAGGCGGTTCCTTCGGGAAGGTCATGATCAGACCGGGGATAGAATCGTTCTACCGCTCGTAAGCACGATCGTGGTTTCGCCGCTACATCCTGAATCGTGTTTGTGATGTCTTTGTCTCCTTGACTGATATACTTCTTTGTATCCGTCAGGTCTAACTCAAGTGCTTTGGTGATGATAGCGGATAGCTGGTTCGTTTTAGGGGGAACCTTTTTCTGCAGCTTACCTTTTAGCGTCGGGCTTCGTAGATAATCGATGAACAAATCTCGGGTGGACTTTTCATCTCGCCCTGATTTGTCTAACGTAGTTTGGAATCGATCCACGAAGTCAGGCAGCAACTCCCCTGACTCTTGTGGTCGAGTTTTGAGTACATACCAAGCGGCATCTTCGCTGACCGTATCAAATCTGGGCAAAAACGCTTGCTTGAAGGTGTTTCAATCTACCCATCCGTGTTTCCTAAACCAATCATGCGCCGTGTTGCGAAGCAGCAAGGTGATGATGCGGGGGAGATCTTCCACGCTATATCCTTGAGCTTGGACGGCTTCCAACCAAGCTTCGGGGTGGGTGCGATTAGGAAAGAAAGGAAAAGCGGCAGGAATACTAACAATCACCCTGGGGGGAGCTGCGTTGCCGTCGGCCATTGGCATAGCCTGTCTAGCCCGACCAGATCTTGATCTAGTCACTGGGTGATCTCGACGAACAGGTTGAGGACTTCTTCTACCTCTCGCCAGTTCGACTTACTATCATCAGAACCGGCATGTGTCGGCTCCGATACCAACCTCACGCCCTGTGCTGTCTTCCGTTCGGAGTGCTAAAGGTGCGGAAAGAAGACCCAGAAAAACAGCAAGATGGGGAGTGTCAAGGATTTTTGGAAAATTGAGTGTGGGGACACTGACAGAACTGAAATCCCCCGTGTTGGCCCGATGAAGTAAGTCGGTTGCTTTTGCGTGTCGTGGAATGCGCACGCGGGCTTGACGCTAAAAGAGAAAAATTCAAATTCAATCCAAAAATTACTTTCGAACTTCCCACCGCGCTATGGATTTTCGTTTAGAGCGGAAGGACTTCGGTACACTCCGCGTGTCCCGTTTCTGTATCAAGTCCCGACGTCGCTCGTTGGTCAGTTTCGAGTCCGACGTGGATGGTCTCACTCGCGTGGCTCTTTCCGTGTGCTTGTCTTCACTCCGTATCTGGTAGTGGAAGCCCTTTGATTCGTAGCGATCGAAACGCTGGCACTGAGTGCACAGGGTTCGAGGCCAATGAGGCGCCACTGTCGTCCATGGAATGACGATCAGCTCGTTAAATGACAACAACACTGAGTAAGGTGGGAAGTGAGTGTCGATAATGACAAAGCCCACATCCACGAATCCAGAACAACGATTTTCATGAGGGAAGTAATATCGTCCGCCGAACCGTGCGATAGCTTCTCGTACGTCCCACTCGCAGACATGTGTCCTTTCCTCGTTGTAAGGGAAGGGGCGCGTTGGCGAGGGAGATACGGGAGGCTGGCGCCTGATCGAGGTACGACCGTCAGTCCACATATCAATCAATCAAAATGAGTTTGGAAAAACCCCGGGACGTCATCAAGAAGCACAATCGAAAAAGAACTAACTAGTATTTTCCTTCCCTTTGACACGGGAAAAGCGTACAACCATGCAATAATCGGGTTGAAGTTTTGAGAGATCAACCCGCGACTCAGTTTCAGCAGACCAGATTTGACAAAACCCGAGGCGCCTGGCTTTTTCGGGGCTGCCTCATAGACTGTTTGCAGATGTTGTGCAGCATAAGGCAGATGGCATGCGCAGTGCATTCAGAGCGACAGATCTAAGCACTCTTGCGTTCTCGAACAAAATCCCGTCGAGCTCTGGGTCTAATCAACGCAAAAATACAAGCATCTCTATGCATACATCCACTGTGGAAGGTGCGAAAATGACAATGGTACACATGTCAGAAATTAATCGGGGGATTGTAGATACGCATCCACCGTTCACAAGACAAGATGATTGAGTTTCTTTGCATCCGGGGATTACCCAGGAAACTAATGGAAGAGTTCCGGAAGAAGTTCTTCTTCGCAGGGGATCGCAAGAGTTCACCTCAGTTCACAGGAGAGACAAACTCATAACACTACGTTATTCAAATCAGAAAGAGGGAGATAGAGATGGGAGAGATAGACGAGAAATGTCGAGACAGGAGACACCATAATTCGACAAGGAAACCTTCGACTTCGCAGCCATGAACTCACATCAAAAAAATATGATCCGCAACCATGAAGGCGCATTCGCCGTGAAATTCCAGTATGGCCCCGAGCCAATCATCCACTTGACTCCAATTACCAATCCTCATACCCACACCGACGATCCCGGCCGTCGCGTGCTAACTTCCGCCGCTGCGATCGTCACCCCACTCACACAAGCTCGACACGGCTCGCCCGGATCCCACGGTCTGTCGTGGCGATCAAGCGCGCAACCGGCCAGCGTACTGTCAGCCCGACAGGACTTTTCGGCTCGCACCAAACGCATCACCTAGCCACTGCTTCCCGGAAGCTGGCTTGCGCGGCGTCGGAACGGTACCAGCGGCTCCCTTTTCCTCGGCCATCGTCCTCTGACGGTTGAGAGTTTTTAAAATATTCCTATTTTTATTTTTGCTCCGACGTTTCTCAATCCCGACGAGGCACCGGACTTAAAAGCCATCACGGCAGTCGAGGACCTAGAGCACGTTCCCCCTACGTTTGGCTTGTGGGTTCCGGTGTGTTCGGGATGCCGGCGGAATTTTCTTAATCCCGCCCGTCTTGAAATGCGGACCGAGGAGTTCAGCGTGCGTGCGAGCCCGCGACGGGTTTAGCCCGCAGGATGGAAGAGACCGGAGTGGTTGGGGCCTTCTGCGGGTGCAGCGTCTTCCTACCGTAATCCATTGCGAGAGGCTTGAGTGCGAGTATGCCCGTTGGGCCTTGAGAGCCAGTGGGTTGTGCCAAGGCGCGGAGGGACGAGCGCACCAAGGGCAATAAGGGGGTCGCAGATAATGGCAGAGGGCCTACTGAACCATCCCCAAGTTCAGGCTCCAAGGCCCGCCTTTCTTCCTAGAAGTTCAACCACTGATTACTGCCATTTTCTTCCTGCCTTTGTTCTCGGAAATTTGACCCCTTATTACCGCCACTTACTTCCCGCGTTTCGTGTACAATTGTCTTTTTTTTTTGTTTTTTTTTGGGACCACTGATTCCCTCCATTTTTTTTCCCGCCTCTCTTCCATGAAAGTTGACCGCTGTTTACAGCCAGTATAGGGTTTTTCAGAGACCCTCTGAAGGGCCTGACCTACTATGGGGTTTTCAGACACAGACCCTGGCCTACGTTTTGATAGCCTATTCGTTTTTTCTTTTTCTTTTCTTTTTCCCATTTTTTTCACCATTGCCTACCTATTATTGATTGTGTTCKAGACTTGTACRAATTAAATTTGGTAGGACATAGGCTCCCAGACCGCCAAAAAAAAAACAGKAGCCTTGTGTTCCTCCTGTTGTTTCTTGATAGCCGCTAACCTCACCATATCCAGCAGGGTTCGAGCTCTGCATCTGAAAATCAACGGCTATAATACCGCACTGSTGTACYGTKCAGCAAGGCGTCAAAGGCTCGACCTCATCCKGTTCTCTGAATCTACTGTCCAGAAGGGGGAGTTCGGGCAAGTGGCAAGTGCGACCTCGCCCAGAGATTGAGGGGATACTGACATCAGGACTCCATGGTAGAGTTAGTGTCAGTACGCCCTGAGTCTCGACTTCCCTTCCCCTTAAGGGGGAGACATAGGCAAAAAAAGGAAAAAAGAGTAAGAGCCAAAAAAAAAAAAAAGAAAAAAAAAAAAAAGGGAAAGAACGAAAGAAAGTGGCGCCGATGTCTGGGTCTCGCCGCACGGCACACGAAACGAAAACGAAACGAGTGCATCTGCCCACCAAAGGTGGCAAAATACACTCGTTACTATTTATAGCAAACCGATGAACCTGGCCATTTTCTGCCGAAAGATACATTCGTTTCGTTTTTCGTTTCGTGTGCCGTGCAGCAGCGCCCTTTGTTTGAGTTTCAAAAATGTGTGTGCAAGTTTGTTGTTGTTTGGGGGGGGGGCGCTGGTGAGGTGGTGAAACTGCAGCCTTTTTATTTGAAACGGGTGCCAATGCAGATTTAGAGGCGGTGGTGCCAATGCAGATTTAGTCGCGGGCCTTTTGTGCCCTGTTTCTTTTTTCCGACCCAATGAGGCCGGGAATCCCACAACATCTCAACCCGGGAGTGACGGTTGTGCTGGAAACCGGGTCCAGCATCCCATGGTCTGCAACTCCAAAGAAAGTATGCAACGGAACCAAAAAAMTTCGGAAACAGAAACAAAGGGAGGAAAATAACCAGGAACTACTGAAAAATCACACTATCTGTCAGGGAGCCTTACCCAGTTTGGCTTCAAAATCTTACAGAAAAGAGAGCAAGTACCTGTCTGCTGTGCAAGCCTCTTCAGATGACTCCAGTCTACTGGTGGTGAGCTGCACCCCCCACCAATAGACTGGAGTCGCAAGCACCTTCAGATGACTCCAGTCTATTGGTGGGGAGCTGCACTGGCTGGAAACCGGGCCCACCACACACCCTTGGATCTTTTTTTGTTTTTGTTTTTGTTTTTTTGTTTGTTTTTTTAAACCCAGGGTGTTGTAGAGGCCGGTTACTAGGCACACATTGATCACCAGGAGCGGTCAGCCATGGCCGTCCTGAGGGAACGAGGCTACCTTCCCATCCCATCCTCATGTCAATACTCC
>BFEA01000264.1:210970-233501 GCA_003427395.1 Chara braunii | reverse complement strand
CAGCACCTGCTGGAAACCGGGGGTCCAGCGTCCCTTACATTTTGGAAAAACAAGCAGGAGTCATGAGATAGCGTGCTGGAAACCAGGTCTATTGTTGACTATTCTGTTCTATCTAAGCCAAGATATTGGGCTGGGGCCCAGCAGGGCGACTGGGGGGCACCAGTGGTCCCTGTCTGTTCCCAGCCCGCCTTCCAGATCACACTACTGCACTATCGTTTGAGAATGTCTAAGATGTCTGACATGTCTGAAAAGAGCCTGAAATTTGATTGAAAAAGATCTGAAAAGATCTGAGAACATGGTCTGAATTGGTCAGAAAGCCACCAACCCAAGTTCTCTCTCTTCCCACTCTTCCTTTCTTGCCATCTGAGAACCTGAGAAAACTGGGCAAACCTGAGAAAAACTGAGAAAAAAGTTGGGAAGAACCGAGTAGAACTGAGAAGAACAGAGAAGAACTGAGAACTTGAGAAGAACTGCGGAAAGCGAAAAAACTCTGAGTAGTAATAGAAACCTCATATGCAAATCTCCTTCCGTTTCCTGTCTACCCAAAAGGGGCTCATCACTTGTGAGGACAAAGCCTTTATTCTAGGACTGATACACCCCCCATCTTTGATCAATTCACTCTCCAGGACTTGCCTATCCCACCCATTCTTCTATTGCTTGGTGATGGGGTGGGAATGGGTCTGCAAACTCTTCTGCCGGGCGCAGAGGGACATCTGGGCTGATCGCAGTCCAATCCTTAAACACCAGGTGGTAGTCCCGGTGGGGCTTTGCTTCTATAGGTTCATCCCCCCGCTGCTTCTGGATTTTCCATGGTTCGGACCAGATTGCCTCTGCTACCCATCCCTCCCGATCCCCACCCAGCCATTCTTGGCCAAACTTCCTAATTGCAATTGAGATATTTTTTGCTTGATGGAGAGAATCTAGTGTCTGTTTTGTTACTGCCCACAGTCGAGACAATTCCAATTGAAACTGCTGTTTGAGGTATTCCTTTTTCTGTTCCCCATCCACCATCACCTTCTTTATGGCCAGGGCACATCGTTGCCACCATATGACCCATAGGATTACTCGTCATCCTAGGTGGAACATGTTCCATGCAAAGGTCTGGTTTTGGAAGACTGGACAATGACCTAACAGAATCGCCCTCCATTCCCATGGCCATGCGTGTCCTGGGACAAGCTGCCGCCATACTCTCTCCCACCATCTCCATGTCGCTACTGCCACTGGGCATTGGAGAAAAATGTGCTCTATTGTTTCTTCTCTTTTCCGTACTGGGAAGGTTAGAAGGCACCAGGGGCACCAAGGTAGAGCCCGCCCTTGCTGTTCCAAGTGGGTGTGGTCGATCAGCCAGCTGTTGGTAGGGAAACAACGATGTACGCTTTGCCATTGTAAGGATGTGATTTTGGCCGGCCCGCATTTGCAGTCCCTGAACCATCTGATGGGCACTAGTAGCTGTTTATCTATATTCAAGTGCCGCTGCCAGTGCTCCTGGACCGTATCTCTTACCTTTTTTTTGACTCAGAGCTTTCGGTAGGAAGTTTTAACTGTCAGATTGCAGAGGGGCATAGGCTTTAAAACGTGTGCCCTGGGATGAGCTGGCAGGTTCCACACCCACTCTGTCGGGTCCAGGGGAGCTCACTTAGCAGGATCTCAGGCCTGAAGACTCTTTTCCCATTCCCCTCGCCATAGGCTCTCACTCTGTAGAGTTGGGTTTTAGAGGTCCATACGAAGGGATCACTGCTGCCTGTTAACCGCCCCTCCTTTCCCATCCAGTATCCCTCAACCAGGGCATCCTCGGATCTCACCCGGTGAACAAGTCCTACACGTTTGATAGAGTCTTTGGTGAATACCCAGTCCCCTTCTTGCAGTTGTGGGCCCTTGCGCAGGACGGGGAGCCAGGCCAGAGGGAAGGCCTCCAGGAGTTCCTGTACTGCAGTTTCAGAATTGTGGCAATAGCGGAGGATCCCTCTCATTTGCTCCAGTGTTTTCCAATCCTTTCTGAGGTCGTCCCATAGGTCCCCTACCTTGGTGATCCCATTCTTGACCCATCGCTTTCATGGAGAGTCCGAACTGCAAAAGATTTGGCTGTGTGAGTTTGTGATACATCGGTTCCCAAAAAGGGGCTGTCTTGCCACCTCTTCCCAACGTTCTGGGGGTGGGCGGTCTGGGGGGGTGAGTTATCTAGATTTTGATTAGTCCTGGCCACAGATCTTCCCGTAGACCCCTCGGGACCTTCCAATATCTGTCGTCTAACCATCTCAGGGGATCTATTTCTGGAGGAGATTTTGGGGCCAGATGCGCTATTTGCCTCATAGTCAGTGGTTTCCACTATTGGGATGACTCGAAAATCGGTCGTACCAACCACAGCAGACTCAATGCCTGTGTCTGTTGGGGGGGATCTAAAATACCTAATCCTCCCTGGGCTTTGGGCTGGACCACTGTGTCCCATGCCACTCTGCTCATGGCATTGGTATTTTGACTGTCTCCTCTCCATAGGTATGCTGCCACTTTTCGCCTAAGGGCTCTATGGGCCACTTCGTTGACCGGTCATAGGACAAATTTATACCATAGCGTGGCTAGAACCACGTTGTTGATTACTAGGGCCCTTCCAAACAGGGATGTGTGTTTGTGGTCCCAATGGGTAATAATCACAACTTTCAATGTCCCGAGATCAGCATGGATATAGTTCAAGTTTGCTTCCCTCGCTACTTACCCTAACTACAGGCGAGCGTTCCCACCACTGATAGTAGCACTCCCATTGACTCCGTAGTGCCGCTACCCATATTAATGGTATTACCTTATGAGAATGAATGCATTTTCGAAACTTCAATCTGAATGCATTTCCGAAACTTCAATCCCTAAGAAAACGGAAAACAAGGTGTAAGGAGGAAGGTAGGTCTAACCTGTATGCGTAGCTTGGCAAATGACTGTGGTAGTAAAAGTGAAACTAGCCTAAGGTCGTGGCCAGAAGGAGGATCACAGAGAGTCGATAATCAAAGCAGCACAAGTCAAGGAAACAATTAAAGGAACACAGGAGACACGTTGAGAAGAAGAAATAAATCTAGTCTATTTGTGCGGCTAGACAAGGGTATCAACCAAGTTAGTAGGGGGGTTGAATCTAGTCTTCGTTTGCGGCCTGAAACAGGGAGCTGTAATTTCACAACGTCGAAATAGAAGTCCACTCTAGCCTAGAATCCCATAGCAAACACCCACTTTAGCCAGCCTCAGGGAAGCCTGAACCGCCTAGACGGGTTTCCCACCACGCACCCTTCGATCCTAATAAAGCAATAATTGACAAAAAGATCGTTGTGGGTACAGTCCAAGTTTGCTTCTTAGCTACTCTTAAGCTGTCTACCAGCTAATAGCGTTCCCACCACTAACGGTTGCACTCACACTGCCTCCGTTGTGTCGCTGCCTCTAGACGCGGTGTTGCCTTACAAGACCATAGTCAGCGTGAGTGAAAGATGGGTAACGTGTTTTCCAAGAAGAGAGGAAAATTTTCCACCCAACAATAGTAGATCCCTAAAATATAACCAGTAAGAGACTAAACCGACCTAGTTACTACTTAGCAGCAAGATACTTTCTGAAAAACATTTTTTTAAGGTGAAAAGGAATTCCAAAGTCACAAGTAGGGGACGGAGAAAGTGTAACACAGCAGTTAAGAGAATGATGTGAAGTGTTGATATGACGACTCATTGACTAACAGGAAATTAACCTTCAATGCGGCCTATCCTGAAGATGCGGGCTGATGCACTACCCTAAATTCAGCGGACAATCCGGTGGAAGCGAGGAAACTGGTTACCACTATGAGAGAGGGAGGCGAGATAGTCGGGGTAAAGGGTGGTGAAAGTTCGGAGAAGCGCCGTGTGGAAGTGATCGTGGTTTTCGCACGCGGGGATAGTCTCCGTGATTAAGCAATAAACCTCAATGATGTTGTGGCCTCACCACGCAGCACTGAAGAGAAGGACGTGGAGGCAGAAGGCAGGGATGGCACACCGGGTAGAAGGATGGGGGTGAATCGTGACAGCAAGACGGGTGGTTTAGAAGAAACGGAAAATGTCGATTGGGAAGGGATGGCTGTGGAAGGTGATGCGGGTAGTGATCTGGCGGAGGGTTAGGTGGTCAAGGGGACGACGAGATATGGATCAGGGACGAAGCCCGATGCCCCGCATCNTGTGGAAGGTGATGCGGGTAGTGATCTGGCGGAGGGTTAGGTGGTCAAGGGGACGACGAGATATGGATCAGGGACGAAGCCCGATGCCCCGCATCGGTACGAGCTCGAACTGGTGGACGGGCTGAGCTGGAGGGGGAGGGGGATCGAATTCGTCGCCGTCTGGCCAGTGCGCTCGAAGTCTCGGCAGCAAGGTCCCCATCTTCTGGCTTAGGCGGCTCCGGATCCAGCTAGGGGGATCGGCTTCGCCGTCGTCTGGCCGGTGCGCTCGAAGTCTCGCCAGCAAGGTCCCCATCTTCTGGCTTAGGCGGCTCCGGATCCTTAGCTGGATCGTTCGAGATTGGCAGATCCGCCTCGCTTGCGTACTCCAGCTGCCGCTTGCCGGCGGCGATTTCTTCTCTCTTCCACACCGCCTCGGGATCCTCCTTCGCGCCTTCCGTTTCTTCTCCCAGGGTTTCCCACTGAGATTCCTCTTCTTCCACCTCGTCTTCTTTTTCCTCATCGTCACTCTGCTCTCCCGCGCTGTACTCGCTGTAACTTCCCTTTTTCGGGGTTTCATCTTCTTCTTCCTCGTCGCCTCCCTCTTCGTCCTCTTCCTCTTCCTCCTCTAGCGTTATTGCTTCGTCTTCGGAGGCCGTTCGAGGTTGAAAGAAAGTGAGGTCGATTATTCCCCGGGGATCCAGGTATGGTTGTTGCGATGGCAGTTTGTTGTTGCCCACTAACTCCTCGAGGCAAGCCGACCACTGCAGGTAAGGTGTCAAAGTTCGTGAAGAGACATGCGGAACCGGGCTCTCATCGCTCAGCGAGAAAATATCGAGAGGCAGATCGTCAACCAGCTGCGCGAGGGGAATCGTAAGTTCCTGTACGATCTGTTGTCGATAGCTGGGACGCACCGAGCCGAATAGAAATCCGAGAAGGTCTCCTTCCACCTCCGTCCTCCACGCCTGGATGATCAACAGCTCCACGTATGCGACCCAAGTGCGGTGCTCTACGTCCCTTGTCCACGTGAGCGGCACTCCGACCAAACACACCGAAAGATCGACGAAGTGCTCACACCGCAGTTCCCACTGTCTTCGGTCGAGGAGGTGGACAACACGTGGTTCCAGACGAAAAGAGAGTCGGGGGCAAAGGTCGGATTGCCAGAAGGTAGAGAAGAGAGAGGGGAGAGTGAAGGTAGAGAGTTGGGATCGGTTCATTGAGGACACTGGAAGGGCACGAGCTCAGGAAGCACCACCGCGGGCTCGTGTCGACACGTCCGGAGTCCCTCGACTTCGATACCATCCGCGGGGATTAGACTATCGCCGCAGCGCGCAAGCCACTGATTCCACTCTGCTGCCAGCTGCTGACCCCACTCTCTTAGCGACGTCCGGATGGCTGTGTATCGCAGAGGGCTGATCGCACTAATGTCGCCTCTGAAGATGACAACGGTGGACACGTGGCAAACTCCTGGTGCTGATAGTCATCGAACCGCCGTCGCCTCTGCCACTACGATCTCTTGATGATGGCCGGTGAATCAGAACTCTGCCGCTGCGTATACCCCGGTACTGTTGAAGAACTGCGTGAGTCGTAGGAGGTCCAGACTGAATCGCGGATTATGAACTTGCCGAATTGTCGAGATGTCGCCACGTGGCGCCAGCATGTGATCGCCGAGAGCCCGCTCAGTGAGAAAACTCGTGGCAATGGCGATGAGGACGGAGTAAGAGAAGCAGGAGGGGATGAGAGTGATAAGGAGTCGTCTTCGTCTTCCGTAGCGAAGGAGGAAGCAGACACGGGCGGAGAAGGAGAAGAAGGGAGAGGACGTAGGTAGGACACRTGGCGTATRATCGGTCGAGCCGATCGGCTTCCCGAGACCTCCGRCACGATGTGCACGGTGTTCACTCCGTTCGGGCCGAGTTCGATCACACGAAATCGCCCGAAAAATCGTGGCGCTATATTCCCTTGGCGAGCACATTTCCTCACCTGCACCARGTCCCYTAATTTATACTGGGGTCGTGGTCYTGCGTTCCCATTTCGGGCCTCRTTGCTACCGACCTGTCGGTCGTRGGCCAACTCAATCATTTTCTGGCGCTTTCGRGCTAATTGGGGAWGGGACCATTCCATCAGCTCCATGTGTCGTTTGGTCTTGTCCCGAACCGTGGCTCTTGTGGGCCGCCGGTTCAACAAAGATTCATCGGGGAGGCTCGGTATCGAGAAACAAGCTCCACTATTGGTTCAGAATTGGAAGGGGCTAAGGCCCATCGRTTCGTGAGGCGTTCCCCGATRGACCTCTAGGATGTGRTCTACGATATCGGGTCGGRGCCTCGTATCCCRYGCCGCGATGTTTCRTCGCAGTGMTGTCTTTATTACCCGATTTGCGTTTTCTACCAGGCCGTTAGATTGTGACATGTGGGGTGCAGTGTTCCGAATGGTGACGCCGTGTACGACCAGATTCCTTAAAACTTCCCCTCTGAATTATACCCCATTGTCGGTCAGGATTTCCTCTGTGTCCTGCTGCATCCCTAGAAACCGGTTGACATATCGCGCAATTTCAGCCGCTTGTCGCGTACGACACGGATACGCCTCGATCCATTGCGAACAGTGGTCCACGAATACTAGTAGGATTGAATACTCGCAGCTATTCGGTCCAAGGGGCACCACAATATCGGTAGTATCCATGCTAACTCTCCGAAAAGGCCGTTCAACTACCGTCGGTACTATCGATCTTGGCGGCTGGATCGGTGCCTTGTCGGCAGCGCAGACCTGACAATTTGCGACGATGAATTTCACATCATCGTGAATATTGAACCAATACCACTCATTCGTGTTGATCGCCGCTTTTGTGATCCGTACGACAAAATGGGTTGCCGTTTCCTCATGCGCCGTCTTAACCCAGTCATACCTCATGAACGGGTGCGCCACTACCATCCAAATCCCGCTACCATCCGTCTTCCGTTTTTCCAACCGGCCCTTGTTCCAACGATAATCCCGAGCTCTTTCATTGGCCCTCCTCCGGTCTTCCTTAGTGAAGTCTTGGAGGGGGTTTCCTACCAAACTGGCAATTAGAGCAATGTCCGTCTATACCTCGGCCCTTCTAAACTTCAGGGTTTTTTCCAACCCTTCTGACGTGGCATCAAGAAATCGAGCTTCAGTCGGGATCTTATCAGTCCGACACAAGGAACACAACCAAGGCTTATCGTCATTTCTGTACTGAATGCACGGGCCATGGGCTCGTGCGATACACTGTCGACAATCTACCCATTCTGCATACCCTTCCCCGCTAGCACGCATCGAGATCGAGTAAACGCGCGAGATCGCTTCACAAAAATAACAAAATTTGTCGGGCAGGGAGAGAAAAAATGAAGATGAGAGGGGAGAGAGAGGAGTTGTAGGATTACCTCCGTCACCCATTGCCAATCGCCTGCTTCTTGCCACGTGGAAGGACTGCCACTTGTCCGTACTTGGGTTCGTTCGCTGACTCCGGCCCCTTCCACGGAATGATTTCTTCACCCCTTGGTACCTTAGCGGGGCGATGCAGACGTGTCAATCCGTCCGCGTTGCCGTGCCTCTCTGTCTTTCAGTGGATGATGTTGAAATCGTATTCCTGTAGGCGCACAGTCCGCCGTCCGATCATACCCGTGTAATTGGTGAGCTTCTTGAGAGCCAACAATGGCTCGTGATCGGTTACAAGGAGGAACTTTTGTCCGTACAAGTACAGATGGAAATGTTGAATTCCCCAGACTACAGCATAGCATTCACCTTGCGGAGCTTAGTTGTTCCTTCGTTCGTCTGGCATCGTGCAAGACGCGTATTCGATAACATGTTATCGACCGTCGTTCCCCTTCAACGCTAGAATAGCGGAAATCGCCTCTAGCTGCCAGTCCGTTATGAGAATGAACTGCTTCGTGGGGTCTGGCCGGATCAAAATAGGTGTTGTCGCCAGAGCGCCTTTGAGTGTGGCGAAGGCCTGTTCGCACTCTGCATCCCAACTGAGGTGTTGGTCCTTTCGTAACAGATTCGTCAGAGGTCGCGCAATCGCAGCGAAGCCTTTGATAAAACGACGGTAGTACGATGCCAGTCCCAGGAAAGCTCGAACCTGCGTCACTAACGTGGGGACAGGAACATCTTTCACCGCCGCAACTTTCCTTGAATTTGGTCACAGTCCTCCACGTGTCACCACGTATCCCAAGAACAAAATTTTCGAGAGGAAAAACTCGCTCTTTTCGAGTGCGGTCTTGAACCCTGCGTCTCTCAGCGCTCCTAGCGTCCACTCGATGTGTTGTGCATGCCCATGATAGGTCTCCGAGTAGACGAGGATGTCGTCCATGTACACGATGACGCAAAAGTTAATCATCCCGTGAGTGAGCGACGTCTTGTTGACGAAGTTATGAAACGTCACGTTCATCGCCCTCTAAAACGTGGCAGGCGCGTTGCAAATACCCATCAGACATCGAACCCATTGCCATGTGCCTTCAAACAGTACGAAGGTCGTTTTCGGTCGATCTTCCTCCTTAATTAGAATGTGATGGAAATCGTGACGAATATCAAATTTACTAAAATAATTAGTACAGCCAATCGCCTCCAGCAAATCATCAATCCTAGGAAGGGGGTACATATCTTTGATCGTGATATCATTCAGCTTGCGATAATCAATGCATATGCGAATAGACCCGTTTTTTTTGGGCACCAATACTATTGGGAACAACCATGGTTCAGTGGTGGGTTCGATCCATCCATTAGCTTCAAATTCTCGAATCCGTTCAAAGGTCGTTTTCCGTTCTACTAGAGAATATCTTTGAGGCTTACAATGGATCGGGGGATGGTTTCCCGTCTGGATCTCACGCTGTATGACTAACGACAGTCGGATATCAGTGTCCGTGACACTAATCGCTCCTTTGTGTTCCTTCAAAATGTCCGCGATTAGATGATGGATCTCGTCGGGCACGTATTGGGGCACGTGCAACTCGTAGAGCTCATCCCATATCGATGTGTTTCGTACTCACCCGCTTAGTGTTTTCTGACGGGGGCGCGAAAATAAACGAATTGTCCGACCGCCAGGAGAATACCGTGACCATCATTTGTGCATCCTGTTCTCGAATGGCCACGTGTTCTTCTGGTGTTATTCCGTCTCGAATGTCCTGCCAAGGCACTGGTTTCATCGCAATTTTAATTCCGAGTCCGGTTTCGAGGCGCTCAGGGGGTTCCAAAGAATTGGTCTCCGCCCCTAAGTGTATCAATCGTATCTCTTTTGCAGTCGTCAAGAGAGATCGTGGGAGATTTGTGACATCACAATAGTATCTTTTGTCATTGTATCGTGCGAGTAGAGGGGAGATACCTTCGTACAGGGTTCGAGGAGGTTTAAAAAAATCGACCATCCTCAAAATATGTACGAGGGGTTCTCCCATACGCATAGCTTGCGTTCTCTGTAGACTCTGATCAGTCAGGCTTAGCGATCTTGTGTTTGCTCGTTGCATAGGGTAATAGATACGTTGTTGTGCCATCTCCAGGATCACCGGAGCATCCTCATCACTGCTGTCTGTATCCTTTGACGGTTGCCCGTCGTCTGTTGAATTATCCTAGGTGATCACACGGAGGGTTCCCGACATTATGGGAGAAACTCGCGGAGTCACGTTAGTGGTGGTATGAAGGGTCAATCTCATCGGTACAACATACGGTTTTGCTCCCGTATTTCGGAGGACAATCGATCGTCTCTCGAAATTCAGATTGGCTCTTAGGGCCACAAGAGCGGGAAGGCCGAAAAAAATGTCGTAAGTGTTTACGTCTAAGACCACGACATCTCCCAACGCATGTACCTTTCCTAATCGAAAAGCAACATTGGTCATCTATCCCACCGTTTTAGTCTTCTCCTCATCTGCTGAAACGAGTTCGTCTTTTTCCGTAAGCATGATCATATCGTTCTTCCTTCCTGGTTTTCCAACTACCCGTAACGAGATAGCCAGAACAACGGCTCCTGAATCGATAATGGCATTGTACGGGATTCCCTATATCTCGATATCACATTCGGCGGATTTCCATAGGATCGGTTTAATCCATAGGAAGTGATCATCTTTCTGGATTTATCCTAATCGTATCGGGTCTGAAGTTCCTGCTGCATTTTCATCGGGCATGGGATTTTTCGCTTTTGTGTTTAGTGTTCGGGCAAGGGCAAATAACCTTTGATTCACTTTGCAGTGTTGTAGCATTCGTTCGTTGGCTTGTTCCGATATCGAAAGCAGATGACCAATCGGAAGGGAAATTCGATGGTCCAAGGCTCGAATGATGTTTACAACATCGATTTCCCCTGTGACGAAGGTAGGTCCTCTCGACTCCATTTCTCCAGGAGAAGGTCGCCACTTCGCCACTTCTCTCTATTCTAGCGAGGGTCTCATCATTCCAATCATCCCAAACCCTGGGTAGCAAAGTGTTACATATTGATCCAACGAAATTAGTTCAGCAGCTTCCTCCATCGTGGCTAATGTGCTTCCACCTCCTTCCATTTCTTCCATCAATGCCCCTACTCGTCCGGGTCTGTTGGCGATCGGGGCCGCTGCCACTGGTGCGGCTCCGACTCGTTGCTGTGGGGGTCGATGAGGGCAATCTCGGGCTATATGCCCTGGTTGGTGACACGTGTAACAGACGTTCAGATTGCCCGGGATCCCTGCAGGAGGGGATGCCAGAGCCAATCCGTGTTGAATCAGGGTGGCACGCACCGTTATTAGACGCATCGACCTCATCATCCCCTCTATTTGAGCGTTGTGTTTCCGCTGTTCCTTTTTGTTTTCCTGAATCGGAGTAACCAATGTCTTGGTTAGTTCTAATAAGGCGGCCGATTCGTTTGGTCGTGCAAGGGTTTCGACCGGTGGCGGGGGTGTTGTCATCACGGGCTTGGGCACGCTCGTAATGACACTCGGGAACGGTCGTTTAGAACTAATTTGTTCTAGATAGGTGACAGGGCCCGACACAAACCCCATGTTTTCAAATTTGTTCGGCAGCGCAGCCAAGTCAACTTTAGCTCTCGCTAGTTCGGACGGGTTTCCTTCCCTAGGATAGTCTTTTCCTTTTAGGAAACTCGCTGCAAACTTTCGTTTTATTTCTTCTGCGGCTGCCATGATCTGTTGCAGCGTGTGATTGATGGGAGAGAACTGTTTTCGCAGTTTCGCCCTCATCGTTCGGCTGCGAAGTCCATCGATGAACAACTCTCTGCCTACTTGTTCGCCTCGTTCCGTTTTTACAAACATCCTAAAGAATCAGTTTCGATACTCGGTGACAGATTAGAGGGGTTTTTGAACTCGATCTTTGATCATGAAAAGAGCTTGTTCTGGGTGGATGTAATCGAATCGGTTCAAGAAATCTCGCTCGAATGTCGGGAGATCGACCCATACATAGGTGCTAAACCAGTGATGGGCATCTCCTCCCAATCGTGCAGGGATGTTCACCTGTGCCTCGTTATCGTCATACTGCTGAGCCCGGAGCGTGGCTAGCCATGTTCCAGCGAGATAAAGGTCGGGTGGCGTCATAGGAGCCCGTGCTCGTGGTACGGGTTGATTAGGATTTTGCTGGGGATTCGGGTTCTGTTGGGGATTCTGCTGATTAGCATTCATGTTGACCGTCCGTCGGGCCGTGGATCGGCTTCTAGTGACGACGGGGTCGCGTCGATGCGCGTTCCGCGGTCGAAGTCGTCCCCTGTTAGCCAGATCGCCCAGCTATGAATCCTAGAACCTCGCCACGTGTCGGGCTCCGATACCAACCTCCCGCTCGGTGCGACTTCCTGCTCGGAGTAGGATGTGGGCCTGGAAGTGCGAAAAGGGGTGTGCCAAGGATTTTTGGGAAAGTGGGGGTGGAGTCCCATGTTGGAACTGAGATCTCCTGTGGCAAAGTTTCAGGGGCATAGATGCAATATGGTCAAGGGGGGCGAGTTGCTTCCGGTCTGATGGTTGTCGGGCTCGTGCAGCTTAAGGCAGATGGCGTGCGCGGTGCATTCAAGGTCGTCCGATCTGTCTATTTTGGTGGCGACGGTTCGGGGAGAGGCCCGCCCGGGATGGTTGTGGTTCCGATGAGTCAGACCTTTGGGGGCAGCCACGCGGCGTCTGTCGTTGAGCGTTCTGGTTAGGCCCTCTAGTTTCACGGGCTCGTCGGTTGCCGCATCGCCGACAATTTCCGCAAGGCGTGCGGGGCCAGTACGGGGCGATGGAATTCCACGGAACCACCGTGAGCTCGTGATATGGGAGGAGGAGCCGGAAGGGAGGGAAATTGATTGTGATAACGATGAATCCGGGGGATATGAAGTATTGCGTGTTGTCCGTAGTGGGCAAATCGGGGCACCTCGGATCGATGGTTGTGGCACAGTAAAACTCTCTGGGGCACAATCGATTCTCGGTTAGGCAGGGGAATTCCAGGTATCTTTGCCTAATACATTCTCTCACCCAAGGGTCGAAGTACTCTGAGTCCCAGGAGCTCGGCATCTTATCATTGCGGTGTGATGGAATTCTTTCGCACGCGTCTAACCAACAAGGGGATCTTCCCGATGGGATATCGGAAATTCCTATCCGTTTAGGTGCGTGGGGGAAGGAAAATTCCTGCCTACTCGACACGGGAGATGGAAAGTTCGTCAATGGTCGCGAATCGGCGTGCATGGACACGTGTAGGCTGCGCAGATCGAATCACGCTTACACGTATCCCCGCGAGGTATTTGCCTGTTGATGGGAGAATGGGAGCCTAGCGCTGAAAACAACTACCCAATCATCTAATCACTCCGTGATCCCGCAAGCAATCATTCCCGAATATGCAAGTTATCACACACGAGACATCACAACAGTATCAGAACAACAGCGGATCAAAGTGATAAGCAATAACGGAAGCAATACAAAAATTCCTACAATGCTTATGGGTGTATCGTAACGCCAGGCAAGGGCAATGGCCAGACAAAAGAAAACAACCGACATAACATTCATTCGTCCAGTTATTCGACAGGACATACGATAGCTGGGATCAAGATCAATCGCAAATAAGGGCTGAGACCGAGGCAGAGGTTCCGAAAACAAAAAGGAGACGGGCAAGTTGCCCTGAGCCGAGATCAAAATTTATATACAAAAGCAACGAGGGAGATAAGACAAATAAAATTGCAATTCCGCATCCATCAACCTCAGCTCCCTCTTCCTCTTTCCCTCTCTCCGATGCGGACCGTCCGTTGTCACGCACCAACCCACGAAGTCGTCACCCCGCTTAGTCCTCCTGCACCCGTCAGGTTCCCCCGCGCGCTACAGTCCGTCGTATCCCCACGCGTCAACCCCGCGCATTCGGCACCAGCTCCTCGGGTCGCCCGACTCCCACTTCAATTCACCTCTTACGTCGCTCGTGAGCCGACCCTCACTGATCGCGCTACCCTGAGCTTCCAACAGCTGGTTAAGAGAGCTATCTAATCGCGCAGCCAAAATTTATAGTGTGCATGCATGCACGAAGAACACGGAATTGCAAGGACTTAGAAAGGAGATTAGGAGAGAAAGCACCTACGGTTTGCATGGCCAGATCGAGGCATGGGGGACGAAGCCAATCTCCACGCATCTATCCGAGCATGCAGCCCATGGTGCTAATTAGGTACAGCAAAAGGGAAAGAAGGAGCGGGAAAAACGAAATTCAAGAAGAAAGATACAGTTACAATGACGCCTGCCCAAAAATTACAGTTACTTGCAAGATTAAGGGTGCCGACTAATCAGAACTCCGTTGCAGCCGCAAAAAGAAGCGCACAAGAAGGACAGCGCGCGGCAAAAAAAACCTCAAATTTCTAAATTCTTAAATTCCTAGCTAATGCGAAAAGAAACACTAATTCTGGAAAAAAAAATCCGAAGTTCCGAGAATCGTCAAGGCTCGACAAAATTCAAAAAGAAAAGAAAGGAAAGTTCGAAAAGAACGAAGCAAAAATTCCCGCGCGATCTCCGCGCCTAAAATCTGACAACGGAACAGGAAAGAAGTGACGTCAACCATTATTAATCGCGCCTTGTCGGCGCGACAGCCACCCAATCGACCATCTTGGGACTTGCCCGACCCTGAACCCAGCCATCCGAAAAGAAGCGACGAAAGAGAAAACACGAAAAAGCGAGGACACTGATGCAATTTCCCCTCAAACACGATCTCCCGTAATTGGTCCAACCTTCCCATCTTAGGACCCCTCATTGTCATCGCGCAGAAAATCGTGCGGAACAGAAATTGGTTCGTCACACAGTAATCTTTTGCTGTAATATGTGACCTTGTACTGATCCCATCAGATGGGTGCTCACCATCACCCCTAAAAAGCACTCCCCCTCCTCCGACACTACTCTCAGCATCCCCCACTCCACCTGCAGCTCCAAACCTTCTGGAAGGAGGTAAGTGGACTTACCGCAGTTTACTTGGGCTTCCGACAACAATGAGTACTCTAACAAAACTGATTTCACCGTTCGCAAGGCAGCCCAACGACAACAGCAAGAAATGTCTACCCACAAAGAACTAATAATCCTGGAACAACAGGCAGATTCACAGTCTCTCACTACCACTATCCAAGATATTAAGGACCGCCTTTTACAATATGCATTACATAGATGGCAAGGAATTAAAATTCGGGGAAAAATGACCAAATTCACTCATGACGCTACCATGGACACCCATTTCTTCTCCATGACCACAACACGGGCTAGACGTACAGTCATAGAAGCCCTTTTTGACCCAAACAATGACGAAATCATCGCCACTGACACAACACACTGCATACTAATTACTAGGACCTTTTTCAAACAGCTATACACATCTCAGATCCTGCCTTCTCAAAAGGAAGAAAGGGACAGAGAACTGGAGGAGTTCTTAGCACCAATGGATCGGCACCTCTCCCCACAACAACGAGAACAGCTGGAGGAAACCCTGTCTAAAAACGAAATATGGACACCACTCCTCCAAATGAAAGAGGAAAAAAAGTCAGGCATAGACGGATTCCCCAAGGAATTTTGGGAAATCATGTGGCCAGAATTGAGCTCGGACCTATAGGAGTATTATCAGGAGGTGTGGAATGCCGGGGAAATGGGAGAAATTGTGGGTAAGGGGGTGCTATCACTGTTATACAAAAAAGGCGACAAAATAAACATTAGGAATTATAGACCTATTACTCTACTCACAGTAGTCTATAAGATGGTGTCGAAAGCGCTGACACATCGTATGGCATCTGTCCCGGAAGATGTCATACACCCGGATCAGACAGGGTTCATGACCGGAAGGAATATACAAGAAAACATCTTACTAGTTAATGAGGTGGTCGAACTAGCCCAACGGAATAAAACCAACGCGACCATAATATTCATTGAATTTGAAAAAGCATACGATCACGTTGACTGGGAGTTTTTGGACAAATGCTTGGAAAAAATAAACTTTGGACCAGTCTTTCGACGTTGGATTATGATCCTTCATCATAACGCCACCACCTGTGTTCAGGTCAATGGGTCGATAGCGCCCCCCTTCGAGCTTCAGAGGTCTGTAAGACAAGGGGATCCCATTGCACCCTATCTTTTCTTGGTGATAATGGAAGCACTCTCCGCCAACCTCAGGCATAATAAGAACCTCTCTCGCATTAAGATCACGAACATCCCGGAGGAGGCAGTACCGATCTACTCACTGTTTGTTGATGACCTTACCATAATGCTGGAAGCGACAGATCGTAACATGGAAGAAATCCAAATCCTCATGAACCGGTTATGTCGGCTCTCCGATATGGCRRTAAATTGGGGGCARAAGACGGTAGGATGGTGGATGCACCAGCAAGGAGGAAGGCCTCCTGAATACCCGCGAATTACATGGCTCCCCCGAGAAGACCCTTTGAGAGTCTTTGGAGCCCTCATCACAACAAAAAGGAAGTCGGCGACCAACGATGACTGGCTGACAGGACCAGCGGACGCCAAACTAAAACAATGGAATAAAAAGCACGCATCGCTATTGGGGCGGGCCCTGGTCATCAATAATGTGATTTTGACTACACTCTGGTACAAATGGATTATATGGTCTATGAGCAACGGGGGGCTTAGGTCACTAAGACAGCAACTAGCAGCTTTTCTTTGGAGAGGGGACAGTAATACCCCCCACGCAATTAGTCGAGTAGCTTGGGACTCGGTGATTCAGCCCAAGACGAGAGGAGGACTAGGAATTGAGGACCCAGCCACTCAATCCCAGACCCTTACGCTTCGCTGGCTTCAGCACATTATCTTCTCTCCGTCCTCCCCCTGGCCCCCCCTGGCTCTGGTGCAAATTGCTGCCCTAGCACCGGAGGCCCCCCCGGAGACTGACCCCCTGGTATGGCTACAAGACAGATACTGGAGGCTTCCAAGGAAAGATAAGAATGGGAACCCCGCGAGCACACATTGGTTGCGCTTACTTCGCACATGGAGGAAGCTCCCGCCGCCCGACCGGCCCAATCCGGACCGATGGGAAGAAATCTTCAGACAATCGCTGTTTGGGAATCGATTGACTACGGATGCCTTGGGCCAGGTAAGATGCAGCTCAGATGCCCCCTGGAGAGGTTGGGTTAAACATGGTGCTAGCAGGGTAGGGGATCTGTGGGATAAAGAGGCAAGATGTTGGAAGAGTACAGAAAGGATGAGGGCATGGCTACGCTACTGCCATCTCACGGAATCGGCACTAAACGATTTCATCGAAAGTTTCCCTCTCCAATGGTATAGCATCCTTCGGAAAGGGACTCAATTGAGAGAAGGAGACTGGGTTTGCCTTCCTGATCACCAGGAGGAGATAGAACAAGTACACATTGTAGACCCAACACATGCCCTAATTGAGATTTTCTCTGTCCAAAAGGATGACACTCTACGGGGCAGACCCCTTTATCTGGAAGGACAGAATGAACATATATCGCATCAGAGTTCTGGACAATGGCAGAGGACAATGTGCTTACCACCCAACAACCCCGATTGAGGATCTCCCCTTCGACCCCGACGAGTGGCATTGGTCCCCGGGAGCCACGACTAGACAAGGGCCAACAAAACAGCTAACACTTTACAATCTAAAAACCAAATCAGCCTATCGTATGCTCCGTCCCAAATGAAGACTGCGGGAGACGGTTGAGGACAGGTGGCACCGACATCTCAACATGGACCGAGACTTGCTCAAGCCGATCCGTTGGTTCACCCAACTTAGGAATAGACCCGCTAAGATCTCGGCCCTTCAGTGGCAAATARCAYACCGATGTCTGCCAACAAACAACTGGTTGATAGATCACACCCGGTTGGAGCAGCAAGGCCGGKCATTACCCTGGTGCCATAGTTGTCTCTTGGGTTACCCGGGGAGGAAAAAGGCCGAAACAATTGAACACATCTTCCTCCAATGCCCGACTTTGGTTTTGCTCTGGAGAGTTTGGGACAGGATTCGGCGACACATTGTCCCCGGTGCAGAATGGCCATGGGAGTGGAGGGCTATATTACTAGGTCATTACCCCCCGATTCGGGTCCGATTCGGGCCCGATTCGGGGAGACACATTCAAGGAGAACATGTTTCAATTGGGCAGGCGGGCGGTCCTATGGGTCATCTGGTGGAAACGTTGCATTTTGGAAATGGAAAGGGCACGGGTTGAAGAAGGAGAAGTCACAGAACAGTTACGCCTATTAGTCCAACATGAAATTGCTGCCCWGTGGAAGGCGGCCAGAGACAAACTTGACCAAATGAATTCCTGGGCTKACATCAACAGGATCATCTCCCGATTCAGTCAGAATTGGTTGGGAGGGGAAAGAAAASGATGGGTGGCGGAGKTAAGCTGGTCTGAGAATTGCCAGCAGGGAGGAGAGCTGCAAGAAGGACACGGAACGGAGATAGCAAGAGACTATCAGCTGATCTTCCATGAGTGGACAAGCCTCGACCCCGGCGAGAGGTTACACCCGGCTCAAGAATTTGCAGTCCCCTTTTCCCCCCCACCCACTGGCACTGGAAGAGGTCCTCCCCCCATGCTTACAGTAGCCCAGTTCGGTGGATCCGGCCTGGCCCAGTGATCTTCGTTCTGATTTTTCGGTCTACCTTCTGGCTACTTTATCCTGCCCTCTTCTTCTGTGGTCCCCTACTCCTGCCCCCTTCTGCTCTCTTCCGACCTCTGCCTCCTTCTGTTCCTTGTGCACCTGAGTCTATTCTGTACCGCCCAATACAAGCCCAGTCCAATGGTTGGTAGAGGGACAGCGGCAGACGGATACACTGCAGGACTGGGACCGCGGCAGATGGATGCACTGCGATTGGTCGGATGAACAGCACTGATATGGGACGCTGGACCCGGGTTCCAGCATTGACAATATACTGCCTGCCTCAGCCTTCTGATAGTTCCAAATATAGAGAGGCGCCAGATTGGTTGGATGAACAGCTCAAATATGGGACGCTGGACCCGGTTTCCAGCACTAGCAATGTTCTGATAGCGTCAAAATAAAAAGGCGCCAGAAGGTGGATGGCAGGGGCTGGGGTACGGTATAGTGGATTGGATGGGAGGCTGGACCCAGTTTCCAGCGCAAAGGCGCCACTTTTAAAATGTACTGCTTATAAGGATGTGCTTACGGGACGCTGGACCCGGTTTCCAGCAGGTGTCGCTCCCCACTAATAGATGGAGCGGCCCACCAGAAAAAAAGGGACGCTGGGCCCAGTTCCCAGCAGGTGAGGCCTCCCACACAATTCTCAGGAATACTCAGTATTCTTCAGTATTCTTCTGTATCTCTGTATCTCTCAAARGGATTCCAGCTAATTTCAGCCTTTTTCACTGTAGCCTGGTTTTCTATTGCTTCAATATCTCTGTATCTCTCAAAAGGATTTCAGCTAATCTCAGCCTATTTCACTGCAGCCTGGTTTTCTATTGCTTCAATGAGCGCCATGAGGATAGTGGGTGGATGGCAGAGGCTAGGGGATGGAGGGGGACTCCACCGGTGCCCCCCGGTGGCCCCCCCCACGACCCGACCCTGCTGCAGTTCAGGTATGGAAGAATAGAGTGGAGATGGGATGCTGGACCCGGTTTCCAGGACCGTGGCGTCACTCTCATTGATGTACTGTGTGACAAAGATGTATTTTTGGGACGCTGGACCCRGTTTYCAGCAGGTGTTGCTCCCCACCAATAGATGGAGCGGCCCGCTAGGCAAAGCCTCAATCCTGGTGGTTCTCGTACCACCACCAGCATAGAGGTCTTGCACAAGGGCCCCAAAAAAAAAAAAAAAAAAAAAAAAAAAAGATTTCACCGCCCCCATAGACTCTGCTGTGTTAGCTGAGATTAGGAACAGATCATCTGCCAGGGCCTTAGCCCTGCACTCTCTGTCCTAAGCCACTGGTAACCCTCTTATGAAGGGGTGCTTCCGGAATCTGTTGAGTGACACTTCCAATTGCAGCACAAACAGCAATGGAGCCAGAGGACAACCTTGGCAGAGAGACCGCGAGAACTGAAAGGGGCTGGATAAATGTCCATTCACCTGCACTGCCGATGTTGCCAGCGTGTACATGGCCATAACCGGTCCGATCCCCATCCTCCTTAGCGTGGTTAACACGAAGGACCAACCCACCCTATCACAGGCCTTCTCCATATCTAGGAGTAAGACCGCCATGTCCACCTGTTCCGCCTGGATAATTTCAATGCTCTTAATAGGTGTCCGGATATTGATGAAAATTGACCGCCCCTGAACAGCCCCCTGGTATCTTCCCCAATCTCACCGCCAGAGTCTTGGCCGCCAGAGTCTTGGCTAGCAGCTTGTAGCTCACGTTCAAAATCGAGATTGGTATGTAATTTCTCATGTTCTACTTGTCTCCCTTCTTGAACATGACTGAGATCACTCCATGCATCATCCAACCTCCCAACTTGCCCTGTAATAGCAACTTCCCCTCTTTCCAGGAAATTTCCAGGAAGCCGAGCAGTTGGGTCCGACACTTAGGGCCTCGCCCCACGGCGTACGAAACGAAAACGAAACCAGTGCATCTGCCCACAGAAGGTGGCAACATACACTCGTTACTATTCATAGCAGATGGATGAACCTGGCCATTTTCTGCTGTAAGATTCACTCGTTTCTTTTTTCGTTTTGTGTGCCCTGCGGCGACGCCCTAAATTTTTCRTGTGTCTAGMGTAGTGCAGCGGGGCCCATTTGTTCCAAGCGAAAGGAGATTCCCGGCGACCCTGATATCGTKGTGTTATTTTCTCTGCGCTTGCTTTTCGCRTRCTCGAGTCCARTCCCGTTGYTCTGGCGTTGTTGCGTCTTTCTTCGAGCGGTTTCTTCCGGTCTGATAATCAAGCCACTTTACCGAGCCCGTGTGGGCGCGGGCGCGCGCGACTCGGACGAAGAGGATGGCTGAGCATCCATGGCCAGTGTTAGATTATCTATGGCACGCTCATTGTGCCCGTTCGACTGGCAGCCAAAGCTTTCGCATGGCCTCCCTCTCTCGCTGTTTCCTACTCCAATCCCTTGCTAGTGTTCTGCTGCTTGCCACRATTTCTAAGCGGGTAAATGGCGCCGCTGTCGAGCGACCGGTCCTCGGCCAATGGTCTTCGGCTGCCAATGCTGCAGAGCCGGGAGACAGCCGAGCACGTCTCCTCGCCCAGCAGGTCAKGCGCAGTATGGCGATGGTGTCCACCGCGCCGCCTTCCTCGCCACCAGTGTTTGAGCCGGAAGGGAGCATGACGCTTCTGCAGCCCCAGCTCTTCGTCACAGGCAACCAGAGCGTAGTGCCTCCCATTGTCGTTCATACCCCTTCTCCAGACTTTCAGCCGACGGCGTCTGGGTGGGCGTGCAGATCTATCATTCGCGACTTAACGTTTCATCCTAGCGATGATACCCAGATGTACTTCATTCTTGACGAGGTCTGTATAAGTACAAAAGAAGATGAAGTTCTAAGTCGGCGGTTTTCGATCCGAAAAGCCGATCTTGCGCGGGCGCGCCAAGGTTTCAAAAATAGCTCCGTACTCAGCTATTGGTGGCGCTATGGCGCAGGGAACGGGCTGAGTGAAACATCTGACTTTGTGTGGAGGAAGAATGTCAATGACAACATATCAATGGCGCTGGTGTTTGGTCTCGACGTGAACAGAGAAGGAGACCAGCTGGTCACAGTGGCAACTCCGGGTAGTGGGACTCAGTCGAGTGTCGTCTGGCTATCCACGGCGGCTGGCAATCGAACGAGCGTGGCCATAAATGCGGACATCGTATGGAGCGTGGCATTCAATCCGAACAAGACGGAACTGTTCATCTCGGACATCGCCCGACCCGTTCGGATTTTGTCGATGGCGGTCGCAGAGTCCGGGAGACTGGACGCCGGCCTGAAATTGAACGAAGTCTGTAATTTCTCCACCGGYGATCCCAACATTTCATTCGTTGGATTCGACTCAAGTAGCTTTCTGCCGGACGAGAGCTGCCTTTATTTCGCCGATTGGGGTTATAACCGGGTTTGGGCAATTTATCCTCGCTCTCCCTCCCCGACGGCCACTCTTGTGGCCGGCTCGGGCCAGAGCGGGTCCGTCGATGGCGATGGTCCCAAATCTCAGTTCGATATCGCGGCGAACGCAGTAGCGACACCGGACGGATGTAACGTCTTCGTTACCGAGCWGGGGAGCGGTTTACTTCGGTGGCTGAAGCTGGACGCGCCCTGCAGCTCGGCGACCAGTGTACAGCCGGTCGCCAGGTACAGTGCCGGCGGGTTGTGGGGATTGGCGCTTCGGCAGTCCGGCAGCGAACTAAGTCTGTACGTCGGAGCAAACGATGGGTCCGTGTTCGAGCTGAGAATCAGCAATTCGCAGCTTCACTCTTGCGCGCCTCCTCCCCCTTCTGGCCCGTCGCCTTCACGATCTTCGCCGCTTCCCCCCAGCTCCCGAGGAACTAATTTAGGTCTTGCGGTCGGGCTGCCCGTGTCGATCTCAGTCTTCCTGGCGCTTGCCACGTGCCTTAGTGTCCTTGTGTACAGAGCGCGCCGGAATGGAGGGAAACAGGGGCAGGCTAAACCTGGGCCAAATACAACAGGGAGCAGAACCGTCGAGATTGGACGGAGCAGCAACTTCACAACGGAGGGGTGTGGGCGCCACGAGAGCGGGGGAGGAGGTGGGGGACTTCACCCCTTGCAAGTCAGACGATTCTCGCTGGCAGCTCTGCAGCATTGCACAGAAAATTTCAGTAAGAACTACCGTATCGGGGACAGTGGAGCGTTCGGAGATGTGTACTGGGGCTCGATGGACGATCAGGATTTGGCCATCAAGGTGATGACGGGGGATCTGACGGAGGGGAAGAGAAGCATGTTCCTGGCAGAAGTGAACACGTTGAGCAGACTCCATCATGCCAATCTTATCGGACTGGTGGGATTCTGTGACGAGGGGAGTCGGTCGATCTTGGTGTACCCGTATTTCCCGGGGGGAAGTCTGTACGCTCGCCTGCACCA
>BFEA01000264.1:183461-206450 GCA_003427395.1 Chara braunii | reverse complement strand
TGGTACGGTTGTTTCAGCTGATCAACCAGGGATAACTGAAGGGCCCAATACAACACGCTGTACTTTGGTGAAGGGGACTACTGCGACATCATCGCTGATACCGCCAACAAGTGCAGCAACAGCGCAAGGATTAACAACAATCACGGCAGAAATACCGTCACAAACAACAGAGGCAGTACCAATGGAAGTGCTGGAGTTGGGAGTGGCCAAGATGACAACATCGACGGAGGCGAAGATGACACATCGACAACGATGATGACAATAACAACAGCAACAGTGACACATCGACAACGATGATGACAATAACAACAGCAACAGTGACACCGACAACAGCGACAACAACGCTAACCACTGAAAACTCCATCACAACTGACGGGGGAAAAGGAGTGGGCAACCATGAATCTTTGAGGAGAAAGGGCGTCGCCGCACGGGACACGAAATGAAAAACGAAACGAGTGCATCTTCCTGCAGAAAATGGCCAGGTTCATCGGTTTGCTATAAATAGTAACGAGTGTATTTTGCCACCTTTCCTWGGCAGATGCACTCGTTTCGTTTTCGTTTCGTGTGCCGTGCGGCGAGACCCAAAGTCTCGCCGTTTCCCAGACTGGCAATACGATCTACTAGTACTATAATTACCGATTACAGCAACGATGATTATCCAGAATGAGAGCATACTCACACTGGCACAATCTTAATTGTATCTGACCATAATTACGGCCCGATTTGGAGGTACCTGACAGCAATTACGTTCCCAAATAAGTAAAGAAGTCCTAGTGTGAGTATCCCAAAAAATGAGTTGTTGTCGATCAGCGACAAACCCCCCACCGATGAGCAGCAAAAGCCATTTCGAATTCGAGCAACATTCCATTCGAGATGGATTCGATTTGCCCGACGGGGGTTGATTCTATAATTAGGTCGGGTTATTATATATAACTGTATTTACTTAACATTCTTTTAACGCTGTCCAGAACATTTCATTTATCACATAGTTCTCTCAGCTCGGACTTCCATTTGATTTGATTTTGTTTTATTTTATTTTATTTTATTTTATTTTATTATTTATTTTATTTTATTTTATTATTTATTTTATTTTAGAATTCCAATTGATTTTTAATTGTCGATTACCCGCCAATTTTGCCAAAGCTTCATCGCTTGGCGGCAATACCCCCATCGATACGCAGCGAAAGCCATTTTGAGTTCGTAGAACATTCGACTTGAGACGGATTTGAGCTCCTGAGCTCGGGCTCCGATGTATAAGTGCACTGACCTTGGATTATCCAATCAAGTTGTTGGGAACGTTCTGCTGTACGCTCTGTTTTTTTTTTTTTTTTTTTTTTTTTTGGTCTGGACTTCCCGTCGATACGAAAGTAATCTCGAGAAGCAGTCTTTTTTTTTTTCCCTTTTTTTTTTCTAGTGAAGAAGTTGCCGTAGATGCTAAAATGCTTTGCTTTTTGTTTTTCAGCTCGCGAATAATCTGGGTGGGAAGAACTTCGCTTTTCAGTTCCAGAAGCTCCGATTGGAAACGGATTTGAAAGTCCTGGGGCCAAGTCCCACTAGCACTCGTTSAGTTTCTTCAACGCCYGAATMTGGACGTGTTTGGGGCTATGTGCGGTTGAGGATACTCATGGCGATATCTGCACATCTCCACAATCACGTCCAGATTCRGGCGTTGAGGAAACTCRATGATGCCACTGGGACTTTGCCCCTGGTGGCGGTCGACTCTTTAGTGAACGCCGCCGGTTACATACTGCATAGCTTCGTGGAGGGTTTTTTTTTTTTTTTTTTCTCATAAGAAGGCTTTTTTTTTTAACTCTCCCTCCGTGTTAGTGGTGCTGATAAGAGCAGACACCACTAGCACCTTGGGATGGGCTCCATCTATTGGTGGGGAGCATCACCTTCTGGAAAACGGGTCCAGCCTTCCTTATGCAACATCAGAACAGTTTATGCAGTTGAGAACAGTTCGGGTTTTATGGGTTGTGGGTAGATAAGGGAAGATGAGAGAGAGGGGAGCCTCTTCATCCCGACCCGGGTGCCAGATACCTACTGTTGTGTCCTAGCTCCACCACTCTCCTACCAATCCCCAGTCCCTATCTGATCATTTCACCCTCCCCCCCCCCCCATACCAATCCATGCCTACTACAGCCTGCGGTGAGGGGGGAAAAAAATCAACAAAGTCTCCAAGGGGCCTGATTGGGAATGCGGGTTCGATCTTCTTCCAGTCCCTGAAGCTCAAATGGTAGTCCCTTTCCYCGTCTCCTATCTCGCCCCCCCCTTCTCCCTTCCACTCCACTCTACCTTTGCAATCCATCCCCCTTCTTCCCTACCCAGCCAGTCCTTGCTGAATCCTTCAATGGTTTGTTTGATTTCCTGTCTTGAGTGAAGAATGCTATCTTCTGTTTAATTTTTTCCCATTGAATGGTAATGTTTTCCTGAATTTGCTCCTTTATTGAGTTGATGAACTTCGTGCCATCACGTAGCACTCCTTCCATTTCCAGTGTGCACCGGCGCCACCAGATGGCCCAGAGAATGGCTCGGCGTCCCACTTTAAACATGTTCTCTTCAAAGGTGGTAGCCTCTGGTGGGGTCCATGCTTCACAGAGGAGTGCTCGCCAGTCCCATGGCCAGGGCTGTGAGGTGCCCATTCGTGTCCAGAGACGGTCCCACCATCTCCACAACCATTTTGCTGCCGGACATTGTAAGAATATATGCTAAATGGTCTCAGGCCATTTCCTAGATGGGAAGGATTCTATACACAGCCTACACCAGGGGAGCGCCAATCCTTTTTGTTCCAGTTGTGTTCTGTCTATTAACCAGTCATTTGTTGGCAGGCACCTGTGGTCTACCTGCCATTGAAGAGAGGCGAGTTTAGCAGGCATAGCCTTATTGGCTTTAAACCATTTAACCGTCCTCAAGGTATCTCTCCCTATGTTCAGATGTTTCATCCAGCGCGCCTCCACCACATCCTTCAGGTTAACTCTTGGTCTCAGCATCCTGTATGTAGTTTTAACCGAAAGGGTGTGCAGCCGCCTTACCCCAGATCTTCCTCTTCCATATTGTATTGTCCATACCCACTCATTTGGGTCCAGGGGGAGATCCTGAATTGGCTTGTTTGGTTTGTAAGCCTTCCACCCGTCTTTTTCCTTAAGTACCCTGATCCGGAATACCTCTGGCTCTGGGAACCATTCTGTTACGTCTGGTCGTACMCGTTCCAAACTGTTATCTTCCTTTATTCTGAAGAGGTTGGCCACCACTTCCTGTTCCCACACCCCTCTCGCAGAACGGGTATATACTACGTTCCCAATTACCCCTTCTGTCTCCCTAAAGCCCACCCAATCCCCTTCCTCCAGCGATGGTCCTCTTCGAAGAATCCGGACCCAATCTAGGGGGATAGCGAAGACCACCGTATCCAAAGCCTCTCCAACCTTGTGGCAGTACCTTAGCTTCTCCCTCAGACGGACTTCCGACAGCCAGTCTTTGATGTCTTGATCCCATATATCTTTAACTCTCAGGACCCCTTCCAGGGGGCCTCGCTGCTGTGGAGAACTCGGCTAGACTAATCCGTTATCCATCGGTTTCCAAACAAGGGTTGTCGGGCCACTTCCTCCCAGCGTTTAGGCGGGATCTTGTCTGGGAAAGGCAGTTTACGCCATGTTATTAGAATGGTGGGCCAAAGAGGGTCATTTTTCAGGTCTTGTCTTGTTGCTTGTCTGTCTGATTCCTCTTTATTGCTTATCTTTGTCGGTTTCCTAGGAATGGTCCAGAATCTGTCCTCCAACCATGTCTCAGCCTCCACCCCGGCGGGGGCTAACGGTGCCAGCCGGGCGATTTGCTGCAGTGCAAGGGGTATCCATGGCGCCTGTGTAGAGAACAATAGGCCTTTTAGCCATTGGAGAGCTAAGGCCATTACCTGGGTAGCTGGATCAATGATCCCTAATCCCCCTCTATCTTTGGGTTGTATAACTGACCTCCAGGCTACTCTGCTAATGACTCTCGAGCACTCGTGGTTGCCTCTCCATAAAAAGGCAGCCACCTGTCTCTGGAGAGCGGCGGCTGCCGATTTACTGAGGGTCCAGATCGTTGTTTTGTACCAGAGGACTGCTAGAACCACATTATTAATCACTAAGGAGCGGCCTATTAAGGAAGTCTGTTTGTCTTTCCACTGATTCAATTTTTCTAGTACCGGTTTAGTAAGCCACTCGTCATTCAAGGGTGGCCTCCCCTCTGCTGTCATTTAACCCCCCAGAACTCTAATAGGGGCCTCTATAGGCAACCATCTGACCCTAGGATTTTCTGGCGGTCTCCCCCCCTGGTAATGTACCCACCATCCCTGTGTCTTATTGCCCCAATTGACGGTCATGTCTGATAGAAGACAGAAGCGGTCCATTAGCGTTTGGAGTTCTCGCATGTTTTCGTGTGTTGCATCTGCCATTATGGTGAGATCGTCTGCAAAGAGCGAGCAGACCGGGATTGCTTCCTCTGGGATGGAGGAAATCTGTATTTTTCGGAGGTTCTTGTGGGCTAATTCTTTAAGCCCAACCTGGAATCTGCTGAAGTGTTTTTGTTTGTTTATTGATTTGTTTAGTTGTTTATTTTTTTATTTGTCTGTTTATTTTTATATTTGTTTGTTTATTTGTTTGTTTATTTGTTTGTTTATTTTTTAAGTAGTTGAGAACGTTGTGGGATATTCTTCTTTTTTTATTTTTTTTGGAATTGTGAACCGTCCATCTATGCAAAAAGTAAGTAATCTGATTTTTTTCGAGCTGCATACGGACTTTGATGTTTCCCTTTTTTTTTTTTTTTTTGCTCCGTACGTGAATACTTAATCTTGCTGTGAGGCACTGAGAAGGACTCAACTTTTTGTGCTAGTGAGTTTTGCACGAGATGAAGGCAGATAAAATTAAAAAAAAAAAAAGGAAAAAAAAAAAAGAAAAGAAGAAGAAGAAGAAGAAGACAACCTGGAATATCTATTTGATTATGATTGCTTCGGTCCGGTTTGTCGAACCTAACCTCTTAATTAGTATATAAAGAGATATCTTAAAAATAAATATTTTAAAAAAAATGGATAAAAAGAGATATATAAAAAAAAAAAAAAAAAAAAAAAAAAAAAAAAAAAAAAAAAAAAAAAAAAAAAAAAAAAAAAAAAAGAGATATCTATTGGAGTTAAACTCTCTGCGTGAGGAATCGTTGTGAAGGTCGCGACCGTCGTCTTACCGAATAGAACGACCGGTCGTTAGGGCTTTATTTAGGCTGAAAATACCACCACATAACAACTGTAAAGACCGGTCCTTCTATTCTGAAGAATTGGCCTACGCAGGTAAATTGGTTGCTGGTCGGCGGATGTAGACTACCGTCTTCACTCGAATAGAACGCCCGGTCATTATCGCTGCATCTGGTCTGAAAGTTGGGCCAAATGCAGCTATAATGACCCGGCGTTTTATTCGGGTGACGACGGTAGTTCGGTCGGAAGCGCTGACGATAGCCCTTCTTTTCAGAAGGGCTACAAAATCATTTTGCTTGCATCACTTGCCTTGCAATCGACCTGTGAGCTCGGAGCGGCTATATTTTACGAAGGGCTAATTGCGAAAATAACACATTTTGGAAGTTTCCCAGGGGAAATGTGCCGGCGTCCGAAAGATGTATTTTTGCAATTTTGCAGCGAAAGTGGGACCTCTGAAACTACTGGGACCTGTAAAGCTGCAACGGAAGATGTTTTTTTTTTTTTTTTTTTTTTTTGCAACAAAACTTTGGCCCCGCCACTTTTTTTTGTTTTTGTTTTTGTTTTTAAATTAATCATTGTTCAGGGCCAGGTCTTCTACCCCTTGGGTGGTAAGAGCCCCAGAGGGTAGAAGCCGGCAAGGTTTCAATGGCTCATTTCTATTGGCGGGGAGCTGCACCTGCTGGAAATTGGGTCCAGCGTCCCTTCCAATGGAAAAAATATCCCGTAACTTCTCAAAGTTCAAAGACTCTCTGGGCTATCAGCGAAAACTGGAACCTCTTCACCCTAAGGCGTCTGAAATGAGTTAGCATCTAGTCCCACTACCCACTGTACCCAGACTTGTAACAACCAATTCTGAGGATCACAAAGTTCCCCAATTAGCTCAACAAGTGAAGACTAGCCCCTAGATAATGATCAACATAGCCGGAGCAAGCCTATCCTTTTGGCAACTGCCTTTGGTTCTATCAATAACCACTTCATGGAGGTGTGTGACCCCTCAGCGAATGTTCAATGATCCCTCTGCTCAATGATGTTCAGTGATTCAATTCTCTCTCTCTCTCTCTCTCTCTCTCTCTCTCTCTCTCTCTCTCTCTCTCTCTCACACACACACACACACACACACACACACACGTTCTCTCTGCACCAAGGAATTCTCCAATCCCTTCTCTTCCCCTGCCAGTTACGAGCTTTTTCAACACTGTTGTCTTCGGCCTCCTTCCGCTCACTGCCTTTCATGTCGTTGGCACCTTTGGAATCCACACTCCTGTCTTCACTTCTCTTCTTAACCCAATAGACAGTACCGCCCAGACCCGCGCTATCATCTTCCCTTTCTTCATCTCCAGTCTTCTGATTCCAACAATTCATATCATCATCATCATCATCATCCTCATCATCATCATCATCACCATCATCGTCACCATTTTGAGGTGATTCCAACGGTTCCAATGATTCATTATCCGCATCATTATCATTATCCCCAGTCTTCTGATACCAAAGATTCCAACCATTCATATCACCATTATCATCATCATCATCATCATCATCATCATCATCATCATCATTAACATCATCATTATTAGCATCATCATCATCTCCCCCTGAACTGTGAATATCATCCCGTGTATTCCTCAGATCGACATCATTTGCTCTCAACACCTCACCATCACCTTTTTGAGGCCGATGGCACTGCCCTATCACACAGACCCATCTTAGTTCACACCCACAGATTAAGCACYGCACGTTCAACTCCATCAGAATCCCTCCRCTGTTTCTTCAAACTATCCTTAATCTGCCAGASCTCCTGGCTCTTRCTGTGGYYGACTCTCACTTTCGTTCTTGTAGCCACCGCTTCTWYATTCAATGGAGGACGTACCTARTCTCGGTCTTGAAAAYGAGTAGAYGAGGAGGGGGGTGTGATTAAGCCCTTCAAGGGCCCAAGTTCCGAAATTAATGGGCCAAGAAGAGTGTGTGAGGTGGGTGTGGTAAGCTTGACAGAAAATAGCGCATGGGAGAGAAGCGGGAGGGTGAAAACGAGAATCTCGGAAGCGAGCGACGAATCATTCGGCTATTTGTTCTTTTCCGTAAAAGGATACTGCCCAGCGAGCTCTCAGTGCCTTCCTTTAACCCTATATTCCTTCTCTTCCGGCGGATACTGATCACCTCTCCTCCTACCGTTAAAAGCACGGAATATACACTTCTCCTTCCCCCTTTTCCTACTCTTCCCGGTTTCCGCTTTTGTGCCGGAAAAAAAAAAAAAAAAAAAGAGCAGACTGTAGAACACTGCGTTTCAATGGCGAAAAAGCTATCTCCGGGCTGTCCCTTTCTCCCTTACCTAGGCCCTTACAAAAAGTCGCTGCAGCACTGAGCTGAGCTAGGCTCTTCGGCCAGGCAAAGCTCATACCACGACTATACCTCAGCTGTATCAGGGGCAGCGACCTTCTTCTAAGTATAAAGGTTGTAAAAAGCGACCATTTACATCTCTCAGCCATATCCTAATATTCCATATCAACGGCAGCTGCGTACAGCATCAACCGTATCGTAGTGCTACACATCTATCACACTACAAATCTACAAAGGTATATGCTTGATCACACGAAAAGAACCTGTATATACAACTAACAATCGTACGTAGCTCTCCTATATTAACGGCAGCTGTTTACGGCAATCACCGTGTCACAATCCTACAGCACTGTAATTATACGAATGTACAAACCTGTGTGATGAATCACAGGAAAAGCCCCGAGAAAGCCAGAGAGGGTGATCGACCCGGAAGACAGTCCACTGATGCGAGCCCCGAAAAATGTCCCCATCGTGTGGTAAAAACCTGCATTGCCTTTCTATGAAAGCGCTATTTTGTGGAAACTGACCTTTTTTCTTTTTCTTTTTTTTTAATTAATTTATTTTTTAAACTGACCCTTCTACTAGGTATGCTGTTTCCATTTTGTGTGCTATTTTTAGATTAGCTACACCCTGTTTTTCTCTTAACTCCCTTCTTTTTGTATAAAGGGGTAACCCCTGGGGGCAAGTCCCACTTGAGCTACGTCAACGCCTGAATCTGGACTCTTTTGCGGAGATGTGCAGAAAGGGTGTTGAGTTTCCTAAACTGCACGTCTCCACCAACACTTCCAGATTCAGGCGTTGAGGTAGCTCAACGCTGCTAGTTGGACTTGGCCCCTGACGGTATTTTCAACGTCTGATTCCTTGAGGATGCAAAGACATGCTCCGTTTTCTGACGGGTAGATGGGCGAGTAGTACTGTGTACCATTGAGCCATTTGCAATGCGGAAACAACATTTTTTTTAAATTTCATCCGGAGAAAAAATGCGATGTAACCCTGAATCAAAGGGGAAAATAGGAGGTAGCTAGGTAGTGAAAGGTGAAATTGAGAGAGGACTTTAGCTCAGTTTCAAAAAAAAAAAAAAAAAAAAAAAGCCCGAATCGAAGAGGAAAATAGCTCGTAGATTACCTCTGTTCCAAGTTTCAAAACAATCTTTGGAACTCAGGGGCTCGCCACACAGCCTTTTGAAACGAAAAACGTTCGAGTGCATCTTCACGCAGAGCGTGGCAAGATGCATCCGTTCTTATGAATAGCAACGGATGCATCTTATTACTTTCTGGGGAACATGAATTCTTTCTTTTTTCGTTTGGACAGTGGTGTGGCGCGGCCGCCCTTAATTGGGGGAAAGACAACCCAAGTAAACCTACACGCAACGACCCGACACAGTTACATTAGGAGATTTGGCCATTTCCCCCCAAAAATGCTGTCTGTTGGCCTGATTTGCTGGGATTTGCAAATCTCAGGGTCGAAGCGGGGGCGCGGTGACGGGCGCTCGGTAGCGGTCCGCAGTGCGCTGTCTACGGTGGGACCGTCGGCGCTTTCTCGTCATTTCCCTGCAATGGCTGTGGGGGAATGAGCCGACCACCACCTCGCGTCTATCTGTTGACGCCAACCATAGCCAAGTGCGTGGGAGGTATAGGAGTCATTGGAGAGTCCCTGGGGTCTTCATAACATCATGGGAACAAAGTGAATTGACGCTTTGGCGCCTGTCTGGGAGTTAAGAGTTGAAGCTGGAGGGAGCATACCCGAAGTAGGGTTGGCAAGACCGGAAGACGATGTGTGGAGACTGGCGATGAAGTATTAAGTCTCAAGAGAGACAGCAGGCGGTGATTTAAGACGAACATACAGAGTACTTCGTCGTTCCACATGGGAAACGCCACCTGCTAGCTTGACGAGGGAGGGGCGAGAGGCCCTGTATGGCGGTAATAAGGGAACTGTCTATTGACCAACTCGCTGGCGGGATGGAACCTTCGGCGATCCGGGGGGCCAAGCCATGCACCTCCTGAAGGGAGACAATTATAGTCTTTGGAGACTTGGAAGCGGATTTACAGTGAGCTAAGGTTTAACATTAAGGAAGAAGAACAGGCGTGGGAGAACAGTCCAGGGCGACGGCAAGTACAGGACCTATGTCCCAATGGTAAAATCTCTCCCACACATCTCGCTATGCTAGGTAACTTGAGCCTGCGATAGGTTTGTCTACCATCCCTGTTGAAGGAAAAGACGCCTCTCTGGCCTTTAGTCTTACTTCAGCTGGCCGTTATAGTGCAGAGGTTCCCGTTGCAACTTCCTGAAAGACAGGGCACGGACCAGGGCTGGTATCTACCCGTCCCGTAAGTATCATTTGGTTTGACTCTTATCTATTTGGTAGAGTGCGTGCACTATAAGATGAATTCGCCCCCTGACCCGGAAGAGGAGCGTATCAGGGAGATGGTCCAAAAGTGTATGGAAGACGGAATCTTCCCTGAAGGACTAGATCATGGGACGTGTGTGGTGGAGGGTCGGATGGCGAAAATTACGCTTAATTCAAGAGTGGATGACGTAGTGGTAAAGTGGTTGAAAGAAAGGATAGTAGTTGTCATCTTTCAAGGGGATTCGAGGGAACTACCAAATAAGATAAAGGAAATACTAATTCGTATTTATGAGGATGGGTGGTACGCTAACCCTAACGTCAACCCTTCACTGAAACGTGGTAGGATTAAATTTGAAGGTGCTAACGTTTTTTCTTATGTGGCCACGACAAAGGATATCGCTGAATTCATGATTCAAAAAGGTTCGGATACAATCGTTTTCAGAGACCCTAACACTCAGGGTAGTTCTGACATTCGCTACCTGGTCCAATTCCGAAAGTGGTCAACAAAGAAAGAATTGGACGACCTTCGAGCCCCGGAGGCAGCAGGTAAGTTCTGGGTAATGGCCATAAGGGTATCGTTGCGTGCTATGCTTCACTTGCACCGGGCGGTCGAAAATTCCATGGCTAAGATTGTCAAAATGTACCCACCTCAGAAGGACAATCACTTTCCTCGTCTGATGAACGTCAAACTTGACCTCGCCCCTGAGGCAAGGCAGACGTGGAAGGAAGAGCTGGAATTTGAGAAAGATGGGGAAGTTTTTAAGTTGGAATTCGTCTCTCAGGCCACGGAGTGGTGTAAGAAATGCAAATGGTTTTACCATACAGAGGATAGCACGGCTTGTCCGCGTCATCCTCAGCATTATATGCACACACAAGGTGCTACGCCGGCAACAGGCTCAGGGAGAAACGCACCACCAGGGCAGAGACCTCGACCAGCACCGGCGCCCTTGCAGGCTGCACCGGTCTCGTCGACAGCTATGAAAAGCCTACACCCGGCGCATCCACAGCAACATACACAAGCACCATCATCGGTACCATCAGGGTCTAACCCCGGAAATTGTCTGAATCCTGGGTTTCCTGGTAGGAACCACATGGGACACCCGCACGTACCCATGACAGGTTTGACCCATGGCTCGACCCCAACGCACGTTACACCACAACAGGGTTACATGTCATATGGGTTCCTAAATGGAACTGTCGGGGGACAGTCTGGTTTCCCACCGTTCATGTTCCCTGGATTCGGGATACAGATGGGCCCAGACCTTTTTAACAGGAAATTCGTTATGTCGGGCCCGATCATGGGCGGGGGATCTCCATCATTTAGCGGCAGCAGGAACAATCCAATTTTCGAACCGGAACCGCCCCCTCCGGGAGTCTCACCCGCCCAGGGTCAGAGCACAGTCCATCCATTCACGCAAACATCGGTGGCAGCTACCAAACAACCCGTCATCTCCGGTACAAAAGAAGGGCAGAACAGTGGGGGTGGTAGCCAATCGCCGGTAGTTCAAGAAAGGGGGGTTTAGGAACAGCCGTCACGAGATCCAGGCTGAAGTAAGACGCCGGAAAATGCAGCTGATAAAAATTTACTGCAGCAGAATATCAACAGAGGGAATGTATCTGGTGGGGGATAGGTAGAGGAAGAAATTCAACACCCGTTAGAACACCTCTCCCTAAGAGGTTCGAAATGCCCTACGAAACAGCGACGCACTTGCCAGGAAGGCATAACAGAGGAGAAGTCGTCCAAATCGTACAACTTCTCATATGGGGAATCATCGGCCTCCTCCATCCTCCCTGCATCAGAAACCTTGTGGAAGTTGAACCAGGATCAAGGGATGGAGCCTAGCATGGAGAACATGACAGGCTTGTCTTCTGTCCCGAAGGAGCAGGCCAACTCGTCCAAAAGGATTGTACCTGTTATTTGTGTCCCAGACACTCAGGGGTCCCTAGGTCCGTGTTTTGACATGGGAGACAGAAGCGTTGGAATGGCTGCCTTCTCGACAAAGTTACCGCCGAATACTGAGTTGATCCTGGACTGCGTCAAGAGGCTATTGAAAAACAGATTCTCGTGCCGCATCGTCCCCAATGTTACAATGGGGAGAGCAGTCTGGCAGTTTCCGGCTGGTGTCTGTCACCGGTTGTACGTCCCTTTTGTGGACTTGCGCCTACCTCCAGATGCTTTCCCAGTGCTGGAGAGTGAAGGAGTGGTATGGGTTCCAAGGAGATGGTTCGATAGGACAGACAACCCAAACCTGACAAGCATTCATTTGGATGATGGTCTGCCTGCAGATTTTGTGGCAGAATGTAACCAGAAGTTAAAAGGGAGGAACTTGTCATCTCTTTTTTGCCAAGACAACCTGACCTCTCCTTGGTTTGCACCTCGGGAATCGTCTGGTACAGGAAGGAGGAGGAAAACCCCAGTAGTCACGGGGGGCTCCGGTCAAATCCATAAACATACCGACCAGACCCACCAAACATGAATCAGATACGATTGATCTCGTGGAATGTGAGGGGTCTGGGTGACAGGAATGGTAGGGAGAAACGAGGGCGCCTCAAGTCTTGGATTCACTCGCAAAAGACAAATTATCTGCCTACAAGAAACGAAGTTGGGCTCGGAAAAGATAACCAAGTTAGGCAGATGGTGGGAAGGTCCGCAGCTGTGGGCTCCAGCAAATGGAACAAAGGGGGGAACGACGATCCTGATCCATCGTGATTTGGACTTCGAATGGGTGGATGAGTGCATAGATAACTGGGGGCGTTGGGTCTGGGTCAAAGGCATTATAACTGATGAGTCATGGGCAGTGATGAGTGTGTATGCCCCATCTGACAAAAGTGAGCGGCTACGGTTTTTAATGGAGCTCGAAGAAGCGATCCCAGACGTGGATAACCTTATCCTGGCCGGGGATTGGAACACAGTCCTGACCCCGGGGATAGACACTCTGACAGCGAGACCAATTCGTACGGACGCAAAAATTTTAATGTCCTTACTGGAGAAGCTTGGCTTGGTGGATGCCTACCGGATAACACACCCTAACGAACAAGGTTTCACTTGGCACCCCGCGAGGCGGGTGCCCACAACCCCGACACAGATAATTACCAACCTCAAAAGTCAACGCATAATAAACATGTTTTTTGTCCGAGCAGCAGCTTGGGAATCTTTGCTTTCAGTGAGTGTGGAAATACAGTCTATGTCGGATCACTACCCTTTGTGTGCTAGGTTTGCTCCAGGTCCGTGCTTTGATCGAGAACGAGGTTATTTCAGGTTGAATACGGAAAACCTGAATGACCCAGACATAGCCCAGTGGGTTCAGGATCAGAACTCAGCACGACAGCTCACTAAAGATTGGTTTCCGACAAAGGGGGAATGGCTCATCACAGACCTACAAATTGTGTCTAAAGGGCTGACAGCATTGTCTGTCATGAAGGCTTATAAGAGGAAGAGTGAGGAACGCACCTGTAAGGAAAAGATTGAAGAGGCGGAGGCAGAGTTAGGTACACACCCAGTGTCAAATGTTTTCTGGACAAGGGAAAGGAGCAGGTGGCTATCCAAATGGGAGGGAATACAAATCCAAAGACAGAAAAAATGGCAGGATTGTTGCAAAGTAGAGGAAATGGCGAAACTGAACTGCATGTCCAAGGAAACATTCGCATTAGTAAACAGGCAGTCCACTCAGCATCGAATAATGAAAGAACTTGCACACCCCTTCGACCCGAACCTGCGCAAGTGCACTGACACAGCAGGTATGTGTAACTACGCAGTGACGTACTTTTGCGACATCCTGACATCACGCAGACCCCCGGAAGAGACAGACTCGGACCTGTCGCTATCCTTAACTTTTTGGGATGCCACAAATCAACGCATTCCAATGGAGGGTAGATTAGCACTGGATAGGCCAATCTCCTCTGAGGAATTGCTGCATGCAACCAATCAAATGGCTAATGGTAAGGCCCCGGGCGAAGACGGCCTGCCTATTGAATTTTTTCTCCAATTTTGGACCCTTTTTTGTAACGACCTAGTTCAGATTTACAATGAGGCACTAATAGGGGTGAGACTCCCTCCTAGCATGACGAAGGGGATCATTGCGCTCCTTTACAAGAAAGGGGATAAAAGTCACATCCGCAAAATCTCCCTGTTGAACATTGTCTACAAACTGTTGGCAAAAACCTTGGCGATTAGACTGACATTATATTTACCTCACTTGGTGGGGGTCAACCAGGGCGCATTTGCGAAAGGTAGATCAATCCTAGACAACATTCTTACAATGATTGAATCAATGGAGATTATCACGGATGAGGCGACGGTCCTTCTCCTAGATTTAGAGAAAGCCTATGATAGGGTTACCTGCTGGACCTTTATCATGACAACCTTTCGGCACATGGGGCTAGGTCCAAATTTCGACAATTGGATAAAAGCGATGTATTTTCACGCCTCAGCCTTCGTGATGATTAACGGTAGGATTTCACCATCCTTCCCCTTGACTCAATCTCTTCGACAAGGCTGTCTGTTAGCGCCTTTGCTGTTAGTACTGCAGATGGATGTGCTACTCAACAATGTGAGGAGGAATCCCTACATTATTGGGCTGAGAACCCGATATCAACAGCAATTCAAAGGTAGCGCTTTGGCAGACGACCTCACCATAGTCTCTAGGAACACAACCAACTCTCTGCAGGCGGTACGAGAGACATTGGTAGAGTATTGTGCTCTCTGTGAGGCTCAAGTTAACTGGTCAAAGTCAGTGTTTTTTTTGCTAGACTAGTATGAGATCTGTGTGGACTTTGGGATGAAAAAGATCCATGCTGACTCTTCTGAAATATTTTTAGGGGTGCAAGTTTCTTTGCAGAACTGTGCTGAGACACAAGACAAGATCTTGGTGGGAAAAGTGGAGCAGAGGTTACAAAAATGGAAAACAATCCACGATCTCTCTCTGTTCGGGAGGGCCCTAATTGTGAACGCAACAGTTTTCTCTCAGCTATGGTACGCGGGGACGATCAGACCCCAGGGGAAGAAGGGTGCACAATCCATCAGAGTGGCGGCTTCCAAGTACATCAGGAAACCTGAAGCGGAGGAAGGGCAAGGTCACATGTCTAAGCTATCCTGGGATAAGATTACGGCGGTACAGGAGGAAGGAGGTCTGGCAGTGCTGGACCCTATACGCCAAAACAAGACCCTTGTTTCCAAATGGTCGGTCAAGACGGTTACAGACACGGAGGAGCGCAGCTGGGTGGCTCCGGCGGAATACATCTTGGTCAAGGACTAGGGCCTGAGCAATGGAGAGGATGTGTGGATGTTGATGTCGTCCCCAGCGTATCGGCGACGGAGGCCGAAGTCCATATTTTGGCAAGGGGTTATTCAGGCATGGCAGACACTGGCACCAGGCCCCACCAGAGAACCACGAACACGGGATGAAGTTTTGTGTCAACCTTTATTCGAGAACCGCTGGGTTAAGAACCAGGAAGGGTATTCCTTCGCAATATCAAGGAGAGGTAACTTCGGTAGAGCTTGGGTGGAAAGAGGAGTGTTGAGGGTTGAGGATTTGTGGGATGAGTCACGAAAGACTTGGAGGAGTACAGAGGATTTGAGGAGCAAACTTGGAAGATTGTGGCATGTGGAAGCGAGGAAGGATGCATTAATACAAGCCATACCGGCGGATTGGAAGCAAATGTTGGAAAACGGAACAGCTACAGGCCAGTGGTATCGACCTGTGCTCAGCGTGGGAGGGGCCCTGCAAGTCTATAAACAAGTGGACCAAGGAAAGTTCGAAGTGTGGGAAAGGCAAACGAAAGAAGGCATTAGCCAAAACACGCTGGCTCTCGAAGAGGAACGGGTGTTTGTCAACCCTGGCCTAATGGAGGAAGTCAGGGTCTTCCTGCAGTTCTCTGCGGCTGGGACACCTCAACCGGTCCTACAGCTTAATGGCATCCCAATCAGGCTGATGCGTTTGGATATCGGCCTAGTTGGGTGGTCTAAGCTAAGGGGCCAGCCGACAATCTATCAATACACCTCCAAACTGGGCATGGGCATACAAAGATTGGAAGGAAGTTCTTCTCGGAAGATACAGGAGGCTATTCCCGAGTCTTGCACAGGCTCAATTTTGTCTGTGGAATATTACAAAGAAAAATGGAAGGTGTGTCGGAGATCGCCGAATAAGAAAGCCGCCTTTGTAGTGTGGCTGATAACCAATGCGGCCCCGTTGGATGCGGTAGCATTGTTCAGAAGAGGGATGAACGTGGACGTAAGGTGCGTCAGATGCGACCGTCAACCTGAGGACACTGAGCATCTGTGGGGCACATGCCCCCTCTCATTCCGGATTTGGAAGTGGTGGTCGCATCACTGGAAGGAGTTGGGTGGGTCTGCAGAGGTTGAATGGGATTTGGAATGGGCAATAACGGGGCAGCTTGGGCACCCACTGAAAAGTGGGAAGGGGTGGGGGTACGTGGCAGCAACAATCCGAGCACTTGTGATTTGGTGGATCTGGAAGGAGAGGAACTCTGTGCTATTCCAAGGCAAGTACTTCTCGGACGCTGAACTGAAGTGCGGCATGAAGGCTTCACTCCGACGCATGATATCGGTGGACTGGAGGAAGAAAGTCTTATCGAAGACTGAACCAGGTCGCTACAGGGCAAGATTGTGGTTCCTGCGTTCATGGGCTAAGAATAATCGGTTGGCAGCTGTCTCAGCCTCAACTGGGAAACTGGTACTATCCCCATGGTTAAGGGCAGAGTAATCTGCAGAAGAAGATCAGGGAATTAGGGAATGGTCCCCTTGGAGAGCAGACCCTTCAGTCGGGATATGTTTGGGTATTAGGAACTAGGTTAGGAAGAGGGATTGGAATAATCGTTGTAGTTGGTGGGTAATGGGTGTCAAGTGGGAGTTGGGTCAAAGGGTGGGCTTGAACACAATGCGGATCCTACCTGCCACTCGGTAGCTCTACATGCCTTGAGGTTTCGTGGTAGGCCCCGGACCCAGAATAGGGCCATGGGGGGCCGTCTCTTAAGTAGGAGCTCGAGTGGGGCCGTGCGGTTCTGTGATGTCTGCCAGGTTGGTCTGGCCAGGCTACTGTTTGCTGTGTTTTGCCAGGTTGGTCTGGCAGCGTCAAAACTTATAGGAAATGCTCTCGAGGCCAACCTTATCGGACTGAAATTTGTCTTGAGGCCAACCTTATAGGAAATGCTCTCGAGGCCAACCTTATAGGAAATGGTCTCGAGGCCAACCTTATCTGGAGTGGTGTGGCGAGGCCCTATAGGGATGCTGGCTGAGTCTGAAATTTGTCAAATGGGAAACTTTTTTCGGAAATGCTCTCGAGTTCTGAAATCTGTGGAATCCCGGGGCTAGGTCCCACTTGCACGAATTAAGAGATACTGACCGTAGATAGCAAGATCAACGGCCGAAATCTCCTAATATGCGCTAGTGGGACCTTGCCCCGGATGGACAGTTCCCATCACCATACGGGGCTCTCCAACTGGGCACTCTTGAGCTTCCAAAACTGGCAGACGCAACTTCGGGACGAATGCAGGCTGACATAAAACTCATCAAAGACAAAATCTGGCTCTATGCTGGAACCTCCGAGCGATGCAAGCAAAACAATGACAATGATAATGATAATGATTGCGTCGGTGCGGACAATCAGCAGGGAAGGAAGTAGTACATGTGTTGATACATGCACAAAACAATGATCATAATGACAATGATAATGATAATGAATGCGTCGGTGTGGACAATCAGCAGGAGGAGGAGGAAGTCATACATGTGTTGATACATGCACTGCGCCCCTCAAAGACCACGCCAGTCATCCCTGCTTGGGATGACGATATAGGGCATCGCCACACCAGTCTCGAAATGTACAAAATGAGAATGAAGTTCCTGCTACAACATGGCCAGATGCAACCGCCTCAATTTTGTCTTTTTCACATTTCGAGAGGGGTGTGGAGAGGCCCATAGTCTGCTTGGGATGATGATGTCATCTCAACTTCTCCTTCACGGTCCACTCCGGACTGTGAAGACCAGCGGACAGCGGACTCCGGCCCGAGGTTTCTTCAAAGTGGTGAAGACCAGGGGACAGCAGACAGTGGGCTTGTCATACCTCATTACTGGAGATATTCTGAGATCTTTAGACAGCCTTTAGGCTCACTGCTTATCATTTAAATCTTGGTATAAATGCGTGTTTTTGTGTTTGTATTTCCAGAGCTTGTGGTTGGTAGGGGGCCGCGCAGGATGAGTGAAGCTACCCGTGAAAGGTTAAAACAGGTCCCAGTTGCCTTTAGTGTGCCTCTTTGGCTCGTGAGGACGGGAGGAACTACTGCCATACATTTTCTTAAGTTCGGTCTGACTGTATTTGCGCAGCTGTTTACGATGAACAGTGTAGGGACTGTTCCAGTGTGGTTCAGGGTGAATCCCTTGGAGATATCAGCAGCCGCGCTACCATGAGCAGTGAGAGTGTAATGGTGGCGGTGGGAACGCTACTGGTTAGGTGGTAGGAGAGAACCGGTGAAGAGCAAACTTGAGTTGTACCCATTGCGATTGCTCTACTCACAAAGATCCAAGGGTGCGTGGTGGGAAACCCGTCATGGCAACTCAGGCTCTTTGCAGTTTGTTGGACAGCATAGTAAGCAGTCTGTAAGCAGTCTAAGGGGAAAAGCTTTGAAGAGAAAGTTGATGGGGATATCGTTCCGGGGACAAACTAGTGGTCGCATATTTGTTTTGGATCTGCTGTTTTCTAAGTGTAGACTTGGTTGGTATTCTAGGGATTGCATATAGGTGCTGCAGTTGTAGTGGATGATTCAAGCTTTATATACAATTTGATGGGTAGCGGCACTAAGGAGGCAGTGTGAGTGCCACCGGTGGTGGTGGGAGTGCTATTCCTTCCAGTTGGTATCATTAGGATAGGAACCAAACTCGAACTGTAGCAAAGGTAGTTCGACTTTGAGTTTAGCTTTAGGGCTGTGATCAGGTACTAGAATGTTTAAAATGTTTTTAGATATTCACTGGCTGAAGGATTTGAGTAGTTATATCTTTCTTAGTTCCGCCACCTTTTATGATTGAGCTTCAAGTTCGTTTTTGAGAAGTTTTATTTATGTTGACAGTAGAGGGGTCCTGGGACGCTGGACCCGGTTTCCAGCAAGGTGCTTGGTGACTCCGGGTTGAATTGTGAGATCCCAGGACTCAGCCACCATTTTTTTTATTTATTTTTTTGGAATAAAAAGTGACATTTTCTCAAAAAAAAAACAAAAAAAAAGATCCAGCGGCCTAGCTCAATTGGTTAGGCACGCAAGTGGCATTCAGGAGGTTGTGGGTTCAATCCCCATGGCCGCCTGTAGCACTCTTGGTGCCAACCAACTGAGATAGTCAGCTGGATCCTCCCAGTCCATATGAGTAAGGTCTTCAGCCAACACGGGTGTGAGTGCGTGTGTGAGTGGGTTGAGTGTGGTGTGTGGGAGAGTGTTGGCTGTAGACACTACTGTTACTCGATGGGGGTGGGGGAAGGTGAATAGGGAGGCACAGTTACCGGCAAAATGCTCGGTCCTTGTGTTAGCCGGGCCCCCACTGGCAGCCCCAACCCTGCACCCTAAAACGCTAGGGCAAAGGGGCAAACATGCCCTTACCCCTCTCCAACGACGGAGAGAGGTAACCTCCCTTCACTGAAGAGAGGTAGAAAGCTATGCTTGCAGGGGTCCCCTGTATAGCCTCAGGAGTAGTGGTAGGTAGTGAAAAGAAAGATATGTTCCATGACATGGCAGAACGCCAGTTAAAAGAAAGATATGTGAGGTGAGAGGAAAAAAAAAGAAAAAAAAGAAAGAAAAAAAGAAAGAAAGTGGTGAAGATGACGAGTACTCTGGGAGTCTGGGGCCTGCTTCTCTGACAGCTCTCTCGAACTCACTTTCAGTAGCTGAATCCGAGAGCATATGTGGCTATGCTGGCATTCCAGAACACAGCTATTTCCGGAGGGGTGTGGCGAGGCCCTGGGTCTGTGTAAGTGTGCTAGCTCTGTTCTTGTCCTGTGCTTCTGTCTCAGGAGAGGTGCGGAACAGAAATAGGCGTAGTTACAGAGTAAAATGACAGAGATCGGGACAGGGACCAAATTAGATTAGTTTCWGAACTGACAGGGACAAAAGTAGAATTTGTTAAGCACCGGTAGTAGGGATACTCCAGGAGTTGGGACCACAACCCAATGCAGACTGCATGCAATACCCTCACAGTTGCAGTGGAAAGTTTCTGGGTCTTCCGAGAAAATGCTCTGTTGGCCTGATATGTCTTGTGATTTCGGAGTCTGAGGGCCTCTCCACACCACTGTGTCCAAACGAACAAAACAAACACGAATCTTCCCCAAAAAGTGGCCAGATGCATCCGTTGCTATTCATAGGAACGGATGCACCTTTTCACTTTCTGTGGGAACCTGCACTTGAGCGTTTTCCGTTTCGACATGACGCGGACGCGGGGACGCAGCCATTGGGGTAGCATGCTTTATGTTCTAGACAGAAAGCTTGGCAAACTTTAAGGTCTTATGAAGTGGGGGATGGGCAGCCTTCTGGATGGTAGTGTCCAAAGCCAACACTCTCCCACACACCACACGCAACCCACTCACACACGCACTCACACGCGCACTCAGACCCGTGTTGACTGAAGACCTTACTGATACCGACTGGGAGGATCCAGCTCACTATGTCAGTTGGATGACACCAAGAGTGCCACAGACCGCCGTGGGGATTGGACCCACATTCTTTTTTTTTTCTTCTTTTTTTTTATAACAAACTTCGTATACGGGAAACCTACTTAACAAGGTGATAAGAGCATCCCCGGTAAGTAGGCCCCAGCATCGAAGGCTCCATCTATTGGTGGGGAGCTACACCTGCTGGAAAACGGGTCCAGCGTCCCTGTACAATGATGACAAATGTATCCACTGGAAATCAGGTCCAGCGTCCGTGTGCATAGGTGTGAATATATGTGCCGGAAAATGGGTCCGGCAGCCCTGTCCATCTAATCTATAGCAACTCTAAACTTAGCTGAGTCATCAATCCAATCACACGAAATCCTAACCATGCTGTGATGTATATGACAGTGCTGTGGTTTGTATTTGCTGGAAAACGGATCCAGCGACCCCATTTCATGTTGTTAATCTATATCCAACAGGCGGAAACAGGCACAAAACCCATTAGTAGTCCAAAATGTCATCAAACAAGATCAAAATGTCGTGGACAACAAGTCACCAATCTCGGAGGTACCGAGTCCTAATGTAACCGGTGTCCAATTTGTGATGTCGCTGAGTATCAACCCCAACAATCTCCAAGTCTCGAATCCGGTAAGTATCACAGCCTCTTTCCACCGAAATCCAACACTGATCTCTGTCCAACTCGTATCAAGTCTCCAATCTGAAGAAGAAGAAGAAGTCTGAAGAAGAAGAAGAAGAAGAAGAAGAAGAAGAAGTCTGAAGAAGAAGAAGAAGAAGTCTGAAGAAGAAGAAGATGGAGATGGAGAGAAGAAGATGGAGAGGAGAGGAGAGGATGGAGAGGGCCTCAGACCAAACCTGCAGATGCAAGCTGGCGTCTTGGCGGCGGCGGGAGTCCGGATGCAGGTCGCTGGAGCTATGGCGCTCCACGGTTGCAGGTAAGTCCTCCTCGCCTCATCGCTCCTCCTGGACTGCAGTGCGCTAAACTAGCGCTGCAGTCCCTAGCGCTGTGCTCAACCAAATAGCGCAGTGTTCTCCTGGCTGCTCCTCGCTCCAACCTGCAGGAATGGCTGCTGGACCGGCCTAAGTACCATCCGGCGGCCGGTCGGCCTCAATGCTGGCCTCCTTCAGCCCGGACCAGCGGGCGGCAGCCTCAAGAGCACCGCCAGGCCCAAATGGTTTGTCGTTTGGGCCAGACCTGGGTCTGCTGATACAGAGGTCCAACCGCTGGCCTAATAGGGCCTACCGGAAGGAAAAAGGCCTGGCCTTTGGCTAGGCCGTCCTGGGTCCCCCTGAACAGGTGTGTCGGGCCTGTGGAGGCCCGTGTGAAGTCGCAGACTGTAACATTCACACAGCAGAACGTGCTGAGGGCGACCAAGAAAAGTGCAGATCTTCGGCCCCCCTTTCGAGAATAGAGTGGCGGCAGTGATGAGGACATGTGTAGCAGTGTCTATTTTGTGTAGTATTCTCATGTCTGGGGAGCGGAGGCGGGGGATCTTCGCAGTCATACGCTGGTTTTGACTATACGAAACTCCAGTCCAAAGGCGCTTTTCCTCGGCTTGTCATGTGTATTGAAGCTAAAATATGACAGCGAGTTAGCCTGTGGCTGGTTAGATCTCCCATGAAAGCTGGTTCCAGAACTGGTTGTTCTTGAACTGTCTATATTCCCTGTAATTACGAGCTCATTCAATCTGTTAAATTTTTTGAAGAAAAAAAAAAGAAAAAAGAAGTCACTGAGTTTATTACGAAACTGGCAGTCAAGTGCAAGGGCTGGGGACCCACAATTCAACCCGGGGCGTCTAGCACATTTCAAGAGTAGTGGAGCGAGCTCAGGGCCGTGCCACAGCATTGCCGGAATGCCCAAAATGGAACATGTATCTTCTGCAAAAAAACATCGAAAGATACACCGCCGCAGGTTTTCTCTTTTTCACAGTCCGATAGTAGTGTGGCGATGTTCTTAGTCTATGGGCCTCGCTGCACTAATGTCTACATGCATAAAAGACAAAAAAAAAAAGTATGGCAATGTATCTTTCCGTGTTGTAGCAGAGGATTCAGTCACATTTTGCTCCCCAGTAGCCCTATGTAGGTGTGCGTGCGAAATACATAATACATATAAATAACAGAAGCCGAGAAATGAAAACATAAATGTATATACGGAAACGAGTGACTATGTTCGATTTCACCTTTTCAGTAAGGATATCGAGGAGCCAACAGTTCTCACAATGAACATTTGGAAAGATGGTGCAAAGGACATTAAGACGCACGTCAACAATTTTTCCCCTTATTTTGCACACACACACACACACACACACACACACACAGAGCGAGAGAGAGCGAGAGCGCGCGCGCGCGCGCGCGCGCGCGAGAGAGAGAGAGAGAGAGAGAGAGAGAGAGAGAGAGAGAGAGAGAGAGAGAGAGAGAGAGAGAGA
>BFEA01000264.1:159043-183115 GCA_003427395.1 Chara braunii | reverse complement strand
TCGAACTACGGCCATTTTTTCATTGCCCATTATTGTTTTTTTGGCCCTTTTGAACTTCGTTTGTGACACAAACGTACTTGCCCCAAAAAAAAAACAACCGAAAACAGAAACCTTCAACCAGACAGACAAGAAATTCTAAGAGAAAACCACTCTGCCTCGTCCGTTTCCCATGACGACGAAGATCCATGTTGTACACTAACGTCCATCTATGCACTCAGATCCTATGGTACAGATACATCACGGTGGTGGTATAGTGCAACATTCACCACCCTGAAGTTCTCTACATCGTCCCCATCTCCCAACCTATGGTACACATACATAACAGTACTGGACCTATGGTACACATACATAACAGTACTGGAGTTCGGCAACAAAAAAGAACATTTACCATCGCTACATCGGTCTCACACCTTCGCCGTTGGGACAATGGTCCTCGCTATGCACGAGGCTTGTCCTCATCTTCGAACCTATGGTACAGATACATCACAGTGGTGTACGTGCGAATCAAAAATGTCACAGGTGACCAAAAATGTGACATGCAGATTAAAACACACACACACACACACACACACACACACACCCCTAAACCTCATCCAGCCAGCGCACAGCGACCATGCGCTGTACATTGTTGACCCTTGTGTTACAATCACAATATAATGTACATATTGTGCTGCCACATGACGTGACATTCCGCGTTCAGTGCCTTCCAYGCATTGCCGCTAATGATGATTGTTAATGAGCTTTAGTCAGAGCATGTGCACCGGGCGAAGAACCTGTCCGTGTAATCGGATGATGTAGAGGTATCTTCATCTTCTGTTGCCTCCTTCACCGCATCTCGCCTGACCCTCCCACATCACCACCCACATGAGTATCACTCCCACGTCCACCGCCACGCACATTACTTTCATCTTGAGAAGCAACACCATCCAACCCAATATCCCGACCATTGTGACCAATGCCTGGATCGGTCTGCCCACCACCTTCCCCGGCCCCCACAGATGCACTATGTGAAACATCCTGGCCTTCCAGAGGAGCATTAAGATCTCCGATGGTGGCAGTGGTCTCATTTTCATTTTCCCTGTTCGGAGGCCGTCCAACAGGAATGGAATCCTCTCCTCTCCGTATGTGCCCATCTGATTTAGGACGTGATTTAGATTGTGATGGCTGCGATGATGCGAAACCGCCTGGCATTGTCGCCACCGCTGATGTGCAAAGACCAGCTCCCCCGGTAGGGCTATTGCCAGGACCGACGATGAAAGCATCTGCGCACAGCGGATAACCTGACCCCTTTCCCGTCCTATCGGCAACTCCCACTTGCACCGCTTTGCTCGGAACCTGTGAGGGACAATTATCAATCGCCCCAGCTGCAACAATAGATGGCATGCCTTCTGGATGGCAGAAAGGTGCGTTCACTCCGAATGAGGGTCCGCGGGGTTGACCATACATTGCACACAGGGAATCTATGCGTGCACAGTGTGACCCTGAACGTTGGGAAACTGCGTGATGTGAATGCACGAACGTTGTGGACGGCTGCTGAATTTCACATGTTGGCAACAAACGTTGAACACCCCGCACACCAGCCGCTGTTATAGGAAGCAATGACCCATCCAAGTTGTGTCACAGCGGATGGGGATGAGGTGTCGTGATGCTGCCAGTCGTGCTCTGCGATGCGAAGTATGGAGGATGTATAACATCCTGCACTGGCGGACAGTGAATTGAAGGGTGCAAACCCAACGACGGTGAATACTGTTGCTCACGCTGACGCTGTGCATGCAACTGCGAGTTCAATTCAACCGGATATGACCGATGCACCTCGTTTCCGTGTAACACTGCCATAGATGGCAAAGCATGTGCATTCGAGGAGCTTTCAACACGATGACTCGAACTGTCACCTCCCAGGATATGCCGCTGTAAACCTTCGTAGTCAATCCCCCCAGAAACACCAACACGAATTTTAAAGGTAGGACGGACAGAAGGGCAACTGCGAAGATCCGGGTCAAACCCTGTACTATGAGACACGAACCCCTGGGGCGGTACAGAAGGCACATACGAGTGCATCCCCGCGACTGGGATAATAAGGACCGGACGACGTAGAACACCAGAGTGCACTCACTGCAATTGTCTACAAACGCGGCTATAACAAGAACATTATACCCGTATGTGTGTGTGTGGGGGTGTTGGTGTGTGTGTGTGTGCGTGCGTGCGTGTGTGTGTGTGTGTGTGTGTGTGTGTGTGTGTGTGTGTGTGTGTGTGTGTCGATCGCGTGTTGTGTCTAGCTGAACATCAGGCCGCAGAAAACTTGGAGAAGACAAACGCCATAGCCGCACATCCCGTCAACAAAAGAATAGTTGACGATAACAGCGAGATCGCCACGGCCAATAGATGTCATGCCACACCCGACAGTTTGCGACATCCAACTGGACGGTTGGGACAGGCCTACCACATGTCACATGAACGTTAGCTTACTACTCCGACGTGGGCCCATGAATGCATTCCTGGATATATGTGGTTGAGGAGACTGAGTGCACCTTTCTGTACATATCAACGAACACGTCCCCATCCATCCAGGCATTCAAGAAACTCTACGTTGCTACCCGCCACTCCATGGGACTTCGCCCAAGCCTCCATTCCGGAAAAGAGGGTTGGATACTATACTCTGTACCAAGGCATGTTCCATGCTTAGATACACAAACGCGTAGATACAAAAACGCAGATCACTGGCTATGCTCTGCACCTATCTTAGAGAAAAACGCCCAGATTTGTATAAGCAGACGAATAACACAACCACACACCCACAACCATATACGCATCTGACGCTCCACAGCGCCCCTGTTCATTCAGCATGGCTTTTGCCTGCTTTTCCAGTCCAAAATTCACAGGTACCCTGGGGGCTAGGTCCCACTATATTGTTTTTTTAATAAGGAAATCAAATTCCATTAAATGCCTGAATATATACGTGCACCGTGGAGAGATGTAGAAAATCGACATTGAAGTGCTTGTCTGCATCTCTTTGCGAAACGCGTCCGGGTACAGATCCACGAGCTTAATATGTCTGACATTGAATTTCCCGCCAATTACTTCCCTAGTTTCTTGTACAAAATTTGACCACTGATTACAGCCATTTTTTTCCCCCCTTTCTTCCGTGAAAGTTCACCCCTGTTTACAGCCACCAAAGGGTTTTTCAGAGACTCCCCTGACCTACTATTGGGTTTTCACAGACCCTGACCCAGGTTTTGCCAACCCATTCTTGTCATTTTTCTTGAGTGCGTTCGAGCAGGGGACTGGCAAACCCAGATCACAGACTTGTACAAATTAAACTTGGTACGACTTAGGCTCCCAGACTGTAAGAAAAAAACAGGAGCCTTGTTTCCCCCTGTTGTTTCTCTTTTTCTGAACAGGATCACCACTAACCTCACTTTATCCGGCAGGGTTCGAACTCTGCATCTGAAAATCAACGGCTATACCGGTGTGCTATTCAGCAAAGGCGGCAAAGGCTCGACCTTAATATCCGGGGGCCTCGGCCCACATGCCAGGGAATAGTATAGTTTACTAGTCCGTGTGACGGTGTGGGACTGTTAGGAACTGTCTATTGCATTTTCAACGGACAGTGGGATTATGCATCCCGCCATTTAGGGCAGGGAGCCGTAAGGCTTCCTTTTGTCATTGGTTCGTAGATGCTTTAGGGGTCCCGTGTGGAATGGAGGGAGAGGGAATACAGTGTAGAATACTAACCTCGTTTTTCTGGCGTAGAATACTATTCGTTTTTGCCTCCTCGTCTACAGCAGCCGGCTTCTGAAGAGGAAGGCCCACGGGTAAGTGGTATGTTACCTCATACTGAGAAAGCACAAACCTGGTCACCATTGCTGCCGAATTCATTCTTTTCAGGCACAAACATAGCAGCAATGGACTCTGCCCCTGAGTAGTTCGCACAGTGTATTGGTTGGTATTGATCTTRCAGTCGTGACGCGCTTCTGACGAGGAAGGCCCTCTGGTAAGTGCTATATTACGTCAGCTGTGGTGCCCAGGTCTCTTCTTTTTTTTTTCTTTTTTTTCTAAAACTATACTCTTCTCTCAATTTTCCTCATCTTCACCTGGGGTCTGGTCCCACCTACGGCCGTTGAGTTGAGAAACCTCAACGGTGTGACATCATTTACCGCATTTTTTTAATCCAAAAAATGCATTTCAGATTTATTCGTAGCAGTTCTTATTCATTTTAAGAAAATGATGCGAAAATAGTGGTTTCTGTCGAGGATTCTGCGTATCTTGAAGTACCATATGATGTGGAAACACGAGGACGTCGAAGTGGGTCCAAAGAGCAATGAATATCGGCAAGAACACGGAAACATACATCGACTTTCTTTTTTCTTTTGTTTGTGCATGTGGTGAGCAACGGAGGGAGGCCTTATAGAGCCCACGCACGACAGTTACGGCTTTCATTGCACTGACGAAGTGCCTGACACAGTATAGGAGAAACGGGGAACAGCAGACGGCGACTAAAAATCCCAAAAATCGCAAAATTTATCATCGACCATGTTGAGAAACCTACCCTCGACCATGCAAGGTAGCTTTCTCAACTCCGTGGCGCTTGCCCATGCCGCCTTCCCTCCATTGCGGGAGTCCATTCGAAGTCCTTATACAAAAAAAAAATTCATTCAAATCACCCGGTAGGACATCAACATTTCGARATACTTCCAACCGTGGGATCGCAGCCCTGTCGACGGCCACATCCTGTCGAACGTTGTCGCTCGTCGTAGAAAACTCCGCGTTGAGTTTTCTCAACAACACAGGTGCGACCAGACCCCTGAGGCTATAAAAAAAGTAAAAAACGTGGGCGTTTTTTTTTTGTTTTTTTTTATATATATTATGAAACTTACTTGTATTGCCAAAATGAAACAGAGGCCGGGGTCCTCACAATTCAACCCGGAGTGACTGGCATCATCAGCCAGCTTAGCTTACAGGCAATTGCCTGCGAGCAGTCATTTGCTCCAACGTTCTCAAACCACCTGACAGGGCTGAAGAATATCTAGGAACAGATTGGCCAACACAAAGACCACTGTCCTGAAGAATCAGACCCTGTAGAATAAACAAACGCTACAAGCCCAAAGAGCCTAACAATCCAAAAAAGGGATTAAAAGAACCGGCTGCAAGCCTAAAAGCCTAACAAACCAAAAGAACCGAATGCATGATGCCGAAAGAAAATACACAAAATTCCCACTAGGTTGCCTCTAACCTATCAACAAGCTACTCTACAACACCACTCTAGTGTAAAGAAGAGGAAAACAACTGCCTAATACGGCAGTTCCGGACCGACCTGGACCGGAAGAGCATAACAGCACCACTCCCTCCACAAACCTCTACCGACCACCGAACCGCCTTCCTCCTGTGGAAGTAGCAACCGAGTGTGCAGGTTCAAGCAGCCCAAGATAATCACTCGTTCCAGAACCAACTGTTCAAGGACAGCTTCCCATTGTCATAACTAGCTAATCTGCCCCCTATTCCCCATGTAACCCCAAACCAATTGGACCAATTTGCCCCAGACTTTCTTCTTTAATCCGCCTGGAGGATCCGTTGCAGGAAGGAGCGCGACATTTGCCTCACTTCCTTGTTAGTCATTTCCCTATCCTCAAAGAGTTGCAGATTCCTGCTTTTCCAGATCACTGCCGTGCAGACTGCCCTTGCAGCCTGTGCCAAATAACCCGCACCCTTCTTCGTGTCCAAGTCTGGGATTCCACCCAGTAGTGCCCACTCTCTGTCCCAGTTAAGATCTATGCCCACCAATTGCCGCCATTGTTCCGCCCACCAGTCCCAAATTCGTTTAGAAGCCGGGCAATCATACCATACATGTGGGGTGGACTCGTATGCCTAGTTGCATTCTTACACTCCTTTGTGCAAGGTTGACTGCTGATGGGGTGGCCAACAGGGAGAGTAGCCACAGATTAGCTGCCAATCTCGGGTAAGGGGCTTCCGCCAGCTGTTCCCAACAGCGTAGCAGACGGTGCTCAATCACATCAGGTTGGGTGTCCAAGACTTGTCTCCAACGAGTTGCAGCCACTTTTATGGGAGTTTTGGATGGTATCTGAACTTGATATCCAAGGTCCACAGTATAGGAGGTTAAGGGCAATTCCTCACCTCCTTGTCCTCGACCTCTCCAACCCCACATCCTAGGATCCAAATTCAGCAGACTTAGTGGCTTGCCTTGAGCATGAACCTCACAAGACCAATTCCCCTCCTCATCACAAGATTCCCACACCGTGATCTGAGACAACTGAGATCCCAATGAAGGTTGAGCAGGGGGATCAAGCTCCATCAGGGTGGAGGGAGATCGATCATTAATTCCAACCCAACCTTGAAATTCTCTGTTGCCAGCAACGTCTACGCTTTGAAGTTTCCAAAAGATATGGGGCGAATCCAAATTCCTCGAAATGTACCAGGTACCTGGGGGATCAATACCTTCCGGGCTCAATAAATACTTCCACTCCGCAGGAATGGCATTCAGGATCTCATTGAACCGTTCTTCAACATACCAGCAGGCCCCAAGAGATTCCCGTAAGGCCGCTGGGGAGAGCCACTGTCCCTCCAAAACATTCCACAGATCAGCTATTCTGAGGATCCCTCATTCTATCCATCTTCGACCGAAACTGTTACGACCTGAATCCGCTCCAAACCAGGAGCCATCTGCCCTCCTGATATGGGGATTTCAAAGATAGGCTGCAGCAGGACCTCTGCCTTTGTAACAGGGTGAAGCCAGGAGTCTGGTTTTAAAAGTTTCCAGGCATACATAACCGCCTTCCAGAAATGCGACCTTATGTTCCTGTTTTGGTACGAAGGCAGCAGGAAGCATGTCCACACATCGGAAGGGCGGACCAAGTTCCATTTTTGTGACAGGATCGCCTCAGCAAAGGCAATCCAATGATATGTCTGTGGAGAGCATATTGCTTTAATAAGCCAGCGGGCCAGCATTGCCAGGTTCTTGCGCCGGGGATCGCACAAACCTAAACCTCCCTCAGATTTAGGAAAAGTAAGGAGATCCCATGCAACTTTAGACATGTAGGACTCCTGATCGGAGGCGAACGGTTTCCATATAAATTTGGYCGTCCTTTGTCTGATCAGGGTGCACAGGTGCTTGCCCAGCGGTCTAACTGCCGCCACGAACCACAGTAAAGCAAAAAGGCCTCCATTTACAACCATAACTCGTCCGTAGATGGATAAATGTGGGGCTTTCCCCCACAAAGAAACTCTTCGGAGTACTTTATGGAGGAGAATTCCTTCCTGCTCAATTGAGCAGGATAGCAAGGAAACTTGGACACCAAGAAATCTTTCCGAGGAATCAGCCAAAAATGCGTTTCATGCCCCAATTGATGGTAGGAGAAAACAGCCTAGGGAGGAAGAACACAGACTTGGCCCAGTTGACCGAAGCTTCCGAAAGCTCGGAATACTCATCAAGACAGACTTTCAAGGATTGCAGAGAGCGGTGCGTGTTAGCCGAGACTGCAAAAAGATCATCGGCCAGGGCCATGACCTTACATTGAGAAGGACCAGCTTGCARACCAACTATCTCCGGATRTGCCCTGATATTACAGAGGAGGTTCTCCATTTGGAGGACGAAAAGCAAGGGAGCAAGCGGGCAACCCTGTCGGAGAGAACAGGTAAGAGCAAAGGACTGCGAAATATTGTCGTTCACCATAACAACAGCGGTAGACAAGGAATAAAGAGTTATTACCCATTTCTGTAGGTTGTCTCCAAAGCCCAGGTGACGCAGGGTAGTTAGGACATAAGTCCAATTAACCCTGTCGTACGCTTTCTCTAAATCAAACATGAAGATTGATATATCCAAGGTTTTAGATTGAACCAACTCCAAGGCTTCGATCGCTGTAACAATATTATCGAAGATAGATCGATTTTGTACAAAGGCRGCTTGATCGGTGCCCACCAAGCCAGGAAGGTATCTTCCCAGCCGTCTGGCAAGAATCTTCGCAAGAAGTTTGTATGAGACGTTAAGTACCAAAATCGGGTGCCAGTTACGGATCTCCGATTTGTCGYYTTTTTTGTACAACAGAGAAATGATACCATTCCGCATCCCTTTCGACAATTCCCCACCGGTTAGAACATTGTTATAGATGTCTACCAGGGCATCCTTCACAGAATCCCATATGACCAAATACAGTTCAACCGGGAGACCATCATCCCCCGGAGCCTTTCCTTTAGCCATAGATTGAAGCGCTTCATGAGCTTCCTCAGAGGTGATGGGCCGGTCCATGTCCAATTTGCCATGTGAAGRCAATCTAGCAGCATAGGATTCCCAATGGGAAGATCCCTCTGCCAAGTCCGTGGAAATGTCTTCCAAGGGGCGACGGGTAGTAAGGATATCTTGATAATAAATGGAAGCGTACTCACACAATTGATCTTGGTCCCGTGCCTATGGAAGCGAGCGGTCAAATGAGTGACATAACTCACTCATCGGTAAAGAGAGTCATTTTGGTGAGAGTCGTTGAAAGGACTCCCTCGTCATTCGGTCATAGACCACGATACCTTTTACCTTGAGACATTCCGCCCAGACCTCAGATTGAGCCTGTTGAAGAGCATCCCATTTAGCCATAAGGCTGGCCCTTATAGGGCCCCACACCCGGTTGGAGATGGGATGGAAGTTCATTCGGAACTCAGCATATTGGATTTTCCTGATTAATGCGAGTTCCTGCTTTTTCTGACCGGCTGCCAGAATACGAGAGAAGACACTGAGATGTTTAGAAAAGATGCGGGAACCCGCATCCCACCACTCTGATTTAGTCGCAAATGAATCCATGGTCGCATTTCAATCCTTCCAGAACCGTGTCATCCAATCCACAATACCTAATTTCCTCCAAAATTTGAGTGTTAACCCTAAAGTAGCCCTGGCCTCTACTTAATTTCTTCGAGTTAAAGATGGTCAGAACAGGCTTATGATCGGACATAGGGTGAAAGGACTTTTCAACCCTTACCGTGGCATTCCATGCATCGGGGGAGATTAAAAAGAAATCTAATCTTCTATGAATAACCCCGATGTTCTCGCGTGCGTTCGAAAACCAAGTGCAACCGGGGGAGTCTGGGTGCATTAAACAGAAAGGTTCAACTAGGTCCATAACCGAAATCATTTCCAATAAAATCTTCACGTCAGAATGGCTTCTCACAACCTCTTGATTATCCAGGGAAGTATTCCAATCCCCGGTAATAACCAAATTACCACAACTAGGGATCAAAGAGGGCAGGTCATAAAAGAACCGTTGACGATCAGAACAGTCTACCGGCGCGTACACAGTGGCAACCACCCATTCCTGATCCTCCAGGCAAACTTTTACCCATGCCCATCTACCCCAAAGGTCAACATAATAATCAATAATCTAAAAGTTAGAGGATCTATGCAGAAGAATTGCAACACCCCCTCTATACCCTATAGCTGGGGACCAAATTTGGGGTCCATCCCACCAGTTTCCAAGCTCCCCGATCTTCTCCTCTGATAACTTAGTCTCTTGTATGCAGGCGATATCCAATTTCTGGTAATGAATCCAACTTTTCAATCTCCCTCGTCTATTTCTACCCGCTTTATCCCCGAGGCCCCGGACATTCCACGTGACAATATTAAATTTGCCCATCTACGAAGGCAGTCCCTGAGCGTTGCATTTGGACAGTTTGTTGAATCAGAATTTGGATTCCAGGCCAAGGGTCAGTAAGGGTCTGTCTGATAAATGGGGAATCCAGTTTCCTCTCACTCAAAAGTTTGGTATTCAGTTCATACAAGAACTCAGTTGTGAGGGTTGGTGAAACTTGGATTCGGCGAAAGTCAGACTTCTTCGCCTCCAAAAACCAGGCAAAAGGAATGTGGCGGAGACCTTCTGATTCCAACTGTTCTAATTGACCCATAACGAAGCGACCATCAAACAAGGGAGCAAAAAACTTCGCACGTTTCCCTGCAATATCAATCAGGAAGCGGGGCATGGAAACCTCAGGAATAACACGTAAAGCAAATTTATTTTGGAAAAGCGTGCGGGTGATAGACTCAGTAGCATGCGGCATGGGGGGGTTCGGACATGACGTACTAAACAAGCAGGGAGAACCATCTGATCCCAACCAGGCAACTACCGAAAGGGCATCTCTAGCATTTACACAAACAATGGGGATCAGCTTAGATTCCAACCCTGATTGGCCTTTTGAGAGAGCTTCCATACGGGCGCGATTAGATTTTCGCTTATCTGCTGAGCAGGGATTGCCACGTGGATCGACAGAGACAATCGAATGATACGAACCTTCGCTGGAAACTTTGGAAGATTCCGCTCGAACCTCGTCCACCTGAATGTCAACCCCACTTGTGCCGCTCACCCTTCGTTGTTTACAAGGGGACATCCCCCGTAAACGAGAGCCACTAGGGCCAAGGGCGGCCGCCCGTGAAGGTAAAGATCCTGCATTATTGAAGCCCTGGCCTCCTGACATGCCAGAACTGCCTTGACCACCTGGTCCCCCCGGGGCTTGCGTCCATGGAGGGTAGGTTTGGAGGTTGACGAAGGATGGGCTGCCGGTCAAGGAAGCATCCAGAGGAGCTAAGCCTTGAGTTTGTTGCCAAATGAACGGATGCATCGACAGATTCTGGAAAAAGGCCGCCCACGGATTAACTTGGCCTGGAGCCAAATTCTGGGACACAGTTCCTTGTAGGATTTGACCCGCTCCTGGCGAGAACACCGGATTGAACTGGGACGTAGCTCCTGGTGGAAGAACAGGTTGAACAACCGCTTGCATGTTGGAGTTTGGAGCCGAGGAGGAAGCCGCTTGCCGATTTGATGCTGACTTTACGACTGGAGTAACCGAAGCACCAGGCGCCCTAAGAGGGCCCTGGTATTGTGGTTGAGGAGAAACCCCAGTTCCAGGAGCAGTCGAGGCTTGTTGAGGTCTTGATGACGTACCTCCTCGGTTTCGCCCATCGGGACGTCTGCAGTTCTCCTCCAGGTGAAAGAAGGTACAGCATCTTCTGCACCACTCCGACTCCGTCGACGCCATACGTACCTCCAATAGGTCTCCTTGATGGGTTTGAACCCATACTTTATCCTTCATATTAGATTTGGCCGCATGATCCAGGTCAAACCTTAGGTTGACCAGTTTTGGGTTAGACTCGTCCGCCTCTGGTTGATGATGCTTAATAATTTTGCCGATTGCTCTTTCGATGTGCACATAAATAAACGTCATCTCATCGAGCGGTATGCCAACGGCCACCACCCAAAAGATGCTTTCGTCAACAGTTCTTCTCCAATCCCGAACCTCCACTCGCGTCATCCACGGCTTGAACTCCGTTCGGTAGGTCGTATTAGATAAGTCGATGAAGTCGGAGCGCTTGGCCAACATCCAATCCGTAATAGCTTGAGATCTTGGAATGTATAAGACGATATTAGGACTCTCGACCTTGATTCTTCCTCTCTTGAAGCCCTCACCAAAAGTCTCATCGCGGATCCAAACGTCTTCATATGCTCTAATCAAATCCTCCTTCACTTTCTTTGGAAGGAACCGAGCGCCATCTCGAAATATGACAGTCACCGTTCTTGCTTTCAACCATTTCACCTTAATCTCGTCTACCGCAGAGTTTAAAACGAACTTAGCCTCTCTTCCTTCCACCGACATTTTGCCTGAATCGATGTTAGTGGGTAGAATCCCTTCCTCATAGCACGCCCGAATCATCTCCTTCACTCTGTCCTCCTCCAGCTGGTAATTACCAGGAACTTGAGCTCTTGCATCCTGCGCCTGCTGAACAGACTCTTCCGGCTCCATGTTGTCGCTACGAACTTAGAGATACTCTACACACGAGTTACACAACACTGCTAAACTTAGCTCGGGGCCTTGAGGAGGTTCGCTGAAGACGTATCTGTCTGCTGATACCGTCGCTATGGAAGCACACCATAGCCCTACGACAAGGCGAAGGGAAAGAGATATCACCCACGGAAACGTTTTCACGACGAAAACGCCCGCCGCCAGACAGGCTTACCAAGACGGTAAGCGGCGCGGGGACGCAATTGCCAGCCGCAGCGCCCGTCGCCGGCCGAACCTACTCTTCTCCCCCCGTTCTTCCTATCATAGAGAGATAGTTCACGTTTGCTATTTTTGGTTTTCTGTGGCCCGTCGTTCTCTGGCTGCGCCTACACCCAAAGGAGGTCCGTCCAATAAAGGGTTTGGCTCCACTACTATCGAAATGTGCAAAACGAGAGTGAATCTTTTGCTAGAACACGGAAACGTGTTGAGAGTAGTGGAGCACACCCAACTGCACACAAAGGGCCCCGCCCCACTGACGTGGATGTGCAAAAAGGCAAAAATTGTGGTCCGTTTCCCAAGAAAAATAAAAAATAAAAATCGTGGAGGTGTATCTGTCCATGTTCTTCACTATATGCGAGATGGTCTTGCACACAGAGGAGAGTAGCGGACCTAGACCCAGGCAGCAAACGCACATGCTGAATTGAATAGCGTCCGTTTTCCCCCTTCGACTGTCACACAGACTTGTAAACTATACTATTCGCTAGCATGTGGGCCGAGGCAAGTGGGACCTTGCCCACAGATTGAGGGCATAATACTCACATTAGGACTCCACGGTGATCAGATCCGTCCAGTCCATATATCCTGTCATAGAGGGTATTCATCCTTTTTTCTCATTGGTTCCGCAAAGCAAGCTGATATCGGCAGTATGAATAATGAAACGGTTATTTCCTGAAGACGAGAAATCCGGAAGCAATCTATCAGAATTGTCAACAGAACTTACCCGCGATCCTAGGCCATCACGTCACTCAGCTGGCATTCGGAAGGAAAATTCTCGCTAGGCGTGGGACCAGGAGCATCGAAGGCAGCCAATCCGTTGGAAAAATCCTCATCTTGCCTCGGACCCAGAAGAAGGGGGTCAGGGCCTCCCAAGGCCTCACGGCTGACCTCATCTCGCCTCGGACCCAGAAGAAGGAGGTCAGGGTCTCCCAATGCCTCACGGCTGACGACAAATTGCGGAAAGAAACGGAGCCCCCTCTGGAGAGCACGGGAGGCTAGGAACTTGTCCCGCCACGGTGTGACCAGGGTAGGCTGGTGAACAGGCCTGGCAGTTAACTGGGCAGTAAGCAGGGGTACCCCACGCAGCCTGGCCCGGTAATATTTCTACACGAGATTTTGCCATTCCGGGAGTCTTTTCCTCATTTGGATTTTCGCGCTGGCCCGCGCCGCCGCAGACTGGAGCCGCATCCCTGCAGAAGACAACAACGTGGTGAGACCTTCCACAGTAACGTCGCTTGTAACGAGCGAAAATCTGGGGTAAGTACATTCTAATTCAGCAAGGTAAATCCTCCATTAGTAACCATGGCTGTTTTCTTTCTTCCTCGTCCGAACCTACCCTTTACTGGCCAACAGTTCGGAGTAGGCTTCAGGAAGCATAGGTAACATTTTTCAGTTCAGCAAGCCTAAGCGTCTAAGGAGAAAGTGAGCTTACGGGGTAGTAGTGCGTTGTCGAGCGCATTGGTCCGGCACCGCACGGGGCAGCGCGGGACCCTCCCGGCCGCGTCACGCAGGAGTTGGATAAAATCCTTCGTCGCAACATACATGGAGCTTCCACAAGCCGCTCCGGCCGAGTGCACCAGCCATACCTCTCGCGAGCCCCTATGACAGGATAGGGCCTACGCGAGGCACGACTTACCTACACCTTACGGGAGCTGTCACCTCCTTTCGGTGGGCATATCCCCGCCGAGCTACCAGTCCACAGTACGAAAGCTAATCAGTTGCAATCGCAGAGGTGGACTATCCGAGGGCGTTTCTCGTTCGTTGTAGCATAGGGGGTACGCGCGGTAGTACGCCTCTATCAAACCCGCACGCGAACCGGCATCTTGGGGGGCTAAGGTCCCATGCGTGGTTCGTCGCCGGTCGACTAGGACGCATCCCACACACCATTCGCACACCACTTTACGAACACAAAACAAAGAAACATACACACGCACACATACGGAACGACACAACACAAACAACGCGAGAACACTCCTAGTCCCTTAGTAGTCATCCCATAACTTTCCGATAGAGAAATCGGATAGGCGTCGCTCGCGAGACTTGATATAAAACCGCGCGGACGCAGGGCTAACTCATATCGGCTCACAATGTAAGCGTACGCAAGCAGTCGCAATCATGGTGTACTATGTAATACCCACACTCGTGCGGTCCTCGTTAATCTGGAGGGTCGCATTCGACACTCAAGTGTCGGCTGACACGCGCCTTCAGGGTTAATCTCTCGACGCTGGACAACCGCCATACGCSGTTGAAGACCACACACCCTCTTCTGCACCTTATGCAGAGCGGGTGGTATACAGGTCCACACCTGTAGTGGCAGTCGCTTCTTACTGCCCTGGAGATAAGTCCCTCTCCGGGCCTGAGCGAAAGTCAAGGGGTTTGACTTTGACGGCTGCCACAGACTACAACGTCCAACCATAAAAACCTCTAACAAGCAAGGGTAAAAAGGGAATCTTTCTTCCCTCTTAGGACAAAATATGGATAACCCTTATGCACAGTTATCGGTGGTCTCGCGAACACTCAGTGCACTCATAAATATATAAGGGTTGGTTATATAAGACGATCACTTATCACAGTCACAGTGAGGCTCCTCTCAGCCATATATGTATGAAATCGCAGCCAATCACATCCAGAGTCCGAACCACAACCATACCTGCAATCACATCAAAGATTCAACCAGAAGTCCACGCACTACACGGGGTCAACTTCAACCATTCCTTGCACTCATACCCCTCGCTTTAGCCATACAAGCCTCACTCGTGCAACTCTTAAATAAATACTCAGTACTTTTGTTGGATGGCCATTCAATAAAGTCTGGGTAAAAACACAACAAAACAATTTAGATCTCAAGGCTAAAGGCTTTAGGTTGAGTGGCATGAGTGAATTGGAGTTTAATCGTAAACCGACGAATCGGCAACCGACCTGTTATCAATGATAATAGAAGATGATCCTCGTAGGATCAAGCTGAAGCTACCCCAAGTCCTGAATCAAACGGTCCAGAGGACCTGTAACACAAGACAGGTCAATCCCCAGGCTAAAGCTATAAGTTCATGGAGAATAATCACGATCTCACCCTACAATCTAAGCTTAAATCTACCTTTAGGCAGTGCCCAAAGTAAAGGTACATCTTGGCAGAGTCTCCATTATACAGGGTGGATCGCCAGAATTGCCACCTGTCGAAATATAGTCTAACTCCTTTAAACTAAGAAAATTTCGGCATCGCTTACCAAAAAAAAAATGTATTTCCAGAATTTATATTAGCCCGAATATGTGACCAGAAATAATTTCTAACTCCGGAAAGTCAAAATCATGTCTAACTCCCTGAAATAACACAAATTTGGGCAGCACTCCCTTTAGAAAGGGAGACTTCCCACATTTTTACTAAGTCAGATATGAACTCGAAAGACAGCTCGAGTTCAACTTTTAGACAGAATTTGACTAACTTCTTAATTTTGTAGAAATTTCGACAACACTTCCTCTAGGAAGGTGCTATTCCAAAATTTATACAAGGCTAAGTCTAGAATTTGAAAGTAACTTTGACTTTCCAAAGTTCAATTTTGTCAAACTCCCTGAATTAACAAAAATTTGGGCAGCACTCCCTTTAGAAAAGGAGACTTCCCAGATTTTAACTAAGTCAGATAAGAGAAAAGACAAAGTTGAACTTTCGACAAGTCAAAATTCAACTAACTCTGTGGATTTGTAGAAATTTCGTCTGCGCTTCCCTTAGAGAAAATAGCTTGCCAATATTTATACAAAGCCAAGTATAAGAAAAAATCTGAGAATATGCAAGAATTGATCTAAGTAAAAAAAGTTATTACAGAAAATGCAGGAATTGACATTAACTCCTATGGCTCTAGCACGTGGTGAGCAACTAAAGCAACTACCTATAATATTGAAACCCAAATAAAGTAGTCGCCTCACTTAGTCACATGCAAGCCAAACCACAAAGGTAAGTACTCTCACCATCTCAAGTTTATTCCATACAGATAGTTTATGAATCTTTTAAGTCCTTGAACCCTTATTTCCCTCTTACATAAGACATAGAACTGGACCATTCGCCACTGAAACAATGCCCAACTTGCCTTTAAAATATACACGAACAGGTTGCACAACTACTTCTCTCTTCTTTTGAGCATATGACTAGGCCATTCGCCATGGAAACAATGCCTAGTCGCCCGGAGCTGTTTAATATCCAAAGTTTAGTATTTATCTGACTTTGTTTTCAAAAGAAAAGACAAATATGGGCAGGGGACTGAACCATTCACAGTAGAAATAATGTTCAACTTGCCCAGACTATTTCTATTTACACTTTGTATTTTCTCTTTTCTCTTTCTAATGATATGGTTTAACGTTGGACCATTCACAGTAGAAACAATGCCCAACTGTCAGTTCACATGCAAATATATATAAAGTATTTTCCCTTTATACTCAGTCTAACTTATGTGCGTGGTTTTCAGGCTAACCATTCACCATGGAAACAATGCTTAGCCTTAGACCAGAAATCCTCCCTTAGAATACACAAGAACTTAAACTCCTTCAATCAGGCAAACCCCCAGAGTTAACTAGAGCAGTCAGGCCATTCACCATGGAAACAATGCCTGGTTCCCAAGAAAACAACTAAATAAACACAGCAACCATGTCATTCACCTTGGAAACAATGCCTGGTCCTTTAGAAAACAGTCAAATAAACACAGCCCTGAGCCATTCATCATGGAAACAATGCTCAGGCTTTGGTTGACCCTTCCAAACGCATGCAAGACTACCTTCCTCCCACCTTCCCCCATTTTACCCCTTTGTCTGCTTTCAGCCACAACAAAGCAGAAACCTAGGCTTCACTCTCACACGTTCCTTCCATTCAGTCTGATTGGGTCCCTAAGAGAAAGCAAAAACCATAGGGACAACCTCATTCATACAACAGTCATACTGTAGGGGGATAAACGAACATGGGTGGTAGTAGGTTGTACAGATGAAAATGGTTTACCTGACGATTTTCTGCCTCCAAAACTCCTCCTGAGTTCCGGCAGCGCTCCCTCAATCGGTGGGTGGATTCCCCACAGAGTCTTGACGCGGACCTACGGGTTGCAATCATGCCTGCCGCCTTCCTCTCGTAACCAAGGACTAGACTGAGACTTAGAAGGGCAGAAAGAGATAGATTTTGAGACTCTCAGATCCAAGAATGGTGCTCTCAGTCTCGCAAGAGAGAGCCTTGTAATCTTGGGTCGAGTGAGGGCCCCGCAATGGAGGCCATGTGTCAGCCGCTCAGTCAGCCTGACGTCAAACTGCTGAACTCTAATCCCCTGACGAACCTCCGAACTCTAGCCCCATTTCTTCTCTCATAGGCTGGCTACTCCTTCATGTTACTCCTTTCGCCCCCCCCGCAATCACGTTGGCCCAAACAGTCAAACTTCGGACCAACACCGTAGCCTACGATAGGCCCAGTAGCTGTCGCAGCAGGACACTCAATCTCAACGAGTAGTAATATGCACGATACCACCGCAGAAGCATATGCAGCTGACACAAGACAACGAACCACACCGTCAACAAGCAGTAATGGTAACTGTAGCCTTGCCGAATCTGGTTTGCCGCGGTAGTTGTAGCTTGTATAGCATACAGCGAGCAATAGTGGCCAGTGTCGCTCCGAATGCTCAATGGCTTACAACGAATAACTATACGCGTGATCCCATCAGCGACACCTTAGTGCAAGGCGACTCAAATGAGCCGCAGGCTGTCGGCCAACATGTGAACCCGCAACTTTCTATGACTAGTCTTCCCACACGTGCAGATTGATAAGATAGGGAGTATCTTATTTAGTCGCTTGGCCTGTAAGCTCCCCGGCTGCTCCCCCGTTGCTCCGCCCGCTGCGAAAGGCAGCGCTTCACTCCGCACGATAGCCTTTGTCATCCGGTGGCTGATCCCCCGCCACTTTATTCAATACTGCGGGCAATACTCTAGCTAGGCAAATAGCCTGCAGACCCCTTCCCGTGGTCTCACTGCCCGCTCCCTCCCGCTGTTGCCCCCTCGCTCCTCTCCTTCGCTCTCATCTTCCGATCATCTTCCATTTGCCCACTGGTCTGCTGCATCGCCCGTCAGCTTGCTGCCCACCCATCTGCCTTAGCACCCGGTATGTAAGCGCCCCTGGCCGCTTACCCGGCCAGATCCTGTTAAAGTGAGGGGGGGGGCTAAAGCGGTGGGGAAACAAAGATTCCCGAATCGTAATGATAGATGGGAGGCCTCCATCACAATCGAGGGGTCGGTGACTGGTACATGAGGATAGACATCGCCGCTAGGTAAGTAAAGAGCCCGAAAAGAAAAAAGAAAAACAAAGAAAGGAAAGGAAAATGAAATTTTCACTAGAAGTCGGACAGGTTCACTCCCTTTTTCCGTCACAGCCCGTTCTCCATACCTCCGCGCTTAGCCTTTTCTTACTGACTTCTAACATACTAGCTTAGAGCTATAACTGACTTCACCTTTGGCTTCGCTCTGCCCCAAAACTTCAGATCAACCCTTTACCTCGCCCGAATCCATCGAAAATCGGGAGAGATTCAACTGTTTTCCTTCTTCTCCATCCCCTTCCTGCCATAGCCCCGCGTGATGTTTTCCTCCTCTAACTCCTAATCTACTAACTTTCTCACTAATCCGACCTCATATTTGATGTCGCCCATCCCAAAAACGCTGGATTCGACTCTCGGCCCGCCCAATTTCATCAAGGTTTGAGCGAGCTACGAGTTATTCCACCCGCCATAGCTTCCTCCCCAATGGCAGTACTTGGCGCCGAACCCTGGCCAGGTTCAATCACTCCCCCTCCCCGGCTTTCCCCTTCTGCCTGTCGTTCGCCCACCCGGCAGATGCCCCGCAGCGCTCTGTCCGTCAGCCATCTCTTCCTCCGTTCGCACCTGTCACTCTATCCCGTCCACGTTCACGCCCAGTTGCCTCCCTCGCTTCGCTCATCGGCCTCCCCTGTTGCGCTCCGCTATCCTAATACCAGGCGCCCGCTGCGCTATCACTCTGTCCGTTGCTGCGGGAGCGCTGCCCCGCTGCCCCCTGCTACTATCCGTCCTCCGCTGCGGCCGGCCGGTACTACCCGACCGGGTCCATGCCCATCACCTGCTAAACCCGCAGGGGGAGAAGGCCAGAGGGGAGGCACGGTGACTGGCCCATCGGGGAGGCCCAGATCCATTGCTACCGGCTGATCCCCGACTGGTACCACCCACCTGCTGATGCGCGCCGCCCCCTTTTTATTCCCCCACTGGAGGCTTGAACAGGGGACGTGGCTGCTACAACGCTCCCCATGGGCCCGCGGCTTTCGCCTTCGTGCTCTGGGCTATCCCGCCCAGGCGCTATACGCCAACTCCCCGATCACCCCGGACATGCCCACACTCAACCCCCTTTCACAGCAGATCGTGGTTGGCGGGCGGTGCACCCGCAGAGGGTCCCCGCTACTTAGGTTTCCTCCGCCTCGTGGGCTAATCACCCACCGGCTCACATGCACGTTGAACTCCTCGGTCCGCGGTATAAGCCGGGTGGGATCAAAAAAGGAAAGAAAAAATAAAAATAAAAAAAAATTGGCCCGTCGCCCCACCAGGCTTTGGGTGTCGCGCACCCGTTTATCATGCAGAAGTCTCGCCGTTGTTGAAGCCGGCGTCGAGGTCGTTCTACGCACGCGCGCTCGACTCGGTCAAACGTAGCCATCGAACAAAAATATCCCCTGGATTCTAGTTTAATCAAGAGTAACAAAAAATAAAAACTTAAAAAAAAAAAAAAAAAAAAAAAAAACAGGCCGGCGCTTGCGCGAGTTTATTAATCAACATCAGGAGATGAATCACGCGCGCCTAAAACCTGCGCGCACACGCACTCTTTACGCTAGTCAACCATCCTGTCAACGTAATCACAGACACAGTCGCGTCTAGCGCGGTATACTTAACTTTAAGCCAAGACCATTTTCTGCCACTTGCATAATACAGGGCGGATACCCGTGTAAGGGTATTCGCGCCGACAGCGTAGCTACGCTGGATGGCGTAGATACGAAGTATTGTCGACCTCTCCTCTTCTATCGGGTAGCAGAATAGCGGCATCAGTAGTCTTTCGCCGTCCTGGCACCATTCGTCGCCGAAGCTTCACTACCAGTAACCGTGTGCTATGTCTCACTTCCCCCTCTTCTCAACCTGTCTCAGCTTCTGAAGAAACGCCAGTTAGCGAAATAGACTTCCCTTTATTCTCAACCTGTCCCAACCACTGTAGAAGCATCCGTTAGCAAAGTAAGGTGCAGCCATAGCCACCACGACCTTTCCACCCGCAACCACTCACCTGCTTCCCTTCAAAAAAAAAAAAAAAAAAAAAAAGGAGAAGGGGGGAAACAGCTATTATGGCTCAAGGATCGGATGTATTCAGCGGAATGTGCCTGAAGAATTGGGTAACCGAGTGGAAGAGAAGGATGGAGAAGCCAGGTTGGGAGAGAGAGTGTTTTAATGAACTGATAGCCACCTGGTTCGTTGAGGGAGGGCCGTGTGTTGAATGTGCTAAAGACTGCCCCTTGCACCCTTTGTCGGAAAGATCCTCCGGCCCTAGATACAGACCATGTCTCTGTCAACTCAAGGCTTGGAACGCAGCAAAAAATTCGAACGACCCCATAGTGGCAAAGCCGCCAGTTATCGTCTCAAGCTACTGGTCGATTCCTCGTCGTTTGCAGGTATATCCCTTTACCACCCCTCATGAAAATATCCCTATTAAGACCCCGAAACTATCTCGCTGAGTTGTTTCCACATTTTGCCTTGCACCTCTAAATAGCAACTTCCTAATCGTCTTGTTGTTAGTAGTTAGTCTCCCAAGAGAGGCGGAACGGGAAGGAAGAAAGGGCAGGGAGAACGTTGCTAGCCACTAGTTACCTATGCCATTGTTAAAAAGGGGGATGGTTATTTCTGCGATTAGCCTGATCCAATCCGAAAGGCTCCCGTTGCGACCCGTCCGAGAAAGCTCACTGATTTGCAGTACTTTCGTCTTTGTTTTTAAGCATACGTGTCTTTGGTTTTAAGTATACGTCATCAATCAGTATTGTCTGTGTCCCTTACCCCTTATGTGTTCCCCTCAACTTTTTAAAGTTCGGTCGTTCATTCTTATTAGTCAGAACGAATCAGCCTGTTGTTGCTACTTCCTCCGTAAGGTAGAAAACCGACTGTTCGCTTGCTGATTTCGGACCTTTCTTCCTGACGAATATCTGTGCTTATTCGTTGGCTGTTGATTTTCTTCCGAACCAACCAACCTTTTGTTACAATCTACTTTCTATATCGTAAGTTTACTCTTTAGTCCTAGCCGTTCTTACGAGTTACGAAGGCGGTAGTAAGACCCGCTAACTATTGATTAAGATCAACTGTTTTTCGCTCTTTCGGGATAAGAAGGTCCGTCATTCCGCCATCGCATACGTCATCAATCAGTACTGTCTGTGTCCCTTACCTCTTATGCGTTCCCCTCAACTTTCCGAAGTTCTGTCGTTCATTCTTGTTATCGTCGGAACGAATCTGCCTATTGTTGCTACTGCCTCCGTACTGTAGAAAACCGATTGTTCGCATTGCTGATTTCGGACATTTCGTACCGACGAATATCTGTACTTATTCGCTGGTTGTTGTTATTCTTCTGAACTTCCACTCGGAAAGCACCCGTCCAAACCAACCCTTTGTTACAATCTACTTTCTATATCGTAAGTTTACTCTTTAGTCCTAGCAGTTCTTACGAGTTATGAAGACGGTAGTAGGACCCGCTAACTATTGCTTAAGATCAGCTGTTTTTCGATCTTTCGGGATAAGAAGGTCCTTCATTCCGCCATCGAATCACCTTCTCCCGTTCTTTGGTTCAAAGTTCCCTTACGATTAGTTCTACTGAGTCAGTCTGTTGTTACGATTTTTTCAGTCTGAGGACATTAGACCTGCTTTAAGTTTAATCGTTTTCACCATTTCTCGCTAGATGAGGACCGGTCACTAAAAACTGCCTGATCTCTGGTCCCTCAGACTCTCCCTACGTACGGAGGCACTTAGCTCCTCTTGATATCGAAGGCATCAGATCAAGCCAATCTTGTAGTCTCCTCAGCCCCTTCCAGAAGAAGCTGTAATTTCTAGGTCTATTTGGCCTCTTCGAAGAAACGAAGGTGAAAGTCAGGCCTCCCATCACTTAAGATCATCACTTTCGATTATTTTTGGACTTGATAGGTCACTGTCTCTTTGAACTACTGGTTTCATCATCTTTTCAGGTTGTCGTACGAACATCTGCACTTACCTTGTTGGGATCGCTGTCTTCTCTGAAGTAGATCAGCACAAAAGAGGTCACCAATTCGTAGTTAGAACCTACCGCAACCCTCTGCGTTTCGCTGAAGGAGAGGGACCACACTCGCAGGCAAAACTATCATCCTCGGTCTCAAGTTTACGCTCTCAATCTGCAATATTTTTGTCCTTGCACTGCTGTGTTTTCCTCAACCTTCGGTAACTTAGTCGTTCAGTCTCCTCATCACCTCAATGAATCGGCCTGCTACCACTACTGACTTAAAAAAAAAAAAAAAAAAAAAAAAAAAAAAAAAAAAAAAAAAAAGGGGGGGGGGAGAAAGTGTGAAGGAAGAGTAAAAAAAACTAGGCCGCTAGTTATTGCCTGTTCAATTAGGATTAGTCACTAAAGCCGCCTGATCGCTCGTTTGGAATTTTTCTTACAAATACTTTCTCTCATTCCGCTGTCGTTACTTTTCTTTAGGCCCGAACCAACCACGCCGTAGGCATCGGACCAAACCAACCTTCCGTCACATTCGATCGACTACGAAGAAAGTTATCAGCTGTAGCCTCAGCAATTTTCTTTTAAGTTTTGAGGGCGCTAGTTGAAATCTACTGACTGTTGCTCAAAGTTCAATCGTTTCGTTCTTTCATGATAGAGACGGTTCGTTACTCCGCTATCGAATCACCTTTCTTCATTTTCTCAAGGTTCAAGTTCTCCTACGAATAATCTTACTTAGCTTGACTATTGATACTGTGTTTTCAAACGAACTTCCCGAAGGACATTAGTCATGCCTAAAGTTCAATCGATTCTCGTCGCACCTCATTAGATCTAGGACCTGTCACTAATTGCCCGCTCCCTCGTCCTCCCGGACCTTCACTAAGAACAGCGGAACCTAGTTTTGCTGTTGATATCGTAACCGTCTGATCAAGCCAACCTTCCGTTTCCTTCAACTCTTCCTAGAAAAGTTGTAATACCTCCGGCCTCTTTTAGTCTCTTTGAAAGGCCGAAGGAAAGACAAGCCGCCCAACTATTCGCTTAAGAACCAATCGTTTTGGTTGTACTGGAAAAAAAGTTGCTAATTTCCTTGAGCTTATCTACGAATAAATCCACTTAGCTTATTAGGGAGCACTATCTTCCTTTCGGAGCAGATTAATCTGAGGTCATTTAGGCCTAGCTTCGTGGGCTTCCTTTGACACAAGCTGTAAGCTTTCGGTCTCAATAGAACGGCAAGAAGTAGCCAACTCACGGATTATTGACCGCTGAGCCAAAACTTCGTTAGAATAGATCTTCATTCACCATGGAAGCTACTCTGTTGCGCCTGCGGACTTTCCTCGAGAACGGCGGTACTCAACCGGGGATGCAGCCAGTCAAGCATAGCAGGTCGAGCCTCGGCTTTCTCACGAGATCCCTAATTTCTTCCTTCAAAAAAAAAAACAATATATATATATATATATATATATATATATTTATAGACGTAAGAGAAAGATGAAGTCATTAACTAGACGCCGGGTCGACACTGTTTAACAAACGCCATTGGGCCACTGCATCTCGCCCCGAACCTCAACTAAGGATATTCGCAGTTTTCAATTGTAGGCTCTTGACCAGCTTACACCCTCTCACTAGCACTAACATCTTGGTAGCAACTAAGGTCTAACATCCTTGAGAAGGAAGACGGTTGCTACCTACTATCAGTTCCCAATACCGACCCTCGATTGTTTTTTATGCGGGAATAGAGGTTTTTTGTTTCTTCATAAGACCCACTTATACTCGTTTATTTAAAACCTTTCC
>BFEA01000264.1:141266-158785 GCA_003427395.1 Chara braunii | reverse complement strand
GGGATCAAAAAAGGAAAGAAAAAATAAAAAAAAAAAAAAAACGGGTCGTCGCCCCACCACGCTTTGGGTGTCGCGCACCCGTTTATCATGCAGAAGTCTCGCCGTTGTCGAAGCCGGCGTTGATGTCGTTCTACCCACGCGCGCTCGACTCGGTCAAACGTAGCCATCGAACAAAAATATCTCCTGGATTCTAGTTTAATTAAGAAAAACCAAAAATAAAAACTTAAAGACAAAAAAAAAAAACAAAAAAAAAGGTCGGCGCTCGCGCTGGTTTCGTAATCAACATCAGGAGATGGATCACGTGCGTCTTAAACCTGCGCGCCCACGCACTCTTTACGCCAGTCAACCATCCAGTCAATGTAATCACAGACACAGCCGCGCCTAGCGCGGTATACTTAACTTTAAACCAAGACCATTTTCTGCCACTTGCATAATACAGGGCGGATACCCTTGTAAGGGTATTCGCGCTGACAGCTTACCGGACCATATTAAGCGACGTCCCAGTGGCTTCGCCGAATCAGAAAGCTATAGATCCATCCACATTCCAAATGCTGACGAGAAAGGAGCTAATCCGATTAGCCGACAAACACAGGGTAGAGGCCTCCATCAAATCATGTCTCCACAACTATATGCTGCCAGGTTTCTAACCTGGGCCTCTCACCGCTTAGAAATTAGGACGCTGACCGCATAAGTTTCAAAGACCTTCCCAATCGTCCTCTCCCCGGTCCTAGACAACCTTCGGCTTCTCGTTGGGTGTCCCTAGTCCTGGCAAAAACTAGGGACGCGGACCTTAATCGAGACCTTTTGAAGGCAGTCTCACCTTCCTTCTCAAAATCTCTCGCAATCAAATACACATAAGTATATATGTATACTTAATATCCGCTCAGCTCTTTCTGCAGTCTAGTATAGAAAGGCTAGGTCTCCACCTTGGCCCACCATAGCCTGGCTGATCGGACCAGGACCACGACCCACCGCATTGTTATTTAACGGCAGTATCCTCGTTGGTTACGCAACGATAGGTTTTCTCCTGATAAGCATTCAATCGGGATTTCCCCAAAAATCTCAACCTTTATTATCCCACGGAGTAATTTCCCTGGGACGGGCAACTCCCCTTAAACTCTTACTCCGCGGTCCCGCAGCCAGGTTGCGCCGGCTCACAGCCATCCTCTGGGGTTGTGCCCTAGAGGTACTAACTTCTTTTCCGTTAGCTTGGCATTCCTCAATATGTCTCAGAACTAACACAAGTGGTTAGATGGAGCGTCACAAAACAAAATCACTGGCCCACTGCGCGATACGCAGGGGTCCGAAGACATTTACCAACCCTCCCTGAATAGGCATGGCATCCTTCGCACGCTCACAAACAAAATCACCGCTAGGTCCACCAGACTGTGACCCCTGACTTGATCAGAGCCAACAGCCACCCATCCCGAGATATCTCTCGCCCTGCACTCATTGCGACCTTCTCAAGCATTCCAAACAAAAGTGACCCTTTTCGTCAGACTTTATCACCCATCAGACAACTTACCATGCCATAAATCAGTTTTACTCACTTTTGAGGGTGAGTCTTTCAACAATAAAACCATCCCCTTTTGCAGAAATCCAGGGGGTTCTCATCATAAAACAAAACACCCCCTCTTTCAAAAATCACGAGGGGTCTCACCACAGAACAAAACACCCCCTCTTCCGAAAATCACGAGGGGTCTCATCATAACACCAAACATCCCTCTTTTTTCAAAAATCTGAGGGTGTCTCATTAAGGAATAAACATCACTGAGAGACCATCTTATGGGTCCTCATCACAACTTAAGCAATCAACAATCGGCATGGTGAAGCACTCGAGTCTCAAAGACTCGTAGATCTTTAAAAGTCCATCACAACCTTTCACAGACGGACTGCACTTCACCCCTTATGCTCTGCCTTATTAGCTGCCCGTGGGCAGGTCGCACGAGTATACCGAGGAGTAGGCAACTTTACATGTCATTCATTCATATATCTTTCACACAGAGCAACATTCATCAAGATAAAACCACACAAGTGAGAGTGATAGTGATCGTCACAAAAACCAGGCCTCATAGGGTCTCAACTCAATATGTACACCAGTCTGAGAATAAAATGTCTCTCTCAAAAACGATATAGATATTCAGCCCTTACGTCCCACTCTGCTGAGTAACCCATGTCTCGAACACACGAGTGCCTCAATTTATACCCAATCATACCCAAAAACTCAAATCATGCAAATCTTCCCCAACTGTACACACCAACACATCACCCATCTGGATACAACCATCTAAATCACACCAAAAGAAGGAACAAAAGATTCGTCCAATACTACACTCCGCATATGTACAGATGGACAAACGAGTCGCGACTACGCCTAGTTATGCACATATATAGCTCAATCTCTACACAGAAGAATCTTTGATCTTACTGATGTATAGGCGAACCAGGCCTTACTCACTCATTGCACCCTAGTTCCACCTATATGACTGAGCTATCTACAGCCGAGGTTACTTTACCGGACCAACCCCTCCCTGGATCTAACCTATGCACATATACACATCCAAGTATATGTCTATCCTGGCCCAGATACTATACAACTGACCTTTACCAACTAGTACGGGGTTAGGGTCACGCAACGGTTAACCTGCTACCCCAATTTCCAGATCAATACATGTACAGTTGGATCTTTATCAATAACAAAGCTAAGGATCTACAGCAGACGATTAACAGAAGCTTCTCGACCCAGGAGTTAAGATGAATCCCCATTACATACTACTATACTTTCTCTGCCCTAATCGTCTCATCTACTCTCTCCGCACCCTTGATCACTTGGCCCACTCTGATGGTCATCTCATTCAGCATCATCATGCCCCTTTCTTCTTCGAGCCCCCTTTGTGGTTCCGCTGGCTCCCATCATGACCCTCAACGCCTTGCCTGTTATTCTCACGACCTCTATTGTCGCGACCACCATCTCCACGGCCCCTTCCAACTGCCTGCCTTTGGCCCCTTCCACCTATCATACTGTCCTGCAAAGCTTGCTGTATCGATGGCCACAGCGGTCCGACAGGTTGGATTTGGACTGGCGGGGGCCCACGGGGCATAATGTTCGCCAAAGGGCCCATATAATCACTTTGCGCCCAGGGCAGGTAAGGGTTATGTGCCGGTCACAAGCTCATTTGGTTACACGGCGCCCACTGCCCATGCAATGCTTGCCCGATCGGAGGAGGCCCCCTTAGTCTTACCTCACCTTCCAACTCTCGCGGGGTGACCGCTACTTGCCGCGAATTCTGCCCTCTTCCGGTACCTTGACCGCCTTGGGCGAGGTTCCTTGCCTTCCGCTGCGCCTTTGTCACTTTAGGAGGTTCAAGCTTCCCTTTTCCTCCTTTCACACCCTCTTCCTTACTTCCTTGAGGGGTGCGGCCGATCTTTCCCCAATGCTCGCATACCACATCTACCCAGTGCTCTGGCCACCATCCACTCTCTCGCCTCTCCCGACCTGCAGCTGGGGATGCTTCCTCGTTAGTGAGCCCCCTCTTTGGCTCCGACGCAATAACATGTAGTGCCATATTAGCATCCTGCTCCTCTTTTGTTTCAATGGACCCTTGACCTTTGTTTCTCGCCTGAACACCGGCTCGCCTCCTTGGGGTCCCTATCGAGAGGGGTGACTCTTGATCATTCTTCTCTACTCCTCCTTCACCCCGGCCAGTCGGCTTACTTGAGGAGTCTTCTAAGACCTTTCGTTTGCCCTTCCTTGCCTCTTCCAGCCGTGCTAACCTTTCCTCCAATGCCCCTACTTGTCTTTGCAACCCCCTTAACTCTGCTTGTGATGGCGTATTCACAACTGGTGGCACAGAGCATTCCCCACATGGGCCTTCTATTCCCTCCTCTGGGAATCTTGTCCCTAAGAAACTCTTTAACTCATCCCACGTTTTCGCCTTCTGCTTGAGGGTATATACCTCCTCGCTTAGTCTCTCGCAGACGAACAAGGGGAACATGTATCACATCGCCTTCTTGTCCCACTCCTTTGCAAGGCAAAAATCCTGAAAGGCGCGCAAGAAGCTAGACAGGTTCCTCCCCTGGAACAGCAAGGCGCGCTGATCTGGAGGCATCGACTCTTGTACTGCCTCGCACAACAACACCTTCATTTGGCACGAATTCCTCCAGCGCATGATCCTGGCGAAGCCGCTCTCTTCCGCCATGGTGACGACAGCGGCCTAGTACGCAAAGCAAACAACGATTCATCAAGGGGCGACCTAAACAGGCTCAAGGCAAACAAGGGCAGACGACTAACACTCAGATAATGCTATCTTCCCTTTGATTCACATCAAATGACCCTTAATCCTTACAATACAGTATACAGGCAGAATTCCCCAACGCCAACCGTAGATGAGCAGTAACAGTCCCTATGACAATAGATATGGGGACTGCCATAGCCAAGTCAGCAGAAACGCACTCAGTAGGAAAGAAGGCCTTCGCTATTGGACCATCGATGCCCGAATCTCACCCCAGTTTTCTACTCCCTCATCTGGGTCATGGGAACTCGCATATGCGTCGACTATATCGGTCATGCTCCTGAGCCACTGACTAGGGGGTAAAAACCTTAGGTCGAGATAAACTCATACACCAACTCGCATGTATACCGCCCATACCTCCATTCTCGCGACCCCAAAGCGGCATCAGCTGCCGCCACTACCCTGGCATGCCCGCCAAAACACCCACCAATGAGGAACTCGGGCAGGATGACCCGTAATGGGGCTGACGGAAGCACAAACTCCTCAACACACTTGACCTCTATACGGGTCAACACTTGCTCTTTTCCATTGCGTGACACTTCCTTCGCCCACTTCGCTGCAGCTGCCTTGACTACTCTCAAAGGCCTCGCGAGCAGGCTCCCGTGCCCAAGTGCCAACTCAATCCCATGCTTGACCCAGAATGAGGAGGAGGCATACAGAACTATTCTCACGATCGCGCACTCCCCATCGCCATCAAAACCGGACTCAATCCAGACGAAGATATCCGTGCCTATCAATGAGCCCCACCAGGATGAGATGTACTCTCCTTCCCTGACTCGTCTAGGCAAGGACACCCCGAGTCCATCTTCCCTCTTGACCGGCATAGCCATATTGGGGTCCTTCCTTGCATAAGGCATCCTGAGTTGCCTTTGCTTTGTCTGGGTTCTGTCCATCACAGACAAACCTCCAGAATGCGCTTTCCGTTATTAGCCTGACTATCCCTGCTCCTCTAGGAAGAGCGATCCAGCCATACAGCCTTAATGGCCAGCCACGAGACAAGTGTTGGACTGAAGCCATTCCTATAGATTCCTATAGGCTGATAAGACCCCAATATAACCCTAATAGAATAACCCTTATGAAATACACCTGGGGAGAACATCTACTTATGTACCCGATTTCCCATGATCAGACATAAGCTAGGCTTGCCAGGTCCAACGTCCATAGATGAGTCCAGCGTATAACTCAAAGCAACATCCTCAAGACGAAAAGCCTCAAGCCCTTAGCTTCCTAAGTGGATGGTCCAGCCTGGAAGGGTTCAGGCGGAGATCTAACGTCAATCACTACCCATTGCTCCATCACAGGTGGGCAAAATAGCCTAAGTGTTGACTCTTCCACTGTTACTCCAACTCCTTCTAGAATTCGATATCCTCCACGTAAAGAAGATATTACCCGGACTCACCACGTCCCATAGTAGAACGACCGCTTAGACTCTAGACTCAAACATGTAGGCCCATGCAAGTAGTATCGTTTAGCTTTCCTTAACCTATTTCTCCTCAAAGCGTACAAACAACTTCTCACCTGACCCTTCAGAGGGGATCTATACCTTCAGCTCTGGACAAGGGAATATTATCTCGCACATCCTTAGCTCCCTTCTGATGCAGCCGTATTACGATGCTTTCCCACTTACTCAGATGACTCTTATGGCAGTCAGAAGGGTACATCATAGGGCTATCTCTCACAATAGCCACACTTAACTTTAACCATGCCAAGCACGCAAAGCACCGCCTAGGCCTGCCGATTATCGGATCAGGAGGGTTACCAATCCCAAGTACCATCACGCTAGTCAAAGCCAGTGGACGCAGACTCAAAATACTTATCACCCTCGAGTCACTCATACCACATTTATCCAAATCAGGTCGCATCAATCAAAACCCCATCACATAATCAAAACACTCTACCAGACTAGTCAATAAAGCAGAAGTGGTCACTTCGCCTGGATCAACAATCTGCCTCGAACTTAGACCCGATTTTTAAGGACCTCTCAATTCTACGACTCTTCCAATCAACAGTAGAGATATCAACTGATCACTCATATCGTACTGACGAAAACGTCTCACTTCCCTATTTTCCCACTTCAAATACCCGGACGTCGTTCCACCAGGGACAACGATAGGCAACCGTTATCCCCGGCAACAGCGCCACCTGTCGAGCGCATCGGTCCGGCACCGCATGGGGCAGCGCGGGACCCTCCCGGCCGCGTCACGCAAGAGTTGAATAAAATCCTTCGTCGCAACATACATGGAGCTTCCACAAGCCGCTCCGGCCGAGTGCGCCAGCCATACCTCCCGCAAGCCCCTACGACAGGATAGGGTCTACGCGAAGCACGACTTACCTACACCTTACGGGAGCTGTCACCTCCCTTCGGTGGGCGTATCCCCGTCGAGCTACTAGTCCACAGTACGAAAGCTAATCAGTTGCAATCGCAGAGGTGGACCAGCCGAGGGCGTTTCTCGTTCGCTGTAGCATAGGGGGTACGCGCGGTAGTACGCATCTATCGGACCCGCACGCGAACCAGCATCTTGGGGGGCTGAGATCCCAAGCGTGGTTCGTCGCCGGTCGACCAGGACACATCCCACACACCACACGCACACCACTTTACGAACACAAAACAAAGAAACACACACATACATACATACCGAACGACACAACACAAATAACGTGACAATACTCCTAGTCCCTTAGTAGCCATCCCATAACTTTCCGATGCAGAAATCGGATAGGCGTCGTGCACGAGACTTAATATAAAACCGCGCGGACGCAAGGCTAACTCATATCGACTCGCAATGCAAGCATACGCAAGCAGTCGCAATGATGGTGTACTATGTAGTACCCACATTCGTGCGGTCCTCGTTAATCTCGAGGGTCGCATTCGACACTCAAGTGTCAGCTGACACGCGCCTTGAGGGTTAATCTCTCAACCTTGGACAACCACCATGCGCAGTTGAACACCACACACCCTCTTCTGCACCTTATGCAGAGCGGGTGGTATACAGGTCCACACCTGTAGTGGCAGTCGCTTCTTACTGCCCTGGAGATAAGTCCCTCTCCGGGCCTGAGCGAAAGTCAAGGGGTTTGACTTTGACGGCTGCCACAGACTACAACGTCCAACCATAAAAACCTCTAACAAGCAAGGGTAAAAAGGGAATCTTTCTTCCCTCTTAGGACAAAATATGGATAACCCTTATGCACAGTTATCGGTGGTCTCGCGAACACTCAGTGCACTCATAAATATATAAGGGTTGGTTATATAAGACGATCACTTATCACAGTCACAGTGAGGCTCCTCTCAGCCATATATGTATGAAATCGCAGCCAATCACATCCAGAGTCCGAACCACAACCATACCTGCCTGTCTCTTATACACATCTAGATGTGTATAAGAGACAGCATCCAGAGTCCGAACCACAACCATACCTGCAATCACATCAAAGATTCAACCAGAAGTCCACGCACTACACGAGGTCAACCTCAACCATTCCTTGCACTCATACCCCTCGCTTTAGCCATACAAGCCTCACTCGTGCAACTCTTAAATAAATACTCAGTACTTTTGTTGAATGACCATTCAATAAAGTCCGGGTAAAAACACATCAAAACAATTCAGATCTCAAGGCTAAAGGCTTTAGGTTGAGTGGCAGGAGTGAATTGGAGCTTAATCGTAAACCGACGAATCAGCAACCAACCTGTTATTAATGATAACAGAAGATGATCCTCGTAGGATCAAGCTGAAGCTACCCCAAGTCCTGAATCAAACGGTCCAGAGGACCTGTAACACAAGACAGGTCAATCCCCAGGCTAARGCTATAAGTTCATGGAGAATAATCACGATMTCAMCCTACAATCTAAGCTTAAATCTACCTTTAGGCAGTGCCCAAAGTAAAGGTACATCTTGGCAGAGTCTCCATTATACAGGGTGGATCGCCAGAATTGCCACCTGTCGAAATATAGTCTAACTCCTTTAAACTAAGAAAATTTCGGTATCGCTTCCCAAAAAAAAAATGTCTTTCCAGAATTTATATTAGCCCGAATATGAGACCAGAAATAATTTCTAACTCCGGAAAGTCAAAATCATGTCTAACTTTCTGAAATAACAGAAATTTGGGCAGCACTCCGTTTAGAAAGGGAGACTTCCCAGATTTATACTAAGTCAGATATGAACTCGAAAGACAGCTCGAACTCAACTTTTAGACAGAATTTGACTAACTTCTTAATTTTGTAGAAATTTCGGCAGCACTTCCTCTAGGAAGGTGCTATTCCAAAATTTATATAAGGCTAAGTCCAGAATTTGAAAGTAATTTTGACTTCCCAAAGTTCAATTTTGTTTAACTTCCTAAATTAGCAAAAATTTGGGCAGCACTCCCTTTAGAAAATGAGACTTCCCAGATTTTAACTAAGTCAGATAAGAGAAAAGATAAAGTTGAACTTCCGACAAATCAAAATTCAACTAACTCCGTGGATTTGTAGAAATTTCGTCAGCGCTTCCCGTAGAGAAAGTAGCTTGCCAAGATTTATACAGAGCCAAGTATAAGAAAAGATCTCAGAAAATGCAAGAATTGACCTAAGTAAAAAAAAGTTATTACAGAAAATGCAGGAATTGACGTTAACTCCTATGGCTCTAGCACGTGGTGAGCAACTAAAGCAACTACCTATAATATTGAAACCAAAATAAAGTAGTCGCCACACTCAGTCACATGCAAGCCAAACCACAAAGGTAAGTACTCTCACCATCCCAAGTTCATTCCATACAGATAGTTTATGAATCTTTTAAGTCCTTGAACCTTTATTTCCCTCTTACATAAGACATAGAGTTGGACCATTCGCCGTGGAAACAATGCCCAGCTTGCCTTTAAGATATACACGAACAGGTTGCACAACTACTTCTCTCTTCCTTTGGGCATATGGCTAGGCCATTCGTCATGGAAACAATGCCTTGTCACCCTGAGCTGTTTAATATCCAAAGTTTAGTATTTATCTGACTTTCTTTTCAAAAGAAAAAGCAAATATGGGCAGGGGACTGAACCATTCACAGTGGAAACAATGTTCAGCTTGCCTAGACTATTTCCATTTATACTTTGTATTTTTCCTTTTCTCTTCCTAATGATATGGCTTAACGTTGGACCATTCACAGTAGAAACAATGCCCAACTGCCAATTCACATGCAAATATATATAAAGTATTTTCCCTTTATACTCAGTTTAACTTATGTGCGTGGTTTTCAGGCTAAACCACTCACCATGGAAATAATGCTTAGCCTTCGACCAGAAATCCTCCCTCATAATAAACAAGAACTTAAACTCCTTCAATCAGGCAAACCCCCAGAGTTAACTAGAGCAGTCAGGCCATTCACCATAGAAACAATGCCTGGTTCCCCAGAAAACAACTAAATAAACACAGCAACCAGACCATTCACCTTGGAAACAATGTCTGGTCCTTTAGAAAACAGTCAAATAAACACAACCCTGAGTCATTCACCATGGAAACAATGCTCAGGCTTTGGTTGACCCTTCCAAACGCATCGAAGACTACCTTCCTCCCACCTTCCCCCATTTTACCCCTTTGTCTGCTTTCAACCACAACAAAGCAGAAACTTAGGCTTCACTCTCACACGTTCCTTCCATTTAGTCTGATTGGGTCCCGAAGAGAAAGCAAAAACCATAGGGACAACCTCATTCATACAACAGTCATACTGCACGGGGATAAACAAACATGGGTGGTAGTAGGTTGTACAGATAGAAATGGTTTTCCTGACGATTCCCTGCCTCCAAAACTCCTCCTGAGTTCCGGCAAAGCTCCCGCAATCGTTGGGTGGATTCCCCACATAGTCTTGACGTGGACCTACGGGTTGCAATCCCACCTGCCGCCTTCCTCTCGTAACCAAGGACTAGACTGAGACTTAGAAGGGCAGAAAGAGATAGATTTTGAGACTCTCAGATCCAAGAATGGTGTTCTTAGTCTCGCAAGAGAGAGTCTTGAAACCTTGATTCGCCTGAGGGCCCCGCAATGGCGGCCATGTGTCAGCCGCTCAGTCAGCCTGACGTCAAACTGCTGAATTCTAATCCCCTGACGAACCTCCGAACTCTAGCCCCAACTCTTCTCTCATAGGCTAGCTACTCCTTCATGTTACGCCTTTCGTCCCCCCCGCAATCACCTTGGCCCAAACAGTCAAACTTCGGATGAACGCCGTAGCCTACGATAGGCCCAGTAGCTGCCGCAGCAGGACACTCAACCTCAACGAGTAGTAATATGCACGATATCACCGCAGAAGCATATGCAGCTGACACAAGACAGCGAACCACACCGTCAACAAGCAGTAATGGTAACTGTAGCCTTGCCGAATCTGGTTTGCCGCGGTAGCTGTGGCGAGTATAGCATACAGCACGCAATAGTGGCCAGTGCCGCTCCGAATGCTCAATGGCATACAACGAATAACTACACGCGTGATCCTATCAGCGACACCTTAGTGAAAGGCGGCTCAAATGAGCCGCAAGCTGTCGGCCAACATGTGAACCCGCAACTTTTTGTGACTAGTCTTCCCACACGTGCAGACTGATAAGATAGGTTGTATCTTATTCAGTCGCTAGGCCCGCAAGCTCCCCGGCTGCTCCCCCGTTGCTCCGCCCGCTGCGAAAGGCAACGCTCCACTCCGCATGATAGCCTTTGTCATCCCGTGGTTGATCCCCCGCCACCGTATTCAATAATGCGGGCAGTACTCCGGCTAGGCAAATAGCCTGCAACCCCCTTCCCCTAGTCTCACTGCCCGCTCCCTCTTGTTGTTGCCCCCTCGCTCGTCTCCTTCTCTCTCATCTTCCGATCATCGTCCATTTGCCCACTGGTCTGCTGCTTCGCCCGTCTGCCTTAGCACCCCGTATGTAAGTGCACCTGGCCGCTTACCTGGCCAGATCCAGTTAAAGTGACGGGGGGGGCTAAAGCGGTGGGGAGATAAAGACTCCCGAATCGTCATGACAGATGGGAGGCCTCCATCACAGTTGGGGGGCCGGTGACTGGTACATGAGGATAGGCATCGCCGCTAGGTAAGTAAAGAGGCCGAAAAGAAAAAAGAAAAAAAAAGAAAAAAAAGAAAAATGGAATTTTCACTAGAAATCGGACAGGTTCACTCTTTTTTCCCATCACAGCCCGTTTCTAATACGTCCGCGCTCAGCCTTCTCTTACTAACTTCTAACAGACTAGCTTAGAGCTAAAACTGACTTTACCTTTGGCTTCGCCCTGCCCCAGAACTTCGGATCAACCCCTTACCTCGCCCGAATCCATCGAGAATCGGGCGAGATTCCACTGTTTTCCTTCTTCTCCATCCCCTTCCTGCCATAGCTCCTCGTGATGTTTTCCTCCTCTAACTCCTAATCTACTAACTTTCTCACTAATCTGACCTCATATTTGAGGTCGCCCATCCCAAAAACGTTGGATTCCACTCTCGGCCCGCCGAATTCCATCAAGGTTTTAGCGAGCTACGAGTTATTCCACCCGCCATAGCTTCCTCCCCAATGGCAGTACTTGGCGCCGAACCCTGGCCAGGTTCATTCACTCCCCCTCCCCGGCTTTCCCCTTCTGCCTGTCGTTCGCCCACCCAACAGACGCCCCGCAGCGCTTTGTCTGTCGGCCCTCTCTTGCTCCGTTCGCACCTGTCACTCCATCTCGTCCACGTTCACGCCCAGTTGCCTCCCTCGCTTCGCTCGTCGGCCTCCCCTGCCGCGCTCCGCTATCCTAATACCAGGCGCCCGCTGCGCTATCACTCCGTCCGTTGCTGCGGCAGCGCTGCCCCGCTGCCCCCTGCCACTATCCGTCCTCCGCCTCGGCCGACCGGTACTACCCGACCAGGTCCATGCCCATCACCTGCTAAACCCGCAGGGGGAGAAGGCCGGAGGGGAGGCACGGTGACTGGCCCATCGGGGAAGCCCGGCTCCATTGGTACCGGTTGATCCCCGACTGGTACCACCCACCTGCTGATGCGCGCCGCCCCCTTTTTATTCCCCCGCTGGAGGCTTGAACAGGGGACGTGGCTGCTAAAGCGCTCCCTATGGGCCCGCGGCCTTCGCCATCGTGCTCTGGGCTATCCCGCCCAGGCGCTATACGCCAACTCCCCGATCACCCCGGACATGCCCACACTCAACCCCCTTTCACAGCAGATCGTGGTTGGCGGGCGGTGCACCCGCAGAGGGTCCCCGCTACTCAAGTTTCCTCCGCCTCGTGGGCTAATCACCCACCGGCTCACATGCACGTTGAACTCCTCGGTCCGCGGTATAAGCCGGGTGGGATCAAAAAAGGAAAGAAAAAATAAAAATAAAAAAAAATTGGCCCGTCGCCCCACCAGGCTTTGGGTGTCGCGCACCCGTTTATCATGCAGAAGTCTCGCCGTTGTTGAAGCCGGCGTCGAGGTCGTTCTACGCACGCGCGCTCGACTCGGTCAAACGTAGCCATCGAACAAAAATATCCCCTGGATTCTAGTTTAATCAAGAGTAACAAAAAATAAAAACTTAAAAAAAAAAAAAAAAAAAAAAAAAACAGGCCGGCGCTTGCGCGAGTTTATTAATCAACATCAGGAGATGAATCACGCGCGCCTAAAACCTGCGCGCACACGCACTCTTTACGCTAGTCAACCATCCTGTCAACGTAATCACAGACACAGTCGCGTCTAGCGCGGTATACTTAACTTTAAGCCAAGACCATTTTCTGCCACTTGCATAATACAGGGCGGATACCCGTGTAAGGGTATTCGCGCCGACAGCGTAGCTACGCTGGATGGCGTAGATACGAAGTATTGTCGACCTCTCCTCTTCTATCGGGTAGCAGAATAGCGGCATCAGTAGTCTTTCGCCGTCCTGGCACCATTCGTCGCCGAAGCTTCACTACCAGTAACCGTGTGCTATGTCTCACTTCCCCCTCTTCTCAACCTGTCTCAGCTTCTGAAGAAACGCCAGTTAGCGAAATAGACTTCCCTTTATTCTCAACCTGTCCCAACCACTGTAGAAGCATCCGTTAGCAAAGTAAGGTGCAGCCATAGCCACCACGACCTTTCCACCCGCAACCACTCACCTGCTTCCCTTCAAAAAAAAAAAAAAAAAAAAAAAGGAGAAGGGGGGAAACAGCTATTATGGCTCAAGGATCGGATGTATTCAGCGGAATGTGCCTGAAGAATTGGGTAACCGAGTGGAAGAGAAGGATGGAGAAGCCAGGTTGGGAGAGAGAGTGTTTTAATGAACTGATAGCCACCTGGTTCGTTGAGGGAGGGCCGTGTGTTGAATGTGCTAAAGACTGCCCCTTGCACCCTTTGTCGGAAAGATCCTCCGGCCCTAGATACAGACCATGTCTCTGTCAACTCAAGGCTTGGAACGCAGCAAAAAATTCGAACGACCCCATAGTGGCAAAGCCGCCAGTTATCGTCTCAAGCTACTGGTCGATTCCTCGTCGTTTGCAGGTATATCCCTTTACCACCCCTCATGAAAATATCCCTATTAAGACCCCGAAACTATCTCGCTGAGTTGTTTCCACATTTTGCCTTGCACCTCTAAATAGCAACTTCCTAATCGTCTTGTTGTTAGTAGTTAGTCTCCCAAGAGAGGCGGAACGGGAAGGAAGAAAGGGCAGGGAGAACGTTGCTAGCCACTAGTTACCTATGCCATTGTTAAAAAGGGGGATGGTTATTTCTGCGATTAGCCTGATCCAATCCGAAAGGCTCCCGTTGCGACCCGTCCGAGAAAGCTCACTGATTTGCAGTACTTTCGTCTTTGTTTTTAAGCATACGTGTCTTTGGTTTTAAGTATACGTCATCAATCAGTATTGTCTGTGTCCCTTACCCCTTATGTGTTCCCCTCAACTTTTTAAAGTTCGGTCGTTCATTCTTATTAGTCAGAACGAATCAGCCTGTTGTTGCTACTTCCTCCGTAAGGTAGAAAACCGACTGTTCGCTTGCTGATTTCGGACCTTTCTTCCTGACGAATATCTGTGCTTATTCGTTGGCTGTTGATTTTCTTCCGAACCAACCAACCTTTTGTTACAATCTACTTTCTATATCGTAAGTTTACTCTTTAGTCCTAGCCGTTCTTACGAGTTACGAAGGCGGTAGTAAGACCCGCTAACTATTGATTAAGATCAACTGTTTTTCGCTCTTTCGGGATAAGAAGGTCCGTCATTCCGCCATCGCATACGTCATCAATCAGTACTGTCTGTGTCCCTTACCTCTTATGCGTTCCCCTCAACTTTCCGAAGTTCTGTCGTTCATTCTTGTTATCGTCGGAACGAATCTGCCTATTGTTGCTACTGCCTCCGTACTGTAGAAAACCGATTGTTCGCATTGCTGATTTCGGACATTTCGTACCGACGAATATCTGTACTTATTCGCTGGTTGTTGTTATTCTTCTGAACTTCCACTCGGAAAGCACCCGTCCAAACCAACCCTTTGTTACAATCTACTTTCTATATCGTAAGTTTACTCTTTAGTCCTAGCAGTTCTTACGAGTTATGAAGACGGTAGTAGGACCCGCTAACTATTGCTTAAGATCAGCTGTTTTTCGATCTTTCGGGATAAGAAGGTCCTTCATTCCGCCATCGAATCACCTTCTCCCGTTCTTTGGTTCAAAGTTCCCTTACGATTAGTTCTACTGAGTCAGTCTGTTGTTACGATTTTTTCAGTCTGAGGACATTAGACCTGCTTTAAGTTTAATCGTTTTCACCATTTCTCGCTAGATGAGGACCGGTCACTAAAAACTGCCTGATCTCTGGTCCCTCAGACTCTCCCTACGTACGGAGGCACTTAGCTCCTCTTGATATCGAAGGCATCAGATCAAGCCAATCTTGTAGTCTCCTCAGCCCCTTCCAGAAGAAGCTGTAATTTCTAGGTCTATTTGGCCTCTTCGAAGAAACGAAGGTGAAAGTCAGGCCTCCCATCACTTAAGATCATCACTTTCGATTATTTTTGGACTTGATAGGTCACTGTCTCTTTGAACTACTGGTTTCATCATCTTTTCAGGTTGTCGTACGAACATCTGCACTTACCTTGTTGGGATCGCTGTCTTCTCTGAAGTAGATCAGCACAAAAGAGGTCACCAATTCGTAGTTAGAACCTACCGCAACCCTCTGCGTTTCGCTGAAGGAGAGGGACCACACTCGCAGGCAAAACTATCATCCTCGGTCTCAAGTTTACGCTCTCAATCTGCAATATTTTTGTCCTTGCACTGCTGTGTTTTCCTCAACCTTCGGTAACTTAGTCGTTCAGTCTCCTCATCACCTCAATGAATCGGCCTGCTACCACTACTGACTTAAAAAAAAAAAAAAAAAAAAAAAAAAAAAAAAAAAAAAAAAAAAGGGGGGGGGGAGAAAGTGTGAAGGAAGAGTAAAAAAAACTAGGCCGCTAGTTATTGCCTGTTCAATTAGGATTAGTCACTAAAGCCGCCTGATCGCTCGTTTGGAATTTTTCTTACAAATACTTTCTCTCATTCCGCTGTCGTTACTTTTCTTTAGGCCCGAACCAACCACGCCGTAGGCATCGGACCAAACCAACCTTCCGTCACATTCGATCGACTACGAAGAAAGTTATCAGCTGTAGCCTCAGCAATTTTCTTTTAAGTTTTGAGGGCGCTAGTTGAAATCTACTGACTGTTGCTCAAAGTTCAATCGTTTCGTTCTTTCATGATAGAGACGGTTCGTTACTCCGCTATCGAATCACCTTTCTTCATTTTCTCAAGGTTCAAGTTCTCCTACGAATAATCTTACTTAGCTTGACTATTGATACTGTGTTTTCAAACGAACTTCCCGAAGGACATTAGTCATGCCTAAAGTTCAATCGATTCTCGTCGCACCTCATTAGATCTAGGACCTGTCACTAATTGCCCGCTCCCTCGTCCTCCCGGACCTTCACTAAGAACAGCGGAACCTAGTTTTGCTGTTGATATCGTAACCGTCTGATCAAGCCAACCTTCCGTTTCCTTCAACTCTTCCTAGAAAAGTTGTAATACCTCCGGCCTCTTTTAGTCTCTTTGAAAGGCCGAAGGAAAGACAAGCCGCCCAACTATTCGCTTAAGAACCAATCGTTTTGGTTGTACTGGAAAAAAAGTTGCTAATTTCCTTGAGCTTATCTACGAATAAATCCACTTAGCTTATTAGGGAGCACTATCTTCCTTTCGGAGCAGATTAATCTGAGGTCATTTAGGCCTAGCTTCGTGGGCTTCCTTTGACACAAGCTGTAAGCTTTCGGTCTCAATAGAACGGCAAGAAGTAGCCAACTCACGGATTATTGACCGCTGAGCCAAAACTTCGTTAGAATAGATCTTCATTCACCATGGAAGCTACTCTGTTGCGCCTGCGGACTTTCCTCGAGAACGGCGGTACTCAACCGGGGATGCAGCCAGTCAAGCATAGCAGGTCGAGCCTCGGCTTTCTCACGAGATCCCTAATTTCTTCCTTCAAAAAAAAAAACAATATATATATATATATATATATATATATATTTATAGACGTAAGAGAAAGATGAAGTCATTAACTAGACGCCGGGTCGACACTGTTTAACAAACGCCATTGGGCCACTGCATCTCGCCCCGAACCTCAACTAAGGATATTCGCAGTTTTCAATTGTAGGCTCTTGACCAGCTTACACCCTCTCACTAGCACTAACATCTTGGTAGCAACTAAGGTCTAACATCCTTGAGAAGGAAGACGGTTGCTACCTACTATCAGTTCCCAATACCGACCCTCGATTGTTTTTTATGCGGGAATAGAGGTTTTTTGTTTCTTCATAAGACCCACTTATACTCGTTTATTTAAAACCTTTCCATTACCAACAACTGCCATAGCTGTTTGAGGTTGTCTATCTTAGACCAGATCAGATCAGAAGCATCGAACGGATTTTAACTTGGGTCACCATTGCAACCTTCCACAACGAAAACATTTGTATCTCGATCTCGGCTAGCTCCTTTTACGAAACGAGAATCGAGAAAGTCGAGCTCGCTAACTTACTCTCCAAAAAAAAAAMAAAAAAAAAAGAGAAAGAAAGGGGAAAACCTCTGTTACTCCCTACGAAGAGTACCCACTCCTCACTTCAACGCCAAGTTAAAAAAAAAAAAAAAAAAAAACTGTATTTTTACTATAGTTAAGTGGCATCATCCTTAACCAATCCAAATCAAACTTGCACTATTAGAAGGGGACTTTCATTGATTAACACCGCCCGACGATGGCTTCAAAAAAAAAAAAAAAAAAAAAAAAAAAAAAAAAAAAAAAAA
>BFEA01000264.1:117654-128238 GCA_003427395.1 Chara braunii | reverse complement strand
TCCTGCTTCTCCCCTTACACCTTAGCTTCCCTGTCGTCTTCTCCCCCTTCTATCTCCCCTATCGCAACTATAAAACCCGCAAGCGCGCCCGCAAACTTCTCTTACGTTCTCGACTCCTAAGCCAGCTTCCGAGAAGCAGTGGTTAGGCAGAGTGTGTTGAGGCGAGTCGAAAAGTCCTGTCGGGCTGACGATAGGCTGGCCGGTTGCGCGCTTGATCACCACGACGGACTGTGGGATCCGGGCGAACCACTCCGAGTTTACGACAGCGGGGTGACGATCGCAGTGGTGGGAGTTAGCACGCGACGGTCGGGATCGTCGGTGCGGGTATGAGGATTGATGATTGGAGTTGAGTGAGTGAATGGCCCGGGGCCATAGTGGAATTAACGGCGAATGCGCCTTTGTTGCGGGTTGTTATCGTTGGCGAGAGTGCAAGGCGGCGATGTCGAACTTTTATCTCTTCGGACCTTGTCACCTTCTATTTTGACTCTCGATCTCTCCTTGAATGATGATGCGTCTGAATGATTGCCCCGCTCTTGAATGGAAATGAGTCAGCATTCTGTGTGAAATAACTTATTTCGGAACTCTTTCATTAGTTTCCTGGGTAACCCTCCTACGCAAGGACCCAGTCTTCTCGTCTTGTGAAGGGTGGATGCGCGTGTCATGAGTAATGCGATCCATCTTTTCCTATACATGCCTCATTTTCGCTCCGTTCACAGTAGGATGCATGCATGGAATGTGTGACTCTTTGGTTGATTAGATGATTGCTGTTAGGAACATGTCCGAGAATGCAATAGTGTTTAAATTTGTAGCTCTGTTTGCAGGTCATCTGCCTTATACTGCACGATCTCAGCTGCCAAGCCACGAGGCGGCCCTGAGAAGCAACACGCCCAGGGACTAACGTTGTGTTGAACTAATCGAGCCCATAGCCATATGCGTGACCAGACTGATCTGTGTTGACTCTCTCTCTCCCTCTCTCTCTCTCTCGTGTCCGAAAGATTGATTAAGGGACGCGCGAATCGCTTTTGTTCTTAATGACGTCTCATGATATTTTGTGATCGATTGACATGTGGACCAACGAGTACCCTCCGACCGGGCGCCAACCTCCCGTATCTCCCATCCCAACGCGACCTTTTTCTTACAGTGAGAAAAGGACGCGTGTCTGTGAGTGGGACGTACGAGAAGCTGTCGCACGAATCGGCAGACACTACTTTTTCCCTCCCGAAAATCGTTGCTCTGGATTCATGGATGCCGGCTTTGTCATTATTGATACTCACTTCCCACCCTACTCGATATTACTCCCCTTTAACGAATTGATTGTCATCCCGTGGACGGCAGTGGCGCCTCATTGGCCTCGAACCTTATGCACGGAGTGCCAGCGCTTCGATCGAATCGAAAGGCTTTCACTACCGAATACGGAGTGAAGACGAGCACAAAGAAAGAGCCACACGGCTGAGACCATCCACGTCGGACTCGGAGCTAACCAGTGAACGACGACGGGACTTGATACGGAAACGAGATACGCGAAGCGTGCCAAAGCCTTTCCGTTCTAAACGACAGGCGGTAGCCCGGTGAGAGGTACGGTAATACTTTTTGGATTGAATTTGGATTTTTCCCTTCTTCCCGCCTTGCCCGCGCGTGCATTCCGCGACGCGTGAAAAAAATCGACTTGCTCCATCGGACCAACACGGGGGATCTCAGTTCTGTCTGTGTCCCCACACTCAATTTCCAAAAATCCTTGGCACACCCCATCTTGCTGTTTTTCTGGGCCTCTTTTCCATACGGCTCACACTCCGAACGGAAGACAGCACAGGGCGTGAGGTTGGTATCGGAGCCGACACGTGTCGGTTCTGATGATAGTAAGCCGAACTGGTGAGAGGTAGGAGGGACCCTCCACTAGCTCGTCGAGATCGCCCAGTGACCAGGTCTCAGTCTGGAGCGGCTGCACCCGCAACAATGGTAGACGGTACTAGAGTGATCATTAGCATCCTTGCCCCCTTCCCCTTCTTCCCCAACCATACCCATCCCGAGTCTTGGCTGGAAGTTGTCGAAGCTCAAAACTACGGCGCCACCGATCTCCCCCGAGTTCTGACATTGCTACTTCGTAATACGTCGCATGATTGGTTTAGAAAACATACGTGGGTAGATTGGGAGACTTTTAAGCGTGCATTCTTGGCTCGATTCGACACGGTTAGTGAAGATGCCGCCTGGTACGTGCTCAAAAACCGACCCCAAGGACCCGGAGAACTGTTACCCGATTTCGCTGATCGATTTCAAACCACATTGGATAAATCCGGGCGAGACGAGAAATCTGCCCGAGATTTGTTTATTGATGACCTTCGAAGTCCGACCTTGAAAGGGAAATTGCAGAAAAAGGTTCCGCCGAAAACAACCCAGTTATCGGCTATCATTACTAAAGCGTTGGAGCTAGACTTGGCTGATACAAAAAAATATATCAGCCAGGGAAACGAAGACATTACGGATACCATACGGGATTTCACGACTAAAAGGCGATCGTGGTTGCAGGCGGTCGAACGATTTTATCCCCGCCCCGACCATGACCTTCTCGGCGGAATCGTTTCCGATATCCCGACTGCTTCTCCTCCATCCTCCTCGGTGAATCAATCGATTGCAGCCATAAGAAGCGGGACTTCATCTGAACCCCCCTCGCTGGCCGTAACTAATCTACACCTTGCCCAAATGATCCATACGGCCACTACCAAGCAGTCCGAATGGATGAGCAACTTGATCCAAATGCAGACCGCTCATATGGAACGGATGAAACAGATAATGACCAGACTCATCAAGCCTAACCCAGCTCCTGCTCGGCCTGCCCCTGCACCGTTTTCACTCTTACCTGCTCCACAGGCTCCAGGATTTGCCCCTTAGTTTTCTCATCTAGCGAATCCAGCTAGAAAGATTGAGTGTTTTAACTGCAAACAGGCCGGGTATTTCGCCCGGGACTGTCCGCAGCCGAAACGTAATCAGCCGCTCCCCGCTGGGGCCCCTATTGCCCTCAATCAATGACGAATGACCGCTCTGATGGATACAGATCAAGGAAGAGAACTCGTGGCGTATGCCACAGAGAAGCCCTCCCCTTCGATGGCAACGGCATCAACATCGGGAGCTCCTTCTCCCGACGCTGCTGATGTGGTCGATCCTCTCGAGTATCTCCATCTCGCAGGCATGATCGGAGCCATCCGATCGGTCCCAGAGGATCTCGAGTGGATCGATCGCGAATCCAATCCAGGACCGCAGTTTCGGACAGGAGACATTGATGTACTGAAAACGCTCAAGCAGTTAGACATCCACCCTGTAGGGCATCTGCTCACCATATCTGAAGCAGCGAACGATAAACTTTTACAATACTGCCAGAAAAATCAAAAGTGTTTCACCTACCAACGCATACAATGGATGTTGAAAAAACAAGAAGAAACTGAGGAAGTGGTCTCCCCTGAGCCGGACACTAAAGAACCTGAAGCCGCACGCATCATAGCCGCCATCTCTTTAGCCGAAAAGGATCACTTCATACGAGCTTGGCCATTACTATGGAAAAGTGCGGAATGTGACTGTGAAGTTTGGGGTAAGCCGTTTAACGCCCTGATCGACACAGGGTCTTCTGCAGTGGCCATATCATTAGATACTATTTAAAAGACGGGACGACTTGGATCCATTCTTCCTCAATCTGGCAAAGACAACTATGTCTCTCCCGAGGAGGAAGCAATAAACATCGTAGGTGTTATCGAGAACGTAGCTATAAAGGTTGGGCGAGTACACGTCCTTGTTAATGCACTCGTAATAGATGTACGTTCCTACTCTGTATTGTTGGGATAACCTTGGGCGATGGCGGTGGGTGCACGTCTGCATTTCGATTCGAAACAATTGGTGCTCACACAAACTGGGGGAAAACCCCAGACTGTTCCTTTGCGGGTTTCCTCCCGAACAATCAAACGGGTTCCTAACTCGCCCCAAATAGGGATGATACGAGGCATTGATCCCGAGGAGTGCTCCCCCTCGCGCCTCGAGGATGGAGTCAGGAAGCAAGAATACGGAGAAGAGATGCTCGGTGAAGAGGAATGGAAACATCTGGTTGAACTTTTCGAACACGAAACCCCTAAAGAATTTCGAGTGTGCCCCGACACCGCTCGAAGCTCCCACGTGGATTCTAAAGACAGTACATTCACACCTCTAACAACCCAGGTCATTCCTTCAGTCCTCCTTGGGGAACCCCTCTTACAAGTTTTCGATCTGGCCGATGATTATGAACCCCCTCGCACCTTGTATGAGGGAGCTCTCTCCTTACGAACGCGTTATCAGCAGACGGAACATTATTTGGACGTTTCTGTTTTTCCACCCCGATCATTACTAACGACAGGAGTCACCATCGCCTTGATAAAACAAGAAGCGGAAGCACCGGTAAGTGACGTGCCGAATCTAATGCAAGAAATGACGGATCTAACAGGGCTAACTGTGGAACTGACTTCGGTTGGTTCAGAGACTGATGCTGAAACTAAAGAAACGGAGATGATCAGCCCCGCCGAGTCCCAGATGATAGCAACTGTCTTTTTTGTTCGCACCAGTAGTTCCGTTTTCTTTAGTGTCCATGAGCGGCGAGAACGACCGGTTGATTGGATCGATATGCCCTTTAATATGTCCGAGGAATCAACGATCCCCCTCTCGGGTCACGTTCCCGCAGAGCTTCGGAAGTCATTGATCTGTGTATTGAATGGTTACGCCGAAGTGTTGAGTGTGCATGACAATGATATTGGGTTAACTAATGTAATTGAATATGCCATTCTCACGGAAGATCATCTGCCCATTAGCTGCTCTCCCTACCGATACTCGCCAGCTCAACGAGCGACCGCCTTTAAGCGGATTAAGGAGTTCGAAGCTAATGGATGGATTGAACCCACTACGGGACCATGATCCTTCCCTGTAGTGATTGTACGTAAGAAGGCCAGAGGGATCCGCATTTGCATTGATTATCGAAAGCTAAATGACATCACGATTAAAGATGTGTACCCCTTCCCCCGGATTGATGAGTTATTGGATGTCATTGGGAGTGCTCGATTTTTCAGCAAGTTTGATGTTCGTCATGGGTTCCATCATCTTCTTGTCCAAAAGGAAGATCGACTGAAAACAGCATTTGTGTTTTTCGAAGGCACGTGGCAATGGATTCGATGTCCGATTGGTATTTGCAATGTCCCTGCGACTTTTCAGCGAGCCATGAATATGGTTTTTCAGAACTTTGTACGGAAGACTCTTTTGGCGCAGAGCATCATCAACTACTGCGTGATTGTGTACATGAATGACATCTTGGTGTATTCGAGCTCCTATGAAGGACACGTGCCGCATATCGAATGCGCACTGCATGCGTTACGAAATGTCTGTTTCAAGGTGGCGCTTGAGAAGATTCAGTTTTTCCTCACCACCATTTCCTTCCTAGGACACGTGGTGACAGATAAGGGACTCCAACCGGAGTCGCAGAAGGTGGCAGCTGTCAGAGACGCGCTAGTGCCTACCACTATTACGCAAGTTCGCGCCTTTCTGGGCCTAGCCTCGTATTACCGAAGATTTATCAAGGGCTTCGCGACGATTGTGGGACCCCTTACAAACCTCCTGCGCAAGGATCACCCGTTGATCTGGACGCCTGAGTGCGATCAAGCATTTTCCAAACTCAAGGCTGCTCTCATTTCGGCTCCGGTCCTTATAAGACCGGATCCCGAAAAACCTTTTGTTCTCATCACCAACTGGCAGCCGGAGGCGATTTCGACGATCCTTGCCTAGGTGGGACCAAGCGGACTCGAGAATGTGGTGGAGTATGCATCCAAATCAGTACCCGTCTGCAAGCGCAACTACGCCGCTCCGACGGGAGAATGCTATGCGGCTCTCTGGGGAATCAGTCACTTTCATTCTTACCTATATGGGCGAAAATTCACTCTAGTGACTGATCATGAACCCCTGTTGGCTCTAAAGAGGTCGAAGGATTACTAGGGCATGATTGGGCGATGGGCAACGGTGCTGCAGGGCATGGACTTTAACATCCGTCATCGGAAGCACGAGAGACATGGAAATGCGGATGGATTGACACGACTGCACCGGCCTGAGAAAGTTCCGAGGAATGAGGAGGTGATTCCGTGGAACGAACCCGAGCAGAAGATTGGACCTCGGTACGGTCAAGTGGAGATTTTATCGAAGCAGTAAGCGACGCGAGTACTCTCTCTCCACAGTTCAGTCCCGTCTCTTCCCCTCTGTCATCCTGATTACCCCGTCTACCTTCACAATCCCTTCTTCCCCTACTAATTCTGCTCCTCTTACTTCCTCAGCTTTCTTTGCCACCCTCCCCGACAAATTCTGTTATTTTTGCACATGCATTGCACGGGTTTATGGGGTCGACTGTCATCCCTTTGAAACTGGGTTTGTCGATTGGGTAGAATGTGCCACGTGTGTCAATCKTGCGCAYGGGGCCTGCGTACGATATCGGACGAGTAGCAAGGAATGGAGGTTCCCCCCTATGTAGAACGAACAAACTCCCCATGGAGGTTCGATTCGAGGCCGCCCATAGGGACGGCCCTGAATACGACGAAAAATACCGATGAGCGGAGGTTTGGACAGATAAAATTTTATTGGCAAAATTAGCAGGGTCATCATTGGGCCACCTCACCAAACACAATAGACGTAGGGCAACCGAGAGATCTCGGGACTATCGATGGATCAACGGTGACTTGGAAAAACGTAAAACTGATGGATCGGGTTCGTGGATGACAGTTCCCCATCCCTTCCAGAGATACGATTTGATCCGATCTACTTACGAGGAACAGGCCGCTCATTTCGCGATACGTGTCACGGAGGCAACTGTAGACCAGAATCGATTGTTCTGGTTCAATAAACGAGATGATGTCAAATACATTGTCGCTAATTGTCTGGTCTGTGCCGCTGATCGCGCCCCTATACGGGGACCACACACAATTGTACCAACGGAAGTAGAGCGTCCTTTCCAGCGAGTCAATATGGACACGACAGATATTGACGTGCCACCTGGCCCAAACCGCTGTGAATATTCTATTTTATTAGTGTTAATTGACCATTTTTCCAATTACATCGAAGTCTATCCCTATAAGACCCGAAAGGCCGCAGAAATGGCCACGTACATCGAGCGGTTCCTCTATACCGATCTAGATACGGAAGAAATTCTAACCGACAATGGATCTGAATTTAAAGGTGAGGTAGAAGAACTACTTACACGAAGGGGCGTCACGCTGCGACATACGGCACCCCACGTATCCCAGTCAAACGGGTTGGCCGAAAATGCCAACCGTTATGATTAAAACCGCCCTTCGCAGGAACTTAGCGGCACACGACACGCGTCCTTTACATGAGATCGTATATCAGATCGTCGGCATCCACCGGGTCACCCCTCATGAGTCTACGGGGTTCACCCCCTTTCAGCTTCGAACTAATAGCCTCCCCTTTGTCGATGACCGGGGTAACTCGGAAATTGTCGAAGCAGGGGGTAGAGACACGCGTGCGGCCCTCAAGGCCAAGGCCAAAAGGTACACTGATTTGATGGAACGGGCCGTTCCGAAGCTAGCCCGAAAAAGACAGAGGATGATTGAGCTGGCCCACGGTAGACAGGTCCGTAGCTACGAAGCCCGAAACGGAAATGCTGGGCCCCAGTATCAGTATGAGTTGGGGGACCTAGTGCAGGTACGTAAATGTCACGCGACCGGAAACTCGCTCCCAAGTTCTCTGGCTGTTTTCGCGTTGTCGAACTCGGGCCCAACGGTGCCAACACGGTGTGCATCGCGCCTGAGGCTAGCGCTAGCCGAAGCCCTGTCCCCATCGTCAGACATACCTCCTATCTCCGCCCCCTTCCTCCTTTTGATCTTCCTTTCTCTTCTTCCTCAGAAAGCGAGGAAAACGACGACGATGTAACTCTCTCTCCTCTTTCTCCCTCTTGTCCCTCGTCCTCCTCTCCGACCTCGCCATGAGTTTTATCATGGAGCGGGTTCTCGACTTACAGCTGCGGCAGCCACGAGGCTACCTCTCAAAAATTCGGCAAGTTTGTCACCCTCGGCTCAATACGGATCTCCGCCGTTTGATGTGATTCTTCTGCGACGAAGGTATCTGTGCCGCCGCCGCGTTTCGGATAGAAGGAAGCCCTCACGCGATAGTATTCGCGGAGGTTACTGCAGTTCATCGGCGAGCGGGTCCCAGAACGAGCCACGTCACCACTGTGGCCGGATTCACCGGCGACATYAGCTCGGTCAATCCGCTGAGGCACACCGAGATCTTGGCCTCGTTGCGTGAGTGGACGGAGCAATTGTCCGACGTGTGGCAGCACGTCCTCGCCCGGGAAGGGTATAACATTATCCCGATCTCAGCATCGGATCTGAACGGTATTCGCCGATCACCGTGCGAGCGGCCAGTTGTGATTCCTACCATCGTTCCCTTTCCCCATCCTCAATGAACCACGCCAATCTCCTCGCTCCTCTCTCTATCTTTGGTCTTCCCTCTCTCTTCCCTACCTTCTGGCAATCCGATTTTCACCCTTCTCTCTCCTTCTCGTTCGAGCCTCTTTCGGTCCCTTCTATCAATCCTGGACATTGGCAGCTGTGGCGCGAAAATTTTGAGGAGCTGTCCTTCTGCTTGGCCCGAGTACAAGTGAAGTGGACGGGCACTACCGAGTACCCCACGAGGATCGAGAACCCGGAGCTGCTGATCATACAGGGTTGGAGGACTAACGCGGAAGGAGACCTCATTGGATTCCTCTTTGGATCGGTGCGACCGGGTCGCCGTCAGTTGATTGCACAAGAGCTGATCGCACCGATCGTGCAATTGGCAGACGATCTCTCGCCCGACATCTACTTTCAGAGTGACAATAGTCCTGGTCCGTACATTTTCGAGCGATCCTTGGATCCGTACCTTCAGTGGACTTTGTGCTTGGAGGAACCTAGGGACGAGGATACACTACTATCGCGGCAGAAGTATCTGAAGCCGTACGAGATTCCTTACGCCTTCTACCCGAGGGCAAAAGAAGTGGTGATCAATGACGACGACGAAGAAGAGGGCGACGACGAGGAAACATCGGAGGAGGGAAACTATAGTGAACATAGCAAGGGCGAGCTAAGTGAAGAGGAAGAAGAAGAAAAAGAAGCCAGGTTTGAGCGGGAAGCCCCGCCGGAGGAAGCAACGTGTACGGGAACGGAGGCGGAAGATCAGGAAGCGGCGCAGAAGCGCGAAGAAATTGCCTCCGGAAAGCGCCAGCTGGAGTTTGCCAGTGAAGCTAGCCTGCGCCTCCGTAACGATCCGACCCAGGGACCAGAGCCGCCGAAGCCCGAAGATGGCCACCCTGCAGCCGCCACCTCCAGTACCGCGCGACGGAGATGGCGCCGATCCCCCTCCTCCTCCAGCCCCACCCGTCCCCCAGTTCGCCCACGTACCGATGCGGGCGATAGGCGTTCGTCCTCGGACGCTGTCCCGCCGACCCCTTGATTTCCTCACCCTCGAGCAGATCCGTACCCCCGTTACCTTCCCTCCCCATCCCTTCCATCCCCATCTCTTCGGCTGCTCCCACGTTTTGCTGGCATCTCCTGCTGTTCGGCGCTGCATGGGAGCAATTTAACGTGGTAGAGGTCTACTGCATTGCCACGGGGACAATCCCCGCCTGTCGCCACTTCGAGATCTTTCGAGCGGCGCTTTTCCGCACCCTCTCCTCCTTCTATCGCGATTACCTCGCTTCCCTCCCCCCCACTGGTGATCATTTCCCCCACTTCCACCGAATCATCCGATATGAGGAGCTCCCGGTGACGATGGAAGGGATGAATCATTTCCTACCCCCACTCCCACCCCGTCATCCCCGCGAGATCCCCGGCATGTACCGCCTCCACTGGCCTATCCCCACTAGGCGGTGGTAGATCCCATTCACTTGACCCCCCCCCCTCTCTTCTCCCTCCATCGACACAAGTTAGTAAGCTTCGTGAAGATCACGCCATCGATGATGACGTCAACCTACGCGCTGATTCAACAGACGGCAACGAACAGGGGTACAGAGCACACGGAGATCGGATGGACCATGATGGCGTCACCTGGACGATCGCCACGAGGCACAGGGTTGCATATGACAGGGTTCCGGGGATCTTTCCACGGATGTTGTCGCCATCTCATCCACAACCCAGTTATCGTTCCTTGTACTTATTTTGCTCTGTTGATACGCTTGGTTCCTCATGCATCACTCTGTTCTCCCCTCTTTCTTTCGCCATAACATGCAATCGGGAGATCGCATAATTTTGGAACCCCCTGCGCGTCACATATGTGACGAACCATTTCCCAACCCCATGCTATCTTTCGTACCCTTTCTTTTGCTTGTATCGTACCAACCCCAGGAAAGCCCGTTTTTTATTACTTGCTTTTGGGTACCGCATTTTCCTTTTTTTTTTAAAGCTTCTTTTTCGACTGCTGGGTTCTATTCTTCTTTTTTTGCAAAAGTTGAAAAATATATGGGAAGTTACGTGCGCCTTAGCGAGCGCACTGGGAATTAAGCTCAGCAGTTGGGAATTCCGGAACAAACGGAGCCCCGACGTGTCC
>BFEA01000264.1:89500-101560 GCA_003427395.1 Chara braunii | reverse complement strand
TTCAGGTTTCACTCCCACACCACAAACCCAACTCTCTCTCTCTCTCTCTCTCTCTCTCTCTCTCTCTCTCTCTCTCTCTCTCTCTCTCTCTCTCTCTCTCTCTCTCTCTCGTTCCTCCCGCCCCCCCCACCCCGCCCCCGCGCAATCGAACCTCCAGGCAGGCACTGTTTAACAAACGCATCCGTTATCCTCCGTTATACCATTAATTAATAGTCGTAATTAATTAGCCCCCAAGGCTCTCTACTTCCTCTTCCAATCAGCCATCACAACTCCTTTTGCTACCTATGCCCTCCCCCCGTTTGCCAACAGTTTTCAGCATCTCCGCTGCAGTGTCCTCTCCATCCGCTGAAGAGGCATCTGTCCATGTGGTCTGCGCAAGACGCTCATACCCTCCTTATATTGACTTGAGCCTCTATCAACAGATCCCCAAGCTTCTCCGCTAGCTCGGTCATCGTTGGCCTCGCAGCAGGCTCCATCATCAAACAGTTGCTCGCTAAACGCAGTGCCTCCATCGTCATCTGCTGGAATGCGCGGCCCGCCACCTCGTCACGCAAGCAAGAGTCCAGAATTGCCTGCGGCATCCCTCCACCAGCAATAAATTCGCTTCGCAAGAACGGCCTTGCCCAGTCCACTAGCGTTTGCCATGACCCGTTACCGGACGGCGCCTCTGTGACAGCCTTTCGGCCCGTAAGCAGTTCCAGAAGGATCACGCCAAAAGCGTACACGTCGATCTTCTCCGACAGGATTCCGCTCATCACGTACTCCGGCGCCATGTACCCGAAAGTCCCGCCCACGTGCGAGGTCTTCACCGCGGTGTCGCGTGTTGTCCCGCCAAACACTCTTTCTCCGATGGTCGCTAGTCCGAAATCCGCGAGCACGACGCGCAGCTTGTCCCCAGCGCCATCACCAAGAAGGACGTTGCTGCTCTTGATGTCGCGGTGAATGACTGGCGGGTCCGCTCCCCCGTGAAGGTAACTGAGCCCCCTGGCAATCTGCCAGGCGATACACATCCGCTCAACGAGTGTCAGAGGAGAGAGACGAGGTCTTCCAGGAACTGCCTTCTCTCTGTGGTGCAGGCGAGCATACAGACTTCCCCCCGGGAAATACGGGTACACCAAGATCGACCGACTCCCCTCGTCACAGAATCCCACCAGTCCGCTAAGGTTGGCATGATGGAGTCTGCTCAACGTGTTCACTTCTGCCAGGAACATGCTTCTCTTTCCCTCTGTCAGATCCCCCGTCATCACCTTGATGGCCAAATCCTGATCGTCGATCGAGCCCCAGTAGACCTCGCCGAACGCTCCTTTTTCCCCGATGCGGTACTCCTTGCTGAAATCGGCTGTGCACTGCTGCAGTGCTGCCAGCTCGAATCGGCGGACTTGCAAGGGGTGAAGTCCCCCACCTCTCCCCCCTTCCTGGCATGCACCCCCCTCCGTGGTCCAATTGCTCGTCCGTCCAATGTCGAGGGTTCTGCTCCCTATTGCATTCGGCTGTTTCCCCCCATTACGGCGCGCTCTGTACACAAGGACACTAAGGCACGTGGCGAGCGCCAGGAAGGCTGAGATCGACAAGGGCAGCCCTACCGCGAGACCTAAATTAGTTCCTCGGGAGGTGGGGACAACCGCCGAAGGTCCTGAAGGCGAAGGGCCAGAAGACGAAGGCATATCCGCGGGAGCTGGGGAGGAGGTCGGGTCGACCAGGGGAGGAGTAGGCGCGCAAGAGTGGAGCTGCGAATTGTTGATTGTCAGCTCGAACACGGAACCATCGTCCGCTCCCACGAACAGACGCAGTTCGCTGCCGGTTTGGCGAAGCGCCAATCCCCACAACCCAGCGGCACTGTATCTGCCGACCTTCTGTACACTGGTCGCCGAGCTGCAGGGCGCGTCCAGCTTCAGCCACCGAAGAAAACCGCTGCTATGCTCGGTAACGAAGACGTTACATCCGTCCGGCGTCGCTACTGCGGTCGCCACGAAATCGAACTGAGATTTGGGACCATCGCCATCGACGGACCCGCTCTGGCCCGACCCGGCCACAAGAGTGGCCCTCGCGGAAGGGGAGCGAGGATCGATTCCCCAGACGCGGTCGTAGAACCAATCGGCGAAATAAAGGCAGCTCTCGTCCGGCAGAAAGCTACTTCAGTCGAATCCAGCGCATGTAATGTTCGGGTCGCCGCTGGAGAAATTATAGACTTCGTTCAATTTCGGGCCGCCGTCCACCCTCCCGGACTCTGTGACCGCCATCGACAGAATCCGAACGGGATTGGCGACGTCGGAGATGAACAGTTCCGTCTTCTTCGGATTGAATGCCACGCTCCATACAAAGTCCGCAGTTATCTCGACGCTCGTTCTTTCGCCAGTCGCCGTGGAAAGCCACACCACTCTCGACTGAGTCCCAATGCCCGGACGTGCCCCTGTGACCAGCTGGTCTCCTTCTTTGTTCACGTCGAGACTGTACACGAACGCCATCGATATGTTGTCAGCGATATTCTTCCTCCACACAAAGTCAGATGTTTCACTCAGCCCGTTCCCTGCGCCATACTGCCACCAGTAGCTGAGTACCGAACTATTTTTGAAACCTTGGCGCGCCCGCCCAAGATCGGCTTTTCGTATCGACAGCCGCCGAGTTTGGACTTGCTCTTCCGCGTTGCAGAACTTGTCGAGGATGAAGTACATTTCGCTACCGTTAGGGTGAAACGTGAAGTCGCGAACCAAATGAAAGCACGACCACGCACGAGCGGTCGTCTGAAAGTCCGGAGAAGGGGTATGAACGACTATGGGAGGCACTACGCTCTGGTTGCCTGGGACGAAGAGCTCGGGCTGAAGAAGTGTCATACTCCCTTCCGACTCGGCCACTGGAGGCGAGGAAGGCGGGGCGGTGGACACCATCGCCATAATATTGCGTCTGACCTGCAGGGCGAGAAGACGGGCTTGGCTGTCTCCCGGCTCAGGAGCATTGGCAGCCGAAGACCATTGGCCAAGGACCGGTCGCTTGAAAGCGGCGCCATTAACCCGCTTAGAAGTCGTCGCAAGCAGCAGAACACAAGCGAGGGATTGAAGTAGGAAAGAGCGGGAGAGGAGTACCATCCGAAAGCTTTGGCAGCCAGGCAAACAGGCACCACGACCGTGCCATAGATAATCTAACCCCGGCCATGGATGCTCAGCCATCTTCGTCCTCTGAGTCACTCGCGCCCGCGCACACTCGGACTCGGTGGGAGGAGGATGGCTTGATTACTACTAATTATCAGAACGGAAAAAAAACAGTCGAAGAAAGACCCAAAAATGCCAGAAGAACGGGAGTGGGCTCAAGCAAGCGAGAAGCAAGCGCAGAGAATGGTTCACCGCTACGGCTGGAGGAGCACCGTCCGGAGAGGCCCAGAGAAAGCAATAAAGCAGACTCTTCGATACCCCTGTGGCCAAGCAATGAGGTGAAGCACCCACAGGGCAGCCGCCTTTGCTAGCGCGCATGCTTTTCCTTTATTTTTTATTCTGTTTGCCTAGTCGGGTCTGGATTCGAACACTGGCCCTTTTTTCTCTTTTTTGTTTCGTTTCTCCTTCTTGTCCTTCTTCTTCCTTTTTTGGGGGGGAAAACACAAAGTGGCGCCGGGGTCATCGTGTGAGTTTCGAAATGGGCAAGAGAACCAGTGGTGCCTGGCAGATCCCGTGTCGCACCGGCGTCTCACCTTTTCCCGAAAAAAAAAAAAAGGATACTACACTTGATCTTAGCCAAAACCTTTCTCTATGGGGGATCGTAAGTGGGTATGGAACCCCGTATCCTAAACACTGAAGAAGCGCATAGACGGTAGAACACCAGAGCGACAGAAGGGGGCGCAGCAAGACTCACTGCTCTGGAAGTCCGAGCTCTTTTTTTTTTTTTTTAAGCTTGCCAACATGAGGCGAGCTAAATTTCAAAAAAAAAAAAAAAAAAAAAAAAAAAAACTTTCTCTATCGGGATATATTGCCTGGACGAATCTGCTACGGTGATCAGATCCGTCCAGTCCATATATCCTGTCAGATTCGACGAGGCCATAAATGCTGGCAGATTCGTCCAGGCCTATCGGGATTTATCGCCTGAACGAATCTGTGCGTTCGGGAGGCGTAGGATTTAGTCAGGAAGTGACAGGGGTCTGAGCAGGGGTTCTTAAAGTCATGCAACAGAGAAAACCAAGGAGGGGGAATATGAAACAGATAGTAACTCAAAAAATGACAAAACAATAGTTGCTTGAAAGATAGTTTTACGGATACTATTACACAAGTCAGACATCTGACACCTTCCAAAAAAAGTGAAAATTTGAGTGGTCGGATGAATGGACAAAACAATAGTTGCTTGAAAGATTACAGTAAATGCCTTCGAGTGGTCGGATGAATGGATAATCTCAGGCATTCATAATAAGGAGAGAACAGTAGAGCACGAATGGATCTACGTAGCCCAATGCCTGAGGGCAATTATTCTGAAGATCATATGGGAAGAACGCAACAATTTGCTATTCAGGTCAGCAGGGACTACAGACTTTCAGACGAAGGCGCTGGTGACTCAGCAGATCAGGATTACAATTCCAAGTGATTGCATCAGGCACAAGGTTCCAGGCACTCAGAAGGCCAGGAAGTGGTTTTGGGATACTCGGGGGAGGAATTCTAGCATGGTTAAACTGGACTCTAATGGTAGGCCTCAGTTTTGTCATTGGTTGTTGTCCCCACAGGGACATGGGGAGCGTTTTAGCTCCCCACCATAGAGTCCAGTTTAACCAATTCTAGGAAAGGTCTTTGTGGTAAGAATAGCTCTGAGTAAAATTCGGATTGGGTGTCTGATTTCCTACTTTTTTCATTTTGGGGAGCTGTTTTTCTGGCCAAAAGGGACACTGGACCCGGTTTCCGGGAGCCTATCTGGGTAATGGCCCCAGTTTTACAGGGTGATTGTGGGGTTTCCCGGCCCGTCTCTTTTGGACTTTGAGTAATACATATTCAAGTGCTTCTCAAAAAAAAAAAAAAAAAAAAAAAAAAAAGTGGAAAAAGCCTGGGGCACCCCCCAATGCTCCGAGGGCACGGGCGGGTGGGCCCGGATTTTCGCGCTGTAAAACGCGAAGGCTGAAGCGGAAGGTCTCACACGTCTCTTGCGTCTCTCTGCAGAGCTGAAGCTTCACACGGCGGCGCTGGTCAACGGGAAAATCCGATCGTTGAAAATGCACCTGACGCTGTAGTGATTTGCCAAGAAGTACTGCCGAGCCTAGAAGGGCAGTTTTCAGCTGCTGGCGGCCTTGCGAGTTACCGGGCCCTTGAGAGGCCGAATCTTGGTCCTGCAGGTCCCTCGCCACAATGCTACCCCGGAGAGGGGTTATCGGTACCTTACCAGYTTAGTGAAATAAGCCTCCTTGCTGGTCCTCCAAACGGGGAGTCTTACCACGGCTCAAATCTTGACGGTCRCTACTGGTGCATCCTTCGGTACTGCTGCCCMGGTGCCCTTGCATCCGATTGGTAGAGAGGGAGGTCAAATCTGCCCTCCTGCTGGAGCTGCTGCTCAAGACCCGGGGTAAGTGTCAGACTCATCTTGCCTGCTGCAGTTGGAAATTCCCGCTCTTTGGTGAAATGATGAAACCGTAGTTTCCGCTGAGGTGGTGACAGCAAAATCAGTGACCAATCGAAAAAAGGAGGCTACGCCTTCTGTGTGCGTTCGGGAGGCGTAGGATTTAGTCAGGAAGTGACAGGGGTCTGAGCAGGGGTTCTTAAAGTCATGCAACAGAGAAAACCAAGGAGGGGGAATATGAAACARATAGTAACTCAAAARMTGACAAAACAATAGTTGCTTGAAAGATAGTTTTACAGATACTATTACACAAGTCAGACATCTGACACCTTCCAAAAAAAGTGGAAAAAGCCTGGGGACCCCCCCAATGCTCCTCCATACCATCCCAAATTCTCCACCTTCATTTACCAAATGTTCCTCATTTGTGTATAGGAGATGGTGGTTGGAGAGATTGCTTCATCGAAGTATTGCTGCTGCTGAGAATCAACCCAAGAATCCTCATGAAGGCTGCTATGAAGAAGGATTGATGGCTTCCATAGATTTGATAGCAGAGTATGGTCTCTCCAAGAACAGCGAGAAAGAGCGAGGGCGAATGCTGAGATCGTTGCAAGAGTGGCTTGCTCGGAACTGCGTTGGTCGGAGTGTTCAGGATTGTAGTGATCTTGATGTACTGGCTTTTCTGCAAGGTCAGTGGCTTCCTGAGCTTAGTGCCAGATGCCTGACTGTTGATAGGTCTGGTCGGCCCTTTCCTGCTTGCAGTACACTGGAGTCAAGTATCAACTGCCTCAGTTGGTGCTTTCAGATACTTGGTAGGGAAGGTGACAGAAATCCATGCAGTAGTAGCAAGATACGGGACTACCGGAGGGCATATCACAATTTTGCTCTTCAAAGTGGGGTTACTGAAGAGCAGGCTTCTCCGATGACCAAGGAAAAAATGACTATGATACATAGAGGGATGCGGTATAGAATGAGGACTCAGACTGGGTATAGACGCACGGAATCTTTGCGGGATCTTTGCATAATGGTATATTTATGGGAAAGCTGGCAGCGGGGTGGGGAGGGAATGCGTTTGCAGGGCAAAGAAATTGATGAAGAAATCCATCGGGTACAACCTTCCTTTACTAAGACACTACGCAGGGGGCGGCAAGGAATCATAATGTTACAGGAGCATGGGGAAGCGGGTGAAACCTTCTTAGAACTGATAGAAGAGTTGCGTGAGAGTTACAGCTCTCTCAGACCTCCTATAGACCTGCGGGATGGGGGACCTCTGTTTCCTAGTACACGGACAAAGACTGCGCTTACATTGAGTGGTTTTAATAAGAGGCTAAAAGACGCGTTGCTTGAGTTTGGGATTTATGACGGAGAAAGTAGCCATAGCTTTAGGGCCGGGGGCGTTCGAGAGGGAATAAGGTCAGGGTGGACTCTTGAGCGGATGCTTAGTCAGGGCACCTGGAAGACTTTTTCTTCCTTCATGCGGTATGGGTATGGGTGCTGCTGATTGGTGGCTCGAAGATTCTGAAAACGGACAGTCCTGACTTTGCCGGATTGAAGGCATCTGACGGCACTCTGCTTGATGGAAAACAGTTGCTTGGCTTCTTGCGGAAGTTGATCTGCTTAAGTACTCTGAGCCTCTTGATGGCTGGATACCAGTTTGCCTTCTTTGAGTTTGGGGTGATGAGTAGGTATTCGCCTCCAAAAGTCCTGATTCTTGCTAGGACCTGCCGAAGAAGACAAGTTGGGGGAAAAACCCATCTGTAGGGAAGGTCTGGCAAACTATCCCAGTTGGTTGATAGTGCATCCGCTCGCAGACAATTTGGTGAGAGGAATTCAGAAATGAAAGGTTTGCAGATGTAGTTTTCTTCTGATGCAAAAAGATCAGCTACAGGTTCTCCGAATGCTCTGATAAGTACTTCGATTTTCTTCCGACTGAGTCCCCAGTCTGAGTAATCCGTGGACTTAGATAGCGCATCTGTTTCCTTGTTAAGTTCTCTTGGAGTCCAGATTGGTACCAATTGGCAGTCCATGGTTATCAGGATTTCAGCAATAATTCTTAATAAATTATTGAAAATGTATTGAAAATGACATCTGATGATCTCAGTTTAGAGAGGAGGAAGAATACTGCTTGGTTGTCTCCCACGCATTGGAGTGCCCTGGAGAAAAGTTCCTGTGGTGCTTGCTTTCTGAGGATTAGTACAGTTTCAGTGACTGAATAGAGTTCTCTATGCATGCTGGACGTAGTCACAAACTCGGGTGGTAAAGGAAAACTAACGTTCAGGGTTTCACCTGAGCTAAGGAATATGACAGCGCCCACAGCCGAGGCTGAGGCATCTGTTTGGATTCTGGCCGAGGCCATTCTGACTCCCCATCTCCTCCCTGGTAGGTATTTCAAGTGCTGCAGCCACCAGACCAGGTCCTCCTTGAAAACTTGGGACAACTTCACCTTGTCCTTCCAAGAGTGTTTTTTTTTTTTTTTTTTTTTTTTTTTTGAAACAATCCCATCAGTGCTAACGACGCTGATGCAAACGCCGGTAGCACCTAGGGCTAGGCTCCATCTATTGGTGGGGAGCAGCACGTGCTGGAAAACGGGTCCAACGTCCCTTATGCATGAGATACATTTGAGAATTAACGACACAAATCTGGGACAGATCCTGCCAGCATTGATTGCCCTGGCATCCAGGGGATTGACTGAGCAGGAGGTACTGAGGGGGGGGAACCTCTTCACCGAGAAACCGGCGCCAGATACCTGCAGCTATATTCTAGCTCCTCCCACCCCCTACCCTTTTTTGATACAGATGATACAGCATGATGCTAGGAAGGAGAATGGTATGGTGTCTTGCAGGTGTCTGCCAGCATTGATTACTCTGGAAGACAGAGGATTGACTGAGCAGGTGTGCATACGACCAAAGCCGTGGAAAATCCAACCACACCGCCTATTGACTCTTGACTGAGGGGTGGTCCTCTTTCTCCCTTTCCAACCCTGTGCCTGGTCATGGTAACGGGAGGAGCCGCTGGGGGGCACCAGTGGTTATTCCTGCCGTCTCCCTGCCTTTCCCGCCCTTCAACACTGTCCTCCATCAGTCACCCCGCTGGCAGCATAATGGAAATAAAATGGAAACAGGACTGAAACAGGGCTGCAAATTGAATCTTGAATGAATCTTGAATGAAATCCAAAATGACTGAACAGACATGCACCGACTATACCCTGGCTAGAAGGCGGGAGAGCCACCCTCCTTACCTATCACCTAATGTCACCTACTGTGTACTGCCCTCGATCCTCTTTTCGGACCAACCCCCTTGCTGCCAAACTTGACTGCAGCCGAATCAGGCAACAAACTCAGACAAAGCAGACTAGCCTGAGCAGGGGAAAGGAAAACAGGATAAGAAAAGGGGACCCGGGTGGAGACAGGCTGAGACAGGCTGAGACACGGACAAGCAGACTAGCCAGAACAGAAGAGAAGGAGGAAAACAGATGGGAGAAGACTGCAGGGATAAGCGGGACTTGTTGGTCAGCTATGGCATATTTCCAACGCATATGGGTGGGGAGGGAACGAGTCTGAGAACTCTTCCGCAGGTCGCATAGGGCAACTGGGGTCCATTGTCAGCCAATCCTTAAATGTCATTCGATAGTCTCTAGGCACCTGCTCTCGGGGGACGCCCTCCTCCCCCCCTTCTCCCTCCCAAGGTCCTGACCAACGTATTTCTGCTACCCAGCCCTCCCGATCCCCACCCAACCACTCCCTAGAGAAATGTAGAAGCCGTTCTCGGATGTCAGTGACTCTGTGGAGGCTGTCTAATGTTTGCTTCAGTGTTTTCCATCTGTGTGAGAGCTCTAGTTGAAAATGCTCTTTGAGTTGTTCCCTTCTTTCTTCACCCTCTACCCTTACGTGATCTAAAGTCAGTGCGCATCGTTGCCACCACAGGATCCACAAAATCGTTCGTCGGGCCAGGTGGAACATATTTAGTACGAAGATGTCATCTAGGAAGGGTGGGTAATGACCCAATAAGATGGCCCGCCAATCCCACGGCCATGGTCGCCCGGGGGCTATCTGTTGCCACACCCTATCCCACCACCTCCTTCCTTCCTTCCATGAGCGGTTGATTAATGCGGAGTGAAAATTAGCACAGTAGAGAGAGGCAGCCAAAAAGGCTTTTGCTAACGACACCAACTTTCCTGCTAGCGAAGCGATTTTCCTTGAGGTTAATTCAGTTTCCTTTTCGCAGTAATCCAGTAAGAGGAGAATTTTCTCAGCCTTGTCGGTTGGGATCTTGATTCTTTTCTCATGCGAGTCTAGGATGAATCCTAGGAAACGGTTGGTCAGGGAGGGAATGACCTGGCACTTTGCCGGACTGAGGAAGAATCCCAGCTTATGGAAAATTACTGTTATGATGAAAGAATTCCACAGGCATCTACAGAAATCTACATCAGTGACTAAGCTGTCGTCAATGTAAGAGAAGATGAGAACTCCTCTGATTCTAAATTCTGCCATAACCTCCTGCATTACCGTAGTAAAAATCCAACAGGCTGAGGATATCCCGAAGCAGAGAGTGTTAAACTGATACGACTTTCCATTCCAGTTGAAAGCAAGGTAAGGCTTTGAAGATTTGTGAACCGGTATATGATAATACCCGTTCTTGATGTCGAAAGTGACTGCGAAGTCTTGCAAGGGACGACCGTCCATAACTGCCACTACGTCATCTATGGATTCGTAATGGAAGTCAGGGAAGCTGATGAATAGGTTCACAAACCTCAAATCAATGATGAAACGAAGTTTGCTAGAACTCTCAATGACAAAAACCGGGTTAGTCACTAGTGCGGAGTCTGTCAACGAAACGACTCCTTGCTTGAGCAAGGTGTCCACGGTTGAGTTAACGAAATCAGAGAAGTGAGGGGGAAGTTGGTAGTTTGGGATGGAGAGCGGCGGAGGTTCCAGTTTCTTCAGAGCCCGCTTGAATTCTGATGCTCTGAGAACTGGCTTGACCATCTGCCTTACTTCCTCTATCTTAGCTCTGTCCTGATGACTGGTTCCTTGAAAGTTCAGTTTGACTCCGTCTTCTAGCCAGTTTAGAACATTTCTAGAATGCTTCCTCTTGGAAGACCCGAGCAGTACTTTCCAGGCTGCTAGGTGGTTAGTCAGGGAGGCTGCGCAAAATGACTCAGGATCCGCCAGCCAGCTGGACCTGTTTAGTAGCAGGCTGCGCAAAATGACTCAGGATCTAGCCAGTTTTGAGATCTGGGACGTCGTTGGCCGCTTGTTCAAGTCTTTGAGCGCCTGGGCGATCTCGATCTGCGGTTCCATTCCTTCTTGTTCCTAGCATCTGGTGAGCGCCTGCTACTGCGGTAGTGGTAGTTTCTTTGCGGACTCCTGTTCCTGGAACCTTTGGCCGAATCAGACCCTCCGTACCTGCAAGAGACAACCGTTAAAACATACCTGAGTTACTGGTCTGATCGGTTCTGACTGGTTAAGAAGTTAGTTAATGCAGGCCACGACAACTGAAAGGCGTGGGGAACAGTATATTTTCCCCTAAAGGTCCTGATTTTTTTTATTTTTTTTTAATATATATATGGCCAGCGTATACCGCTGCCACTTACCCACTCCTGATGGCTGCTTTGTTCTCCTGCTCGTCCCACTCCTTGTTTATCTTGGCCAGTGGGAGGACTGCCGTGTCCAATTCCAGTGATCTCAGCAGGGATCTGACACCGTCTGGGCATCGCTTGTCGCAGAGCTCCTCTGCAAGTCCTGCTAGTGCATTCTTGAAGGCACTAGCTGCTGGTCTTCCCTTCTCAAAGTGTTGGTAATTCAGTTCTATCTGCTTTATTCTTATGAGAATTGCGATGTGCCTTCTCCAAGCTGGTAGGTCGAATATAGCTTGAAGCGATCTCACTTCTTCCTGCGCCATTCCACTCTTCCTCTCCAGCGAGGAAATGACCCTGTCAAAGGTGCCTCTGACTTGGTTGAGGTCACCTTGACGCATCTGAAAATTGAGATGAAGAAGATGGACTTCCTCTCTAGAGACCGCTTGTCTCTTGGAAGGTTGGTCCATCCTAGCTTTTTCTCCTGCATGGCTGGACTGGTCTTTAGTGCTTAGGTTGAACGGGTAATCTGTCGAATAGGCAAGAGCGGGTTGCTGAGGGGGGGGGGAAGAGTCCGTTTGGAGGTGGGTGCGCAGGAGATGCAGGGGAACGAGATAGGAAAAACCGTTGTTTGATAGTGAGAAAGTGAGTTTGAAAGGGTCCTCTTCCTGTGGGTTCAAGCAGTCCTGCACTTAACCAGTCTGAGCGAGGGGAAGCAGAGGGGCATGAAGAGTTCCTTGCCTACTAAGCCCAGCGCACCTCCTTCGCAAAAGATTTTCCAAACTGAAGGATCCATTGAAGTCCAGCGGCACAAACAGATAGACAGTTTATTATAAATGAATTGCCAATTTTTATGATAGAATTGAGCAAGTGGGGTTTTCGTTCGTTTGATGATTAAGAGGCGACCTTTGCCTGAGTCTAACTTGCTTTAAAAACACCTTCCGTTCCTTTCTCCTGCTCCTCCCCTTTTT
>BFEA01000263.1:2082024-2095990 GCA_003427395.1 Chara braunii | reverse complement strand
CACAGGTCTGTGTTATATTTGGGGTAGGCCAGTCCAGGCCGGTACCTCTGTCGGTACCAGCCAGTCCAGTCCAATCCCGTCAGTCCGCTGGGGTACACCCCAGCCATTGTCTGTTTTCAGGCTCATTCCTCACTTGCACATTTTGGAGTACGTGCGTTGGAGTCTTGCGTGGGGAGCTGCGTTGTGCCATCTTGCTCCCCCTCCTTCCTCCATCTCCATCTCTGTCACTAGCGGAGCACCACACCTGGTGGGTCCGCTACAACATGCGCAAAGTTTGTTGCAGTATCTTGTTCATTTGCTCAGTCTGGCCATTAGTCTCAGGATGTCTACCTGATGACATAGTCAACTTAGAGCCATTCACGAAATAGTTCGTTCATCGTTCTTTGGAAAGTGGCAGGGGCATTTGTTAGACCAAAGGGCAAAACTATAAACTCATAGTGCCCATACCTTGTCCTGAAGGCAGTCTTATGTTGGTCTTCCGGCTCAACCTCAATCTGATGGTAGCTGGATTTCAAATCAATCTTTGAAAATATCTTACAACCCTGCACGCGATCCAACAAATCATCTATTCGCGGTAATGGTTCAACATTCTTTACCGTTACATCATTTAACCTCCTATAATCTATACACATGCGAACGCCGCCATCCTTCTTAGGCACAAAGAGCACAGGCACACCATAGGGTGAGGAGCTAGGTCTTATCCATCCATTTTTCAACAACTCATCGAGTTGGGTTCGCAGTTCACCCAATTCCTGGGGCGACATACGATAGATAGGCCCCTTTGGGGGCGCGCTCCCTGGAATGATATCAATGCGGTGTCGGATTGGTCTTTCGACTACACCGCTTGGGGCTTCAGCCACATCTGCGAACTCTCTCAAGATTCTTTCAATTTCTTGAGACCGGACTTCTTCCTTGTTTTCTCCTTCCTTTACTGGGCGCACATATGCGATAAAAACTTGGTCATACAAGTTGTGTTTCTTTACATGGCGAGCGAACGCTGGGGCACTCATGCAACAGTGAGCTAGGCTGCTTTCTTTTCCAGACTCATGATAGAGGCGAATTTTCTTTTTACCTCCTTGCGGACTTGGGAGCCAACATTCATGCTCTCTTAACTTCAGATCCGCATTTGCAGCCTGACCCCAATCCATTCCTAGCAACACATCAAAGGGTAAGTTATCCTCCACCAAGAAGGTTAGAGAGTGGAGAACACGTTCCACCTTCTTCTCTGCCTCTAGCCGAAAATATACTTGTACCCCCTCGACGCATTGATCCATAGCAACTTCACCACTAATAGCTAACTTACAATGGGCTCATTTAACTTCTTAACTTTAAGCCCAAGATGCAGCTTTTGCAATCCTCTCTTACTAATATAACTGCGTGTAGACTCGCTGTCTATCATACCTCCTACTCTTACTCGATTTATTTCAAGATCTGCAATTATAAGCTGTCTTTTCTTTTTCCGCATTTCAGTCCAGGCTTGGCGACGAGCGGCCAACTCATCACCCACGCCAGCGAGGGATCCATCTAGAGAGATGCATACGTTTGCCACCTCTGGACAGTGCACTAGATGGGGACTTCCTTCCTCTTCAGTTTCTGCCATTGGGGCCTTCGAATGGGAGGATTCTGATTTTTCAACATTCGAAGCCCCGGTAGAGGCAACTAACACCTCTACTGGCTGTTCCCTTTTGCCCCCTTATAGTCAGGACAATAGGGGACAATGTGGTCGGGGTCCCCACACTTGAGGCATTGGTCTGCTTTCTTTCTTTCTTGCCAGATTTTTTTTGTTATTCCCAACTCTTTCCAAGGCTCTCCTTCGAGTAGGCCTGGATGTGGTGGGTACGGTTTGTCCCACTTGTTATACCATGTGCCCCTTCCTCTACCCCAGGTGGAGTAAGAACCACGGCCACCTTGTGAGGGACCATTTCCCCTTCCTCCCACGTAGTGGCTTCCTTCACCACCACCCCTCTAGGTGCCGAATCCTCGTCCACCACGGCCACGACCTCTTCCTCGGCCACGTCCTCTTCCTTGACGCCCTCCCCCGCGGGCTGCAACAGCCGCGTAACTTCCCACCTGAGCTACCGGTCTGTTGGGTTCATCGAGACCATAGTCTACCTGATCCCAGGAGATGGTCTCAACGACTCCTTCCTCAAAGGTTAGAAGGAGACTGTCTTTCCCAGGTATAGACCCCGAGATCGTGCGGTTTTGCCACCTCTTTCCCGCTTGCAGATCCTTAATGGCAATAGTTCGCTTCGGCGAGGAAGCCGGCGTGATTTATTGCGATCTTGCCGAACTTCTCATATGTCGTCCCCTCTTCTTTGGTGCGGGGATAGAGTTGCGTCCTTAGGGGATCCGGGAGTGCTCGTGCAAAACTGTTTAAGATTTGGGCCGACGTTAACCCATGATCAGGGCATTGCAATAGTTCATCCATAGTTGCCTTTAAGGCAGAGGTACTTTTCCATTTTCTATCAGGGAGGCTGAGGATTAGCATCTCAGTGCGTCGTGCCAAATTTTTATCCTCGAATCTTTCCCTTGTTGCTTTAAGGAAATCCTCGATCCGTGTTTGTTGTGAATATTCTACCATCGAGCTGCATCCCGTCTCCTTTTGCAGCGAGATGGCGAAGCTCATGGCGTTGCCTCCCATGCATGAAGTTGCCATTAGTACCCTGTCCCAGTATGGGATTCGCTGTCCGTACACATATGTTTCGATTGTTGCCGCCCAATGCAAAACACTTTCTTCCTTCTTTCCATTATAGGTCCATGGCAGTTTGAGTTTTATCTTGCTAACTTGCCCGGTTTCCTGTGAAGGTTTCTCCTTTGGATCCCCCCTTCCTTTCCCCTTCTTGTCATCATCGCCATCGTCATCGCCATCTCCTCCTCCGCATCCAGCTCCTTTAACAATTTTCTCTATAACCTCCGGAGTGAAGGTCTTAGTGACATGTTCATCTAAGGCCCTGATGTAGGTTTGGACATGTTGGTCAACATCTTTGGCTGACTTTTCTAGGAAGTTGTTCCAAACATTTTCGAATTCAACCCGATGCGTTTCCACTCTTTGTATGGTCTGCCGCATTAAAGCCATGTCCTGCCTTGTGTTGAGGACAATTTCTCTGAGGAGAGCAAGTTGTTCTTCGGTCGCAGAGGGTTTATCCTTTTGAGCTTCTAAAGCTTTCTGCAGTTTTTCCCCTTCTACCTGCAACCTTTTTCTTTCTTCCACTTCTTGCCTTCTGGCTGCTAGCATTCTATTCTTCAGCTCAGCCCTCTTTTCCTCCATTAGCAGATTCCGTTCGATTGGGTCTGTCACAGTGGCCAACTTTGCGATGAGCGTATGTTTTTCTTCTTCAGTTTCCCTTAGCGGTTCGCTGGAGTAATAGTACTGACCAGCCCAATCCAGTGGTTCAACTGGAAGTCTGGCCGCTGCAGTATCGCTACTCTCAGGTAAGTCCAGGCGACGACGTCTTTCCAAAACTTCTCCTTCTTCCTGTTCTTCTTCTTCTTCTTCCTCTCGTATCTTAAACTCTTATTCCAATTCCTTATCCATCTTCTCTTTCATTTTTCTCTTTGCTTCCTCTTCCTTTTGTCTCTTTTTGGCTTCCTTTTCCTTCTTCTTCTCTGCCAGCCTGCGGTCAATCTCTGCTTGCTCCGCAGGTGTGGGCCCAGGCTTTACTGTTCCAGATTTCAATAACATGCGGGACGCACAGACGTGTCTGAATCCCAACGGGAACATTAACCGGAATATTGGGCCCAATAGGACAGAAAGGGCCAACAGGCCCTGGATAGGATAGTCATCCATGATGACGACCGACAGAGGAGGTCCTCCGCCGGATCACTACAGTACTATCCCACTCCAGACTCAGTCTTGACTTGCGGTGAATGGAATGCTACACTTTTTTTTTTTATTGACTGTAGAAGGTGTTGCGTACAATAAACAAGAGATCAAACTGAAACAATGCTTACTGTTTGGATATGTATACTCTTTTTTTTTTCCGTTGATATGCTGTCTGGCCCCCTAGATCAGATTCTTGGCAATGTGTGTCTGATGTCGTGCTCCCCTTTAATGCTTGGTTTATTACTAACGGGCTGTTGTTTGGGTGCAGGTATGGAGTATAGCACAGAAAGGTCAGATGCAGATGGTTCCCTTAATCAACCAGGCAAAAATACTCTCAACCTTTGCTTTCTTGCGGCTTAACAGACCCTATAGAGGCTCATCATCATTCTTGCGCTGCCTGGGGGTTGCAATCTTACGTGGCCCATAGCCACTTCTTACTTCGACCCTGAGGTCAATATACAACCTGCCTATCGAGAGGGGTAGGAGAGAAGTCTACTCCTACTCACAAAGCACTGGACCATCTATTCTAACGTGACCAGGCCCTGACTCATTGCTTTTGGACCATCCAGACTCTGATGACTCAGACTCTAACTCGCTAGGACGATCCAAATCCAGACTTCGACTCCAGACCAGACCAGCAGCAGTCACCTTCAGAGGGTCAGAGAGACAGAAGGTAGGGCACACACACATACATGCAGGTTCAAGGAAAGGAGGTGCTTCTCTCTTCTTGAAGATACCGCCGATGATGCTCCACGACACTCCGCACGCTCCAGGTAAGTATACTTCGCCACTTCCTCTTCGGCCTGCCTCCCCCACTATCACTATACTTCTTCTCTTCCTCCCTCCTTCACTTATCCTCCATCACCACATCTTCTCGTCGTCCTTGATCATGCCAGCGCTATGAGTGCAGCGAGCATATGCTCCGATACCAAATTTGCATGGGTCCTAAAGACCATCTCACGCAAGTGTGTACATGTCACGCATCATCCTTGCACACAATGAACACATGGGTCCTGAAGACCATCTCACGCAAGTGTGTACATGTCACGCATCATCCTTGCACACAATGAACACGATTCTCACACATTAGACAAAGGTAGATGAGAAGAGAACCGAGTTGCACAACTTATATTATCAAATATATGATTACAAAGAGTTTAAATGCCCCCTGAGTCCAGCGCTTATCAGCGCAATGTAAATCCCTTGTCAACTCATCAACATGGCTTCAACACCTCAGCGCTACTTCTGCAGATTGTACGCAAGTCACCAATGTGATCACCACTCATCAGCGCCACCTCTGCAGCTCTCATCCAACTCAGGTAAGTATCTTCCATAGCCAAATCTTGATTGAACACTCTCTGTCTCAGTCCCTTCCTCCTACGATGCATACACACTCTTCTCTCCCAAGGATCTACTCTGGATGCTACTCATAGCTATCTACTACTAACCCTCTAATGCTAGTACTAACTTGCTGGGCAGCTATGGCTGCATCACTTCCAGCGCACAGGCTTCTTCCCTCACTCAGCGCATCTTCATCCTCCAGCGCTGCTCCTCCTGACTTAGCGCACAAGTGCACCAGCACTTCCACGCAGAAATGGCCAGTGGAGATCTGGCGAGGAATGAGGTTGGCTGCTGCCTCTATAGTGCTGGCCTCTCCTCGCTCAGTCTGCATTGGCTCAGTTCAGCCTTTCCTTCGTCCCAGACCCTGCATTGCATGTGTCCCAGTATAGTCCCAATGAAGTTCAACTGCTGCTGAAGCCTCTCGGCCTAGATTTGGACTTGAAAGTCTGGATCTGGACTGTCCCCTTGACCTAGACCAGAACTGGGACTTTATCTATTGACTTACTTTCGGACAGGCACATCTTTAGACGAACAGACACACTCACTGCCTGAACAGACACTCCCAAGGTGTGAATAAACACTCTTCTTTGCACGAACAGGTGCACTAACTGCACGCACAGACACACCCTATTCCTAACAGACATGACATGCACATCTCCTGGTGAACAGGTAAGTCTTTTGACAATGCCCCTTTGCTTTAGATTTGGAAGTGCTCGTTGATAGAGAACTTGACCTTTGACTTGCTTTCACGTTTCTAAGCCCTGGCGAGATATCCTTTCACGCTGCTTTACTTTTACAAGGCCTGAGGCCTGCATCGGGTAAAGGCCCTTTTAGAATACTCTTATCTGAGTAAATCCGAATATTGTCATTTCTTTTCGGATTTTTTTTTTCCGCAGTTCTAGGATTCTGTTTGTCAGTTCTAAATCATTTGCAGTCTGAAGTCGAAATTTTTTCTCTCATTGACCATTTCGGACTTCAAGGGAGGTTGGGAGACCTACTGAACTTGCAAAACTCGGGATTGTATTATTTCAATTTTTTTTTTGGAAAGTTCAAACTTTTCTTTTTTGATTAGTGGCTTTTTATCAGGGCGATTCTCCCCACCCACCCTCCCCACCTATGTTGTTGCCCCCTCTGGCCTTACCTTCTCTATCCATCTCCGAGAAACCCCTACGACGGATTGGTGAGTTGCCACGTCAGCAGGCCACGTCATCAGACGACGTCAGGAGGACACGCTAGCAGACCACGTCAGCAGGCCACGTCAGCCGACAGAGCAGGAAATACCACGTCAGCAGGCCCCCGGCCTGGCATATGCTGTTGCGGTCACATACAGCCGTCATGGACCAGAGGTCCGGAGAAGCAGACGACAGGCCCGGATGCTGGCTTGGAGTACCGAAACAAAGAAACGGGCAGATGACGCAGCAGCAGCAGCAAAGAAGAAGGTAGAGGATGCCGAGCAGGCACGTCTGCTGGCACTTGAACAACAGCGCCAGCATGACGAGGCAGCAGCAAGGGCTGTCGATGAAGAAAGGAACCAACGTCATGAGAATATATTTAGCGGAGAGCAGACCTTGCTCACAATGGCAACAACATGGCGGACCGAGGGCGAGAATGGCAAGTTGGAGGATTGCGGAAACAAGATCGCTCTCCTCCTCTCGCATCTCACGGACCTCCTGGCTACATGCATTACACAGCAGGAGGATATCCATAGCCTCGACGACTCGCTAGCTCAAGTCCAAGGCCGCCTTCAGCAGCTGGAGTAGCGACCAGTCGCCACCCTTGACGCCAGCTCTTCCAATACCTCCGATCGCCTCGAAGCGTTGGAGATGGACGTCGGCTCCCTCAAGGACGGCGTGCAGTTACAGCAGACCGCAACGCAACAACTGCAACAACGGATGTGTACTGCCGCCAATACCTCAAATTCGAAACCACGCGAGACAGCTCCAAAGTTTGACGGGCAGGAGATCTTCTGCGACTCGATGAAGACAGATCCGATTCCATGGTTCCGCAAGTTCGAGCTCACGCTGCAGCTACACAACGTCAAAGAACACAAGCACCATGCATACTTGTACTCTCGCTCAGGGGGCGCGTGCCACGCTTGGTTGGACAACCTCTGGTAGCTGCCGACTTGCACACCAAGATCAGTTGGGATGATCTGAAGGCGGCGTGGCACAAGCGGTTCCAAGTGGAGCCGCCCGAGATTAAGGCTATGGACAAGCTCATGGTCTTCGAGCAAGGCACGCTGCCAAGTACCGACTAGATCGCCGAGTACCAACGCTTGACGTCAGTCCCAGACATCCAGATGGGCTTCAAAGCCATCCGCCACTACTTCATCTCAAGGTCATGTCCGACATTAAGCAATGCCCTAACTCATGTCGAGGACACCTTGACGACGACGACGAAACTTTTTGACAAGGCCGCGCAGATCATCATTACGAACAAGGAAGCGAAGAATCTGCGTTCGTCTGCGGCAGGCCCGAACAGGGACCAGCATCGGCCAAGAGTGGCCGTGGTCGAGGCGGCAACGCCGTTTGACCAAACCAGCGAGGTTGTGCCTGCCAGTGAAGGGGACAGACTCGCAGCCGCCCGGGAAGGTGGCCGCCCCGACAGAGGCCGAGGACGCGGTAAGACGAGGACACACACTGAATCTAGCCCCGGGCCCGACGCAGCAGCTCCAGCCCCTTGGTCCCAATACGGCATCTTCGAGCAAGCCTTCAAGGCGTGCACAAGATTCCACTATTGCCTATGGTGCAACCGTGATCTTCATCAGACACCGGTCTGCCCATTGAAAGGCAAGGGCAAACAGGGAAATTGAGCACCGCCGAGAGTGACTCGACAACACTCTCGACGCCTCCGACACCGGTTTCTTCGCGAGTAACCGGCCTTCATTCCGAGGCGCACACGGAAGTCGATAACACTCCTCTTCTACTTTCTTTCGAGGACTATGCTGCCCGACTCGTTCCTACGCTGGGTACTCGAGCTCAAGGACAAGAAGTATGTGCGGTTTCTTCTCCGTCCGGCAATGGCGACATATCGTCTTCAAGTGGTTCCTCACGGGATTCGGCGCGCGAGTTCAACATAGAGGTATTGGACCCGCTCACGTCCGAGGACTTTGCATGGCTTCCTCTCCCGACCACAGGCCGCTTGCCGGGACCGCAATGAGCAACACTATGCGCTCATCTCCACACTTACTTATCCTTCTATGCACCACCAACTTCGCCTACGGATGACGAAGTCACGGTGGGGGACATCCTTGCGTATACTACCAAGGTGGCCCACGAGTTTCGCACGCAGCGGTGCGATGACAACAACGCACCGCTCATGTACGTCCGCATTCAAGTTGGGCAAGCGTCCTGCAGCGCTTTGCTGGATAGCGGCGCGTCTCGCAATTTCATGAGCCAATCCTTTATGCAAAGGGCTGGCCTTGGCGCATAAGTTCGGAGGAAGGCAAACCCTACGGCGATCAAGTTGGCGGATGGGAAAACGCAACAACTTCTCGACCGTTACATCGAGGCCGTACCGGTCTACTTCGCACCTCATGCATGCGAACCGGTGACATTCGATATTCTCGACACGGACTTCGACATCATTCTGGGAATGCCTTGGCTTACAAGTGCGGATCACACGGTCAACTTCCATCGGCGGACTCTTAGCGTTCGCGATGCCTTCGGCGCGGAAGTGGCGTGTACTATTCCTCTACCGCACCCTTCGATTCGGTGCCCACTGGTGACGGCCAAATCATTCAGGGCGACTTGTGCTTACGAGTAGCCCGAGGAGATCGGCCTATATTTCCTACGGACCGTCGCGGTAGCCGACTCTTCACCCACGGACTTGTCTTCGGACCCCCAGGTGGTGCGGTTGCTGGACGAGTTCGTCGACATCTTCGAGTCACCAACCGGTGGGGTGCTGGATCGTCCGATCTCTCACGAGATCATTCTTGAGGCCGGTGCCGTGCCGCCAAAAGGTTGCATCTATCGGATGAGCGAGGAGGAGCTTGAGGTCCTCCGCGCACAACTCGACGATTTGTTGGCCAAGGGATGGATCCGCCCTAGCAGCTCCCCATACGGAGCACCAGTTCTCTTCGTCCGGAAGAAGAACAAGGATCTACGATTGTGTATCGACTACCGCAAGTTCAACGCGCAAACCGTCAAGAATGCGGGGCCTCTTCCTCGCATCGACGATCTTCTTGAGCGACTGGGCGGCGCAAAGTATTTTTCTAAGTTGGATTTGAAATCAGGATATCACCAAATCTCGACCCGACCGAACGATCGTTACAAGTCCGCGTTTAAGACGCGGTACGACATTTTGAGTGGGTGGTCATGCCTTTTGGCCTCACCAACGCCCCGACGACTTTTCAAGCGGCAATGACCAATGAGTTCCGTGCAATGTTGGACCGGTTCGTGCTGGTCTACTTAGACGATATTCTCGTCTATAGCCGGTCATTGGAGGATCATCTGGGACATCTTCGACGAGTGTTGGAGACGCTCCGCCGCGCCAAGTACAAGGCCAACCGCGACAAGTGCGAATTTGTCCGGCAAGAGCTGGAATACTTGGGCCATTTTGTCACACCGGAGGGCATCAGTCCGCTATCGGACAAGATTCAAGCCTTCCAGGAGTGGCCGGAGCCTCGGAACGTCACGGATGTCCGTTCGTTCCTTGGCCTTGCCGGCTACTACCAACGTTTTATCAAAGGCTACTCGAAGATCGCGGCCCACTTGAACAAGCTTCAATGCGAGGATCGACTGTTTGACTTCAGAGAGGAGGTGCGGGAATCATTCTTTGCTCTCAAAGCCGCGCTATTATCAGCAGAGGTCTTGTGGATATACAACCCGCTTTGCCTACGCGTGTCACTACAGATGCGTCAGGCTATGGCATTGGTGCAGTCCTCGAGCAACATGATGGTGTGGACTGACACCCAGCCGAGTATTTCAACAAGAAAGTGTCTGTCGTGCATTCCATTGACGATGCACGCAAGAAGGAGCTCCTCGCCTTCGTCCACGCGCTCAAGCGGTGGCGACACTTCCTTCTTGGTCGAAGCCAATTTCGATGGGTAACGGACAACAATCCGTTGGTCTTCTATTAGACCCAAGACACAGTCAACAGCACCATCGCTCGATGGATGGCTTTCATCGACCAGTTCGACTTCTTTCCAGATCACATTCCCGGGAAGTCAAACCGTTTTGCGGATGCTCTTTCACGACGTCCGTATCATTGTACGGCGGTCTACTCAACCTTCGAGATCGACGATGACCTGGTGAACAGCTTTATCCGCAGCTACCAAGCCGACCCCGAATTTCGCGACAAGTACGCAAACTGCTCCTCTCCTAATCCGGCACCTTCTCACTATCGGATCCAAGAGGGGTACTTGCTTGTCCACACGTGGGGGAAGGACCTTCTTTGCGTACCGAGTGATCCTCACTTGCGTACACGGCTTCTTGGTGAGTTCGACGATGCTCCCGCCACCTGACACTTTGGAGTCAATCGCACGATTGGCCGACTTCGCCAATGATTTTGGTGGCCCGACCTTCTCGACGACGTCACGCGCTATTGCGAGTCATGCGAGGTTTGCCGACGCTGCAAATCCCGCAACCATTGTCCGTACGGCGAGTTACAACCATTACCGGTCCCGTTGAGGCGAAGGGAAGCGATTGCCATGGACATTACCGGCCCGTTCCCCAAGCATAAGACCGGAGTAGATGAGATTCTCACGGTGGTCGACCGACTCACCAAGTTCGCCATGTTTTTTGGTTGGCGCTCATCAAGCGATGGGGCTCATCTCTCAAGCCCAGTTCAGCTCGCCACCCTCAGACCGATGGCCAGACGGAGAGGGCGCTTCAGACCGCACAGGTTCTCCTTCGCACTCTCATCCGCCCCGACCAAAAGGACTGGGTTGAGCGGCTGCCGGATGTCGAGTTGGCCTACAACTCCTCTATCCACCCGGCTATCGGGATGTCGCCCTTTGAGTTTGAGCACGGCTCGCCGGTCACTTCACCGTTGAACACTATTACTCCACGAACGATCGAGAGCGACAACCATCTTCTTTTCTTGCATCGGATGCAAGAGCTTCTTGTCAAGGCACGCGATCAGATGGCTAAGACGCAGCAACGCATGAGCCAGCAGGCCAATCGCCAACATCTTCCTTGCCCATTCCGCGCAGGGGACCTCGTTTGGGTTTCCGCAGCGGAATTCAGCCTTGAACAAGACATCTCTCGAAAGCTCCTCCCAAAATGGATGGGGTCTTGGCCGATCGTAGCACCCGCTGGGGACGCACCCGAGGGACCTTCCTTCACGATTCAAGTGCCCGACCACTTGCCCGTCTACCCAGTCTTTCATTGCTCCAAGTTGGCTCTTTACACGCCAACGAAACATGACGATTTTCCCGGGAGACGTTCGCAAGACCCACCTTCCATGGACGGTTTYCAGGAGGTCRGCGACATCATCTCCCAACGACGCTACGACAACAGGCCAACCGAGTATTTAGTGCATTTTGCCTACTGCACACACCGAGCTGACCGTTGGTTGACCCGTGCGGAACTTCAACCAACAGCTCTAGACGTTCTCGCACGCTACGAACACAAGACGCAAGGCAAGCCGGTTTCTTCGGCTCCACGCCACGCCCGCGTCCAGGTTCCACCTTCAGATCGTTGGCTTCGCCCTCGCCCCGACTTGACTTCATAAGGAGGGGGGGGTGTTACATGCTGCGCCTGCACACGAGGGCCATTTTCCAGGTCCTGCGTTCCTCAGGCTGAAAGCCTGGAATTCAGGCTTAAAGCCTGAAAACCAAGGCCTGCACGCCCCGTGACTGTTCAGCCCGAAAGCCTGAAAGCAAGGGCCTACAGTCCTTGTGTCGTTTCAGACTAAAAATGGCAACAACCTTTTTAGCCTGAAACGAAGGGTCATTTTCGGTTGTTCATCAGAACGACCGGCCCTGAAACTCAGGCACCGAACCAAGGTTTCGGGAACAGGCTATTTTTAGCCTGTTTCCCACGCCAGCCTCACCAGCTGCTGCAGCCAGCCCTGGCACACTTCGGCATTGGCAGGAGCAGCCTCCTCGGCCTGGCTCGCCCTTCAGGCAGTCAGGAGGCAGGCCGAGGTAGTACATAGGGACTTCCCATGCACTTCACGGGTAGGCAGGAGGCAGTAGTCTTCAAGATTTGGCCGCAGCACTCTGGAGGGAGCGCTGCAGGGAGTAGTAGTAGCGTTAGCCTTTAGTCTTCAGCGCTGGGCGCAGTAGGTAGCTGTAGTCTCCAGCGCTGGGCGCCATAGCTAGGATAGCACTAGAGAGAGAGAGAGAGATTGGGCGAAGGCCTTGGGTACCTACCTGCAGCGCCGTTGCTCCAGCTTCGTCTTCGAGGTACCTGCAGCACAGCGCCAACATCACACGTTAGTATCTAGCTCGTAACAGAGAGAGATAATTCTTCTTCTTCCTCTTCTCAGTCCACCATCTCCCTCTCACCCTCTCATCATCTTACTTCACTGCATCTGCAGACTACGAGAGAAGAGAGAAAGAGCTTGGTGACATTGTGGATCCAGACTCGACTTTTGGACTTCAGACATGGCAACAAGGGATTATTTGGGACTCGTGACAAAGACTTGGTGTTGATGAAATTCCCATCTCTCTCCCTCCTTTCGTCTGATCCCCTCCTCTTCGTTTGTGTATGTCTGGACCTGGCGCTTCCTTCCGGTGTTCAGCACCAGGCTCCTTCACACCTTGTGATGGATACGATGTATGTTTGATCTGCATTCAAGCATTGATTGGGCTAGTCATTAGCATTCTAGCTTTCTGCTGCGCTATCTTGCACTACGTGAATGAGGTCAGTCCCGTTCAGGTCACGACTTGTATCTAAATCTTCCACTGCGCTATTCAGCACCCTTTTGTATGTATGGGAATGCACATTGCTTGCTGAGATTCTACTTGCACTGCATTGTCCATTCAGTCCTTTTCATCACATTGCGGATCCTCGGTTTCTATGTACAAGAAGACTGCAACCAACTTGCTGCAGCAGTTCTGGTGGCCCACAATAATGAGAGACGCCAAGCTGTACGTGGAGACTTGTCATGTATGTCAGAGAGACAAACCACATACACAGGCCCCTCTTGGGCTTCTCAAGCCCCTTCCGATACCGGAAAGGCCCGGTGAGAGCCTGTCCATGGACTTCATGGATACGTTGATCACCAGCAAGAGTGGAATGCGATATGTCTATGTCATTGTGGATAGTTTCAGCAAGTATGCTAGGTTAGTCACAATGCCGACAACAGCCAAGACTGAGTACGTGATTAAGCTATTTAAAGAGAACTGGGTCAGGGACTTCGGGCTGCCAAAGTCCATCATTAGTGACCGGGATGTGCGATTCACTGGTAAATTGTGGAAAGCCGCAGCTGCACAACAAGGGACACAACTGCAGATGACCTCCGGCAACCACCCAGAGGCCAACGGACAAGCAGAGCAGCTGAATCGCACTGTTCAACACCTACCGAGGCATTATATGAAGCCCAATCAGGTGGACTGGGATGAGAAACTTGCTCTCATCGCCAGTCTGTACAACAACGCTGTGCACAGTGCAACAGGGGTGAGCCCCAACAGTCTGCTGCTGACTTTCAAACCTAGACTGCCCTTAGATTTTCTATTACCTGAGAATCAGCCATCTGCTGCACCAGTGTTGCATACCGTATAGGTGCAGACCAAAACAAGAACCGACCTTTCAATACAAAGTATAAGATAGCACAGCGGAAGACTTAGATACCAGTGATCCGAACAATCAATGTTGTAATGCAGCCCTGAACATACATCATCATCATCGTTTC
>BFEA01000263.1:2008755-2020211 GCA_003427395.1 Chara braunii | reverse complement strand
ATTTCTCGAAGGTTTTCTTGATCCTTTCAACATTTTCGGTCCTGCCTCTTCTTGACAGGACGATCAAGCTCACATCGTCCATCAGTCTTAGACCGAAGATGTCCCGTCAAAGATTTCCCATACTCTTCAGGAAATTGTACTCTACATATGCACATTATGCACGCCAGAGGTGGGCTGGTCCCTTTTCCCATTGGGATACCCACGACTTGTCTCAAGAGCACTCCTGTCGCTCTCAGCTCGAATCTCACAAATTCGACGATCTGCTTCAAGTCGATCTTCTTCCAGTGATCATCCCCGGTTGTATGTCCATAGCTGCTTCCTTTTCCCCTCGGATTGACTCTCACGTACTTCCTGCCTTTGCTCAAATGATAGTCCGCTAACCATTCCACTGACTTCACAATCTCCTCATGAGGTAATCTGTTGAACATGTCTTTGATGTCATACGACATCGAGACAAGTTCACATCTTCCATTCATTCAGCATTCCAACCTTCGGTTGAACACTTCTATCCTTGAAGCTACCGTAGTGACAGATCTCAGGTTGAAGTGCCAATCGGCTGGCAATGTAAACAGCATGTGGTTCAGAGCCCTCGACCGGATTAAAACAGAATGCCGAATTAAAACAGAATACCGAATTGAAATCAGAATGCCGAATTAAAACAGAATACTAATTTATACAGAATAACGAATTAGAATCAGAATACCGAATTAAAACAGAATATCGGATTAAACAGAATACCAATTAAACGGAATACCGAATTAAACAGAATACCGGATTAAAACAGAATCCCGAATTGAAAGTCAAAATACCGAATTGAAACGGAATGCCGAATTTAAAACAGAATACCAAAAAAAAAATTGCAACTTTGAATCTCGATAGTGATGCAGAACTGATTTGGAAAATCGAATTAGCAATCTATTTCCTAATCAGAATTACCTTGTGAGCAGATCCATTGATTGGTCTGCTCCGATACCAAAGCTGTTGCATACTCGTGAATACTTCAACAAGTATGGGCAGAACCAAAGATCAACCAATATAGGATGAGCATGTATGCAGTGGAAGTCTAATAAATGGACTGACTCACATAGACTGAACTCACGCAGGTATCACTCAACACACAAACAATCGTGAGATGGTGGGGTCTAAGCCAATCATGGACGATGCTTAAGCCCCGTTCAACCATACACAGATGAAAGGTGGGAGGAGAGACGAAGGAGGTGGGAGATGTAGGCAGCGCCAAATGTAACCGAGATAGAATCCAGTAGGTCACCGATATGGTAGTCCAAAATGTCATCGAACAAGATCAAAATGTCGTGGACAATCAGTCACCAATGTCGGAGGTACAAAGTCCTAATGTAACCGATGCGCCTCCTTTCCCCTAAATCGGGTGGGCCATAAACAGATAAGACACCCCAGGTGTCTTCTTCCCATTGCAATACGACCCAGGCCCAGTGACCCCGTGTATCAAAAAACCAGTCGGCGAGAGTCCCTTTAAAGTGGGGAGAGACGAGCACCGCGACCCCACCACACGTGCCTTGGGTTGGCGCCCACACTTGAGGCCCCTTCCACCATATCCGGAGGGTTTCGATCTTGGAGGCATTTAGCTTGGTCCCTTGGATACAGGCGACATCGATCTGGTGTGATGTCACCAATCTTCTCAGCTCCCTTCGCTTCGGCAGAAGGGATCGAGCCCCTAGCCCCCTTGCGTTCCATGTCAAAATCTTTAGTCTATTGTGAGCTGTACTACCTACCATCCTCTACCATTCTACCTTCCCCTTCACGGAAGACCCCATGGAAACTATCATGGTTATTTGTAACTGCTGGGGGGGGGGGGGGGAGTCGCCCACTCGGCAACATCCCACAAAAAATTTAAACCCTCTACCTAAACCGCCTTCTCCCATATGCCTTTTCCTTCTTTGAAGTGCTGGGAATTGAACCGCTCTTCCAACGGGAGCTTGGCCTCAATGTGTTTCAGGATACCCAACGAAGCCTGATGGATGACATGGAAGTCCCTTGGGTGTGCTGTGGACCCCTGAATCTCCGTGAAATCCACCCATCGTGCGCCTCTTAGCCGCATGCAGGGCCGGCCTGCTTTTAGCAGGGTCGCCGTTAGGAAGAAAGTCATAATGGCGTAGTCAGTGGCCTTGTCAGTTTGTCGGATGAATCGTGAGGCTGATATGTGTGGCAGCTCAAAGAGGTCGTATCCAGGCCCCAACCATTTACGTGCTTGCTCTATTACCTCAGGGACTTGCAGGAGAGTGGAAACCTTGAATATCGGTACACCAATCTTGCCTTTCATCAGCAGTTTCACTCCATCCGGAGCCCACCACAACACTAAGGGGCAGACATACACTTTGCCTGCCTTCAAGATTTCTGATAGGTTAAACGTGATTGTCTCCCGCCGAGCGTTCACTGCCAATGCACATAGCGGCACTTCCGCCTCTTCCTCAACGTTGGTCCCTGGCATATGCGTCCTTTCCTGCATTTGAGGGCCTCTTGCTCTTCCTTCCCCCTGCTTTGTAGTAGATGCATTCGCTGAGTATCGACGTCCATGTCTCCCTTGGTACCTGGTTTGTCTTGCTGTTGCTTATCACCTTTTCCTGCCCCTTCCTCACCTTGCATCGCTTGTTGCTCCTGCCCGACTCCGGGCTATTCCTGGTCTAGGGCCTCGTCGGCCAGCAGATCGGGCCTCTCTTCCTGGCAAAAGTGAGTCGATGCCAAATTGCCCTTGCTGGCTTGCACCACGCTCGAGGGATGACCCCAATCATATTCCTGCTGGATCGCTTGCTTGTTCTTGGTAGACTCATTCGATTCTGATGAGTACGTCGACACTGGAATACATTCTGCAGATGAGCTCTAGGGCAGCCCCGGAACTACCTGTTTGACTCTTCTAAAGTGCACATGCGATTCTCGCTCCCTCTTGTCCCTTTCGACGATGATAGGTGTATCGTATCCGGACTGGGAAGGGGTTCGGTTACGCGATTCGCCGACATGATCAGATGTTCGAAGAGCCTCATCTTCAGGCACTCCGGCCTGCGCCCCTCCCACTGCCACTCCCGCCGCACTTGCTACTTCTTCATCAACCGGCTCCTGCTTAACCTCCTGTGCCTCTTGCACTGATTGACTTTCTACAATCCACCTGTTCTCCCTTTTCCATGGCGCGGCCAGCTTAGCCCTCCTGGTTGGGCAGGTGTTGCTCATCTCCTTAGCCTCTCTTCCCTGGTCGTTTGCCGCAGTCTTCGGAGAGTCGTCCATCGAAACTGGCCCGTCCACAGAGCATACTTTGAGGTTCCCGATCTCCTCCTCGACCGGTTCTTCCTTGACATGCTTGCAGAGCTCTGATGAGGTTGGCATGTACTCCGATGCCTTTCCTTTGGCTTCATTGACGGAGCTCCCGAGTCCTGCTTCCTTGGCGGCGCAATTATCTCCTACTTCCTCCGCACCATCCCCTTGGTTGAGCTCAACCTCGCCTTCCCTTTCCCTAGGTATGCCAAAGAGCATCGATCCTTCCTGCTCCTGCCTCTGCCCTGCTGCCGCCTCTTGCACCACCGAAATCCGGGCCTCCGCGGGTGCACCTGCTTGAGACTGCCGAGCTTCCTCTTCAGGCGGCATTCCACCCTTCTCCGGGGCGGCTCGCTGGGTCGCTTGCCCTTCTGGGTCAAGTGTTCCCTCCACCTCCTTTATCTTAGAGTCGGGGTTCTGCGATGCGGGGGACTTTAACACTGTCATGTCCCCTGATATGGATGCTGCTGAGGCCACGACAAGAGGAAGCAAACTCTGATGCCCTTCGCACAAGCATGGCCTCACTAGGATGTGGCGACTCTTTTCGCGCCCTGCACCCGGATCTCAGAGAGTATACCTTCTGCGGCAGCAGCCCGAGACGGCGAAGTTGGATTGATATGATATGGGCCATAGATCAATTGAACCAGCGATGTGAAAAGGCCTGCACGTTGCCCACGGCATCTTCAGATCATGCGGCAGTGCTGGCCTCATTTGCAATAGGCAAAATGGAGACGGGTAGACCACCCGCATCTGTCCCTGCGTGGGTCTTCTCCTGTCCGGACTATCGGCCGATCGTGCTACGCTTTTGGGAAGATTGGGCTGAGCAATGCCCCCAGGAAGAGTACCTCCCACGGATCACCGAGGCCATCGCCGCCCTCCGAAGCATGCTGCTGTCTAAGCTGCGAGTGCAACGCATGGCGCACCAGCGAATAGGACAAGAATACGTGGAAAGGTTGCTCATGCTGGACAAAGGGCCCGGAGATACTGATGAGGATGAGTGGTGGGCGGAGCAAGTGGAATTAGCACGACAATGGAGGGAATCGCAGATGGAGGACGCAACATGTTGGGGGCACAGGAATAAGGAGGCATGGATTGTGGTGGGCGAGAAGATGGCCAGACGCTTTTTCGCCGAACTTAAAAAAAAGAAAGCATCCACAGTCATGACTGCAATGACGCACCTGTTCGACCTAACAATAGGCCGGCAGGACACCACGCGGGGCATCCTCAAGTGTGTAACCGACTTATATAAGGACCTGCTCACCGAAGAAGAGACGTGGTCCTCAGAGGCCATGGCAACCCAGGCAGAGAATGAGGTGTGGCAGCACGTCCGAACCCGGTTGGATCTGGACTGCAGCTGCCGGCTTGATCAGGACATCTCCAAGGAAGAAGTGGAAGCAGCAATTCGGGAGCTATCGCGCCTCAAAGCATCAGGCCTCGACGGGATGCCGATCGAGCTTTTCAAGGAGTTTAAGTGTTTCTTCGCCACGCTCTTAACCCAGGCATTCAACGAGGCCCTGATGCACGACTCACTTCCCGTGGGCTTTGCGGACGCCTATGTTGTTCTGTTGTATAAGAAGGGGCCCAAGGAGGATGTTAAAAACTGGCGGCCAATTTCAATTTTGAATGCTATCTATAAGATATTGGCCAAAGTCATGGCTACCAGAGTCAATGGAGTGCTGCCCAGGCTGATCCACCCTACGCAGACGGGTTTCGTCCCTGGCCGGCAAATAGTGACAAACATCTTGCTGGCGCAGCAGTTGCTTGAGGAAGGTGAGGTGTCAGGGCAGTCACTGGCCTTTATCTCCATAGACCTCCAGAAAGCTTATGATAGGGTCAGATGGGAATTCCTACTGCAAGCAATGGCCAGGCGAGGTTTTGGGTCCACCTTCAGGGGATGGGTCAGGACTATGCTCAACCAAGCGTACACAGTCATGCAAGTCAACGGAGTAAGGTCGGAAAGGTTGAAAGTAACTCGCTCCGTGAGACAGAGGTGCCCCCTCTCCCCTGCTTTGTATGTAATCTACATCGAATCACTTCATGAGCTTCTCAGGGGGGATTTGAGACTGCAGGGCCTGCGGCTGCGGCAGGGCGATGAACTCCGATCTTTGGCTTTTGCAGACGACACGGGAGCTATCATCCTGCCCACGGTGCAGCAGCTCCGCTTCCTACAGGAGGACTTGGGAATCTTTTGTAAGTTCTCGGGAGCGCGAGTCAACTGGGAAAAATCGCATGGCGTCTTACCCCCAGATATGGAACCGCCCGAAGGTTGGGATCTCCCATCTGCCGCCGAAGGCCGGACGCGGTTCCTTGGGGCCAGTATCGCCCCCAGCTGGGGGGGCGTCGAACAAATGCCCATGCAGGCGGTGGCGGCGACATCCAAGCTTAACGCGTGGGCCAAGGCAGTGCACTTGGGAGTCTTTGGTAAAGCCCTGGTGATTAAGAACTCCATTCTGGCCACATTGTGGTATGCAGGGGCTATTCATATGTCAGGTAGGCGGACTTTCGCATACTTGCGACATGCCATCCAAGCTTATCTTTGGTCTAACAACGCAGATTCTCAAACCTCAATCTGCAGGGTGGCCTGGAGCAAGCTGACTCAGCCCAGAGCTGAAGGAGGCCTGGGCCTGCTGGAGCCACGGCTGCAGATGATGGCCCTCCAGATGCGGCACTTGGTATGGTATACCTGCTGAGAACGGGTGGGGAGCAGTGGCACTCCCTCACCACTCAGCATTTGGCGTACACCTTACATTTACCGGCAACACTTGTTGAAGTTACCCTCGCCAGTAGCGGCCTGATTGGGCATGTGGCACGCGGAATGGTCTGGTCTGGGCCACTGGCCCTGTGGAAAAAGATCCGATTGCTGAACTGCGAGCCTGCCACGGCGGACGCCGTTTTCAACCAGCTCCTTTTTTATAATCGCTTTATTTGCGACAGGCAGGGGGACAGCTTTCCATGGCAGGGGCAACCCGGCGCATTTGGCCGACAATGGGCAGAACAAGGTGTCTTTAAGACAGGCCACCTGTGGAACGAGCAGGAGAGGGAGTGGAAGACGGATGAGGTAATGGCCAGAAGCCTCCCCCACGAAGTCAGAAGGAATCGTCGGCTGGCTGAACTCCGGGAAGCTATCCTCACGCAATGGGTGGACTTACTGCGACAAGACCAACTAAATAAAGGAGAAGGGGTCAAGATGAAAGGTGAAGCTTCCCCTGCCCAAATCCATCGAGTAGAAGAAAGCCGGCCTGGAGACGGGTTGCAAGTCACAACATGGCACGTCGCCACCGGCTATCATGGCTTGGGAGAGCCGTTGGTCAGATGCGGGCGTGGCGGAACGATCTCCAGAAGTTCGGCGGAAACAGTATCGGTGTGCCAGGGGAGCAAATGGACATCAGACCATATGCTGCCCTACAGGCTCTCTGAGCGCAGGCGGAACCCGCAGGACTGGACTTGGCCCCGGCAGAATCACCTCGTGAAAAAGGTCGCCCTCCAACAGATAGCCACTAAGCAGATCTACAGGTCACTCCTCCCGAAAGTGGATGTCTGGGAAAATCTGAGGGACCGTTGGGCCAAAAGGGATTGGCTCCCGCCGGCCCGCCTGGAACAATGGACAAGAAAGAAGTGGAGGTGTCAATGCACGACATGGGCGAGCCTCCCGGATCAGAAACATGCGGGCCTCCTGTGGATGATAGCGCATCTGGCAGTTCCCACAGCAGAATGGCAGGCCTCTAAGAGGAAATATCAGGACGAGGAGTGTGCCGCAGGATGTGGAGAAACAGAAGACATCCCGCATCTCTTTGCGCGATGTCCTGTTGTACACGCGTTTTGGGTATGGTGGGCGCAGGTGATGGCGAACAGCACCCCATTCCGCGTTACAGAGGATGACGGCACAGGGATTTTGCTGGGAATAAGCATGAGCCCACAGGCTGACCAAGGGGGCCGACTGGCAAGTGAAACACTGCGCGCGGAGCTCCTCTGGACCATTTGGACCGCCCACAACGAATGCATTCGACAGAGCACGCAACCTGCCCTTGATAAACTCACGAGGCGGGCGGTGGATAATATCAAAACAGCGATCGCAAGTGACCTTGCTCGGTGCATTAAGGCGTCAGCCACAGGCGAAGAGCGTTTTCGGGATCGGTGGGCACCTTACGCCTCCTTGGTAACCCGTGGCGACCAGCCTGGGCGGCTGAGTTTCGGCCGACTTCTCCGGGGTGCAGTTCCATGTCAAACCTAATAAGGTAGGGCATGTAAAATAGGTAGAGGGATAGGAATAACATCACATTGGGCACTTTAGTGTACATTAGTAGGGCACCTTGGAAAATGCATGTTTGAAAATGCTGGGGTTTTACCTTCTCTTGCATCTGTCTGCAAGGCCGTTTGGCGCCAGGGGCTTCTGGGCCCCCGATAATAGTACCGCCAGGTCGAGAATTGGTTTCCTGTGTTTTCTCTTGGATAGGAGGATATTCTCTCACTCGGTTTTCATCGGCTTGCCCTCTTCTTGTTGGTCTCGCCTGCTAGTACTGAGTAGGTATGTACAAGACTTTGATAGCTCCATACGGAATGGTGTATACAACTTGTCTGCCCGAAGTATGCTGTGTGTTTTTTCTTCGCACTTGGAAGGGGCGTGGTTTAGATGCGATATACCCATTGGTAGGATGTATGTCACGTGTATGTCTAGTTAGTGCATATCTGCAGTCTTATTTGTCTAGAAATAGCGCGCTGCTAACATGGGAGACAGACAGTTGGACTCGAACTCGGGCATAGGAATAGCACAGAAAGGCAGGCTCAGGAGACTGCCAGCACCACCCCTCCTACATCCCCCCCCTCCCGAGCGGCCGCCCTGCTATGCGTCTGGGTACCATGGTTTGTTTCCCGGCTAGCAGAGCTGCCCCTGGTGTGGGAGGAGATCTGAGGGACGTGATGATGGTGGCAGCCCCCCCTTGCACGGCTTCTCGAGCCCCAAGGGTAAGGCCCTTCCCCCTTCTTCATCTTTGTTGTTTGGTCTATCCTTCCTCCTCCCTGCATGCTTGCCGGTGATAAGCAACCGGACTGTTGCCCCCCAGAATAGATGGGGCCTCTGTTTCCCAAAAAAAAAAAAAAAAAAAAAAAAAAACCACTTTTGTCTTCTTCTGCTCGGCCTCCGGTACCTGCACATCTACCCCTTCCAGGTGCGGTACCGGCCTACCCGCTACTTGACTGTTTTTCCCCGCTGCAACCCCTCAATGTCACGGCCACAGGTAAGTACCGGCCCTGAGGGCCCAACGAACGAGCAAGTGCCCTGACGGGCCACACACATACTCATGCCAACCAGCACTCAGACAGGCAGGGTCGCACACACACCCAGGCCAACCATCACTCAGACAGGCATGGTCACACACACTCAAGCCATCCAGCACTCAGACAGACATGCAGTCCAGCACGCGGGCACACACAGACTTAGTAGCAAGCGGGAAACTCGGCAGGGCATTCAGTCTATGGGCAAAAGTCAGAAATCAGCTGTGTGTTCCAGTCCATGTATGGACAGGTCGTCACACTCCTCACTCTATGCTGCCCCCAACCATGGACAGAGAGGTCAACATCGACGACATCGTTGATCACAGGGAGATGCCAGTTCCAAGACCGACAGGCACAGGACGTCCTCCAAAACCGAAGTTGCAGTACCGAGTTCGGTTCAGACATCACACTGATCCAAAGGAGGATAGATGGTTCACACGGGAGGAACTGATGCAGACCGCTCCACAGGTTGTCGCTCACTACGAGTATGGAGGACTATCGAAGTATGGAGGAGGGAATGTGAGGCACAGGGCCTCGATATGCCCTACAGGGCCTATTTTCCACACAGTCGGCCGCCCTAAGTGAAGGCAGGCCCGACCGAGGCTTACAGGCCATTTTGGGGTCACAACGCAACTGGGGAAATTCAGGCAGTTGCGCAGCGCCAGTTGGTTGAAAGCGCCCAGGCCCAGGCCGCCTTTCATTGCATGTAACTGAGGCAGGCCCTGGGCCGGATACACCAAGTGGACTGAACAAAGGCTGAGGGCAGTTGGGTACTGGTAACCACCACAGGCCCTGGGCCTGTTTACCTCGGACTGAGGCTCAGCCTCGTGGGCTCTACCGGAAGCTTCTGGGCCAGGGCCCAGTACCGCATTACTGCACGCAGCAGCAGGCCACTTCAATATAGAGAAGGGCCTGCCTACGCATTGGGCATTTGGGCACTGGCTGCATGCTGCGCAAGCGCCGCTGCGCTAACGCTGGCCAGGCGCTCACGGGCGAGCTGGAAGGAGCAGGCAGCCATAGCCGAGCTGCGCTGCTGTATGCTGGATGGGGCGCATGGTGGTTCTTGGGTGCATGTGGCATCTGTGAGTTGGAGAACGAGGTTTTGAGTGATACGAGAGACATACCTGGTGCTTGAAGCGTACGGCATTGGCTGAGATCTGCTCGTACTTCGGGGAGCTGTTGACGACATCAGCGGCATCGTAGAGTAGGCTAGATAGGATCTGCCATCTGTAGTCTGGCCGCCGATCGCCAGATAGGATATCAACATTGGTTCTTCGTTGATGATGATGAGACTATTCCAGGATTGTCAATGAGGAGTTTTTGCTGTGCTCTTATTTGGTGAAACTCGTGATGCAATTCTGCTATTGTTTCGAGGTCACGACTATCTGGTCTCATGTGTATGATGCTGTTTGATTTCTGAAGTTCGCTATTGCTCATCTTCCTTGCACTTGCTTGTATTGTGTGTGGATGGGGGGGATAAACAAGTAACCGCTGAGCAACGGCTGAGAACAAAGTTCGCAGTGTCTGGAGACAAAGAGTGGAAGTAGTCAGAATCAGGACCAGATTCATGCACTTTACAGGCCAACGAACAAATGAACACCCACCACCTTTTCTTCCGTTGTGGCTGGAGGTAAGCAAGCACCTGAGCGCTGGCTCTGAATGACAACGTGATGACGGTCATATCGGGACAATGGACGGCCAGCATGTCCTCTCGCGAAGCAGCTCCACCCCCGTGGTTGTCATCGCTCCTCTCTGAAGGTGGGAGAACCAGGACTGACCCATCAGGTGCCTTTGTTGACAGAAGAGGGAAGCTTACTGAAGAAGATATGGGGAGCAACTTTGCGGGCGCCATACCTAGCTGTACTTGTTTTTTTTTTTTCCCCCAGAGTGCAGGCAGACAAGCAAAATGACACAGACGACAAGCCAACCCTTGAATGCTCAGTACCCCTTTCTTCTTTCTTTTGGTAGAATGTTGAGTATCTTTAGTACCTTCAGACCAAAAAAAAACAAAAAAGCAACTCCACCCGACCAAGAAATAAAGTAGAAAAAACGCAACTGCACCCCAGCAAATTACCCTACTGTTATGATCCTGGCCAATTTCGAGATACACATCCACCGGAAAGTACAATGCCATCCAATTGCAGAAAGAAATGAATGAACTTGAGAGGAGAGAGAGAGGATTAGAAGAAGAAGAAGAAGAGTGAGAAAGAAGAAGAAGAAGATGTACACCAGCAAAGACAATGACAAGGCTCTTCTTCTTCGCCCAACAATCTCCTCCTCCTTATCTCCCCCTTCTCTTATTCATACAAGAAATAATAATACAATGTTGAATGACTGATCCAGAATCAATGTCCGAGTCCCTCTTCTACTGCAGGTATCACTTAAGGTCCACCATAGCCATGGCCGCCTCTCCCACTCTTCACTCTCATAGGCCGAGGCTATGGCGGACTACTGGGCTCTGCTCAGATGCCCAAAGGACAACCCAAAGCAGCTATGGCTGCTCTAGCTCAGGCCGCCATGCCTGACCCTGGCCCGAAGCTTCTTGGTGTAGCTCTCCCCAGCTGGGGACTCCCTGCTGCAGCGCCCACCAAGGTGATGAAGATGGCTGCCACCATAGCCAGGTAAGTACCCCTGGCGCTCCTCCCCCTCCCTTCCTTCTTCCTCCTCCTTCCTCCCTCATGTCCTTCTCCTTCCACCCCAGCAGCGCTGCTCCAGCCAGCGCTCCACCACTGTGTCGCCAAACTTGCACACCGAAAAAGAGGCCGGACTCTCCGCCCGGCCAGAAGATATAGCGGCCTGCTTTGCCTCTTGGGCGGTGACTTCCAGGCTGCTCGGCCTCCCAAGCAACCGGTACCTCCTCCCTTTCGGAGGGAAACATCATTGCAGACTCTGATATTGCCCGT
>BFEA01000263.1:1989555-2005566 GCA_003427395.1 Chara braunii | reverse complement strand
CCTGCACGACTTTCCCCCCACGTTCCCCCCCCATCACCATCTCCTTCATCATCATCATCAATCTACTCGTGCAACCCCCTTTCTAACCCTACCTACCACGCTACCACCCAATCAATCGTAGATAGGATCGCTCCGCCCTTGATTTGCATCAAAACCTAGGCTACCAGAGTGGCCCGGGTCCACTTGCCCGGGCGGGCGAAAATGAAATAAAAAAATCAAAAAATTAAAATGATTTTTAATTAAAAATTTTAATGTAAATTTGGTAACGAATTTTGATGTGACCCCGAGGCAAAAGTTGTTCAGTTTATTTTTCTGCATAACATAGTTTTTTCTTCGGATTTTTTGGATTTTTTTTTTTTGGCTGGGACCTTCCCTGGTCCTTGCACGGCCAGGCTGCACGGGAAAATAGGGTGACCTGGGCAGCCCGGCTGGTAGCCACGACTTCCCCCCCACGTTCCCCCCCCATCACCATCTCCTTCATCATCATCATCATCATCAATCCACCCGTGCAACCCCCTTTTTAACCCTACCTACCATCGCTCCGCCCTCGATTTACATCAAAACTCATTTATTCCTTTTTTTTTTTTTTTTTTTAAGAATTCATTTGGAATTCTTGTAAATTCGAAAATACTTAATTAACTATCTTTCTCGACATTTCTTTTTCAAAAATATTTTCTTTTTCAAAATTTTAATACGTAGGATTAATCATTCTTTCTCGGCATTTCTTCTTCGAAATTCAAAAATAATTTTAATTAATTATTTTTCGAACTTTTGTAATTCAAAAATATTTTAAAATTAATTAAACTCTTTTTTCGACATTTCTTTTTCGAAAACATTTCTAATTACTTTTGTGAATATGCTAGGGAGTATTTCTCCGACATATTTACTACTAGCCTATTAATTGACAATGCAATTGTTGACGTCAGCAGCCCCCGAAGTACTTGAAGATGTCGCTCATGCAAAACCATCGCCAATACCAGGTATGTGCCCTCACATCATCATCATCATCATCCTTCTCTCTCCCCTGACTCCCTCCCACGTCTTCCCTTGTTGAACACCCGAAGACCACCCCTACGCCTCACTGTACATCCAAGCCTGCCAGCTATGGAGGTTGGGCTATGGCGCTGCCTTCAGCAGCGCCCTGCTCTCTGCACGACTGCACGTGCTTGCACCTCGCCCCTCAGCACTAGCAGCAGCCCGAGAGCTTCAGCTCCAGCAGCGTTCCGCCAGCATGTGAGTGCCCCCCAATGCCTGGCCAGGCAGTGAGCTCTTTCCTATATGGAAAGAGCCTGCCTCATTCGACAGCCTGGCTGGACTGGCCTGGGCCCAGAAGCTTCCGGTAGACCCCAAGATGCTGCGCCTCTGGTGCAGCTACTGGGCCTCATTCGGTTGGGCCTCCCAACTGTCTGTGCATGAGGCTGTGAATCTCGCCCAGGGCCTGTGCTTTCCGGAAAGGCCTAGCAGGCCTGGGAATTTCCACTCTGCTCGGCCTGTGTTTTCTTTCAACCAACTGGCGCGGCGAAACTGCCAGGACACCAAATACAAAATTGACAGCCAAGGGCCTCTCGTAATTTGTTTGGCCCACCTTCACTTAGGGCGGCCATATTTGCTGCAGGTGCCCCTTAGGCCTGCCAAGGACCCAGATCCTCACATTCCCTCCTCCTTTTCTTCGATAGTCCTCTACGAAGTCTTTATATAACAGGCTGCTTCCCTTTTAGCTTTCTCTTGTAGCTTGAGATAATTTGGGGAGCAGTCTTCATTAATTCCGCTCTTGTGAACCACCGGTCTTCTTGAGGATCAATGTGATGTCTGAACCGCACTCGGTATTGCATCTGTGGCTTTGGCGGTCGTCCCCTTCCTGGAGGTTTGGGCACAGGCATTAGCTTGTGCTCGACGATATCGTCAATGTCCACGTGTCCGTCCATGGTTGGGGGCAGCATTGATCTCCTAGAGGGAAACTGATCTGTGGCAGCGAAAGGTGCCAACTTGGATGCATGGAAAACATGGTAAGTACGCAAGCGTGCAGGAATGCGAATCACGTATGGTCCATTTGGTTGATCCCCTACAATGTCTAAGCTCTCCCAGGGCCCAAAGAACTATGGCATCAATTTTCGTGAAATCCCCATCTCCTGACCCAATTCAGATGACTTTACCCAGACTCTATCACCTACCTGAAAGTTAGAGGGCTGTCTACGTTTATTCTCAAATGCGATCATAGCATCCTGAGACTTTCTAATATGTTCAACGGCCTGCTGCAGCATCTGTTCATACTTGACAACAAACTCTATGCTGCCAGGAGCTGCAATGGGTTGCCTTTCTGGTAACAGAAAGTCAAATGCAGTTCTAGGCTTCCAACCAAGATGCAGCTGGTTGGGAGTCATACCAGTAGTATTGTGCACAACATTGTTGTACAGGCTGGCGACGAGAGGTAACTTCTCGTCCCAGTCATCCTAACTTGGCTTAATATAATGCCGAAGCAGGTGCTGTACTACCCGGTTCATCTGTTCTGCCTGGCCATTTGACTCAGGATGATTCCCTGACGTCATTTGGCGCTTTGTGCCCATCTGTTCCGTTGTTGATTGCAATAGTTCGCTGGTAAAGCGGACATCCCTATCACTGATTATGGACTTTGGCAAACCAAAATCCCGTACCCAGTTATCCTTGAACAGACTAATGACATGGTCAGTTTTGGCAGTTTCAGGCATAGAGATAAGTCTTGCATACTTAGAAAAGCGGTCTACTATTACAAAGATGTGCCTTTTTCCAGATCTGCTTCCAGTTGCATTGTGACACTCACCTAGAAACAAACTACGCAAAGACTCTTTATTAGGTACACACAGTCTTTTATTCCCTGCCTTTTCAAGAAACAGCAAGCCGTCTACCATCGTGAATTTATCCAAAGTCACTTTGTCCTTTGCTTGGAATTTACGAATGATCTCAGACATAACTGGATCTTGCTGATAGGCTTCCACCAATGATCGAGTTAGATCGTTAGATATGCCAAATTCAGTAACTAACGCGCCCAGATAATCTGCCCGACGAGATAATGCATCAGCCACTTTGTTGTACTCTCCCTTGATTGGATCAAGTTGATAGTCATACATGTCTATTACTTGTATCCATCGCTTGAGTGCATCAGAGAGCACAGGATGTGTATTGATCCAACGCAAGGTCTCATGGTCAGATCTCACATAGAAGAATCTGCCTAGGAGATAATGTCTCCAATGAACCAGCGCTCTATATAGGGCATAGAGCTCACGCTCATATGTGGACGTTGCTACCTTTTGAGATGGCATCTTCTTACTCATATACTCGATTGGTCTCAACTTTGGCCCCTCCTTTTGTGCAAGGACCGCGCCAATGCTATATTGGCTGGCGTCTGTGGTCACAACAAAGGGTTTATCAGGATCAGGAAGTTTGAGGACTTCATAGCGGGTCAAAGCATAATTTAGTTTCCTGAAAGTCGCCTCACACTCTTCAGTCCACTCCCAAGGGGTGTCAAGTCGAGTTAGATCTGTTAATGGGGAAGCTATAGTACTATAGTTCTTTACAAACGGACGATAGTAGCCCGTCATCCCCAAAAACGATCGGACCTCAGTGACAGTCTGAGGTCTGGGCCAGTCACGTATGTTGGCCACCTTAGCATCATCCGGCCTCAATCCATCTGCTGAGATTTTATGACCCAAGTACAAGATCTTGGTGCGACCGAACTCGCATTTCTCCAAGTTAACCTTGTACTGGTGCTGTCTTAGGAGACCTAGCACTATTTTCAAGTGCTCAACGTACTCCTCTACAGTCCTACTAAAAATAAGAATATCGTCGAGGTACACGACGATAAACTTGTCTAAGTAATGATGAAATATCCTGTTCATCGCGTGCTGGAACGTACCAGGTGCATTGCATAGGCCAAAGGGCATCACCACAAACTCCTACAGACCGTACTTGGTTTGAAATGCGGTTTTGTGCTGGTCCTCAGGTCTAATGGCAATTTGATGGTATCCGGACTTCAGATCTATCTTGGTGAAGTACCGGCATCCCTGCACTCTATCCAAGAGGTCGTCGATGCAGGGTAGGGGCTCCACGTTCTTAACGGTGATGGCATTGAGGCCCCTATAGTCAATGCACATCCTCAGGGTACCTCCCTTCTTTTGGACAAATAAGACTGGCGCACCGTAAGGGGAGGTACTAGGCCGAATCCATCCCTTTTCTGTGAGCTTCTTGAGCTGGCGACGGAGCTCATCCAACTCCGCAGGAGACATCCTATAGATTTGTCCTCTAGGTACCTTACTACCTGGGACAACCTCTACTGCATGGACCACCTCCCCTTCTACCATGCCCGTGGGCTCCTCAAAAAGGTTTGAATATGTTGCGACGACTGAATCTATCTGGGGGTGTTTTTACGGCCTCCCCTTTCTTAGAGACAAAGACTAGATACATGCCCTCCTCGTGATTCTGCTTGTAGTAGTTATAGAAAGAGGAAGCACACATGTAGCCGTAATTCTCCACTAGACTGCTAGGTTTATACTTCTGCAGTCTAACGGTTCTACCGTTTGGCAGCTTGTGTATCAACACCTTCCTATCCCAATCAAACTGAGGTTGAGCGACCTCGAGGTAGTACATGCCTAGTAGCATATCGAAGGGCAATTCGTCGCTGACGAGGAATGAGATTTTATGTTTCACTTCCCCTCCTCCATTAGAGAAGGAACAAACTACGTCCTTGACATAGTCTTTAATAAACATTTGGTGCTTGTTGGCTACCGTAGAAGCTACAATTATGCTAAGCCGCTGCACTTGGTCCCCTAAGCGCAGTCTATCCACACAAGCACGACTGATGAAGTTTCGTGTAGAGCCTATGTCTGCGAAGGCGCCAATTTTGCAGCCACCTACATCAACCTCTACCACGAAATGTTCACCCTTTGGACCTCTACTGATCATCGCCCAAAAGTCTCTAGGGTCCTTCCCTGACCACTCAGTTTCTAACTCTTCTAGCTCTCGAACAGAGCGTCGGTGGGTCTGAATGTGTCTGCGGGGCGATACGTGGGTCACTAGCCCTGGCCAACGCCTGAAGTGGGGAAGGTAACGTTACCACTTCAGCACGAGTAAGAGCGGCTAAAACTCCTACTGGCCCGAGGTGTTTTCCTGCGAAGTGCTTGCAGAAGCACTGCCAGGGTTCGAAGATAGTCCCACCACCGTTGGAGAGGCTACCCTCGTTAGGACATTCTTGCCTCGGCACGTTCGAGACATGTGGCCATAGTTGCCACAGTTCATGCACGTGCCCCTAGCGACTCAGTCCCTCCACACCTCATATTCTAAACCAAGTGCCACCCATGCAGGCGTTCCTTAGCCCCCCTGACCCGTAGACCGGCCTACCTTCTTCTTCCTGGTCCCCCTAGCCTTTTCTTTGATGGGTGCCACGACTCCCCCATCCGAAGTCTCGCTGGCCCCATCGTGCTTTGTCTGCTCCCCAAGGTCTGGGAAGTCGTCAATTTTTGTCGCCTGACCATCGTGGTCGACGAACATTACTTGACCTTTCTTCTTCCAGTCCTGGGGTAGTCTCTTCTTCCTACCATCTCCCTGACTCTGATGCGCGGACCCCAGTTTTGCCTCTATATCTAAGGCCTTCTTGCTGAAGGAGACGAAGTTGTGTTGTTCGACATAGGCCTCGTCTACCAGCTTTGTCCTAACCTTTGAAGGCAGACATCTAAGGTAATCCGTAAGGAGTACCTGCTGGTCATAGCGCACACCAAGTACCACGAGCAGACGTTCTATGGTATCCGTAACCTCTCTAACATTCTTGTACCTTCTGGCACAAAGACTGTTGATCGCATATGTGGCCTTTTGGGTCCCTTGCGGGTCATGCCACCTATTATACACGGACCGTACGAACTCTTCCAATGTTTGGGTCTGGGCCCAGGCATCGAAGTTCTGACCGTAGCCCTGTTGCTGCACTAGGCCATTCAACTAGCGGGCTGCTGACCCCTCTAGAAAGGAGGCAGCCACTACAACTTCTTGCTCCGGCCAGGTAAGCTTGTGCCACACATAAGTAGGCACCGTCCTTACCCAGGTATCCAAATCCTCATCCTTCTTCCTGTCGTCGGAGAAGGGCTTAGGACTCAGCAAGGGTATTTTGGGCATCCACTGCATAGGTTGCATTGGCCCAGGGGATTGCTGCAGTGGCTGCATAGCCACCGAAACAAATTACTGCACACTAACATGGGCATGGCTTGACAGTGGGACCATAGTAACCACTGTCGTCGATGGTACGGCTGAGACTCTAAGGACCGGACCACTAGTCGCCACATAACCACCTGGAGGGGGCATGCCAAACATAGGTGAGAATGAAGGCCCTACCCACTGATGGACCCGCACCCGAAGGGGGAGCTATGACAAACTGAGGCTGCCTCATCACTGGAAGAGGAGCCTGTAGTGCAGCCAGAATTCGTCTCTAGCCTGCCACTAGTTCAGCCAACACCTCCTGCTGAACTACCTGCGTCTCCGCCACACAAAGGAGTGAGTTACGCAGCGCTCGCATCCCAGGGTCAAGTGTTGACTCATCTAATGCTTCTAATCTGCTTAGCTCCTGCAATCTACTACCTAGTCTAGCTTTTCTCATGATTGCTCTTCTTCTCTCAGCTGCCTCATCCAATTGCCGTTGTAGCTCGAAGTTCTTCCACTTGGAGGATCTCATAATCCTCTGGCGTGAGTTGAGCCTGTTGGCTGACTTGAAAGCCAGCACTCTGGCTAATGGAAGCCTGAGAACCACTCTGACTAACTCCTGACGAAGTGGCCTATGAAGAGGCCTGCAACATGGTAGAGGAAGTAGCCATGGTCGTACTGGTGCTAGCTGTAATCCTAGACCTGGCACTGGCCTCAGCCACCCTCGCTCTTCTTGTCGTTGTTCTCTCTCAAGCCTCTCTCCGCAGTCTCCTCTCGTCTCTTGGACCTAACTCTAGGAAAGTCAAAGGTCGACTGAGAGCAGTTCTACGAGTAGTCCTATGGCCATCCACTAACAACTCCTCCTCACTAGTGCTTGCATCACTCATGAGCTACAGTGTGTGTGATCTAAACTAGAATCCACACTGAATCCTACCTCAGCATGACACACAACCGATTATGATACACAACTAACTTCGGTCAGCCTGGACAGAAACAGTTAGGTGGTTAGGTGTCACCCAGTGTCAGATCCTACAGGGAATATTAAATCTATTTTTAGACTACTCTACTACAGATTGCAATGCAACAAAGAATATACTACTCTATCTGCAACTGTCTGTCAGTTGTTAGTCAAGTTCGTAACACTAAATAATCAAAAAATAAAAATAATGCTCCCTGCAGAGATGTATGTTGGATGGCAGTTTATCTAATTAATGCCACCACGAACAGTTACCGGAATCCAACCCTTTCCCTGTATCCCTCTTGAGTAGTCACTTTATATCGACATTCCTAGGCATCTGGTTGAGCAGCGTGTCTAAAGGTGTGCAATCCGGCCCACCCCTGTGCCCCAAGTCAACGCCGAACCTGCCAGCCCCTGCACACTATTTATCCTCGCATGCAACGAGCCTTACACCCGGTTTGATCTCGCTGATCAGGAGGCATTTAAGGAGATCCTCCGTAACTCCTCAGGAATTATTTAACGCCGCAGACAGGACGACGATCACAGTCAAAATCAACACCGAGTCCCCTCCAGAAATATTTAGAGACGGTCTGGTAAGAGTCTGTTCAAAGGCTGGCATGCCCTGCATGACCTCTATTGCGCAGCAGCAGAACCAAGGACTTGCGGCAAAGCATGCGTGTACTAGTCCCAGCGGGTTGGCATGGTGTCCAGGACCCTTCAGAGGCAACGCCCGTCTCCCACTAGCTTGCTGCCCAGGAAGAATGTCGACTCTCAAGGTTGAGCGCTTGCGACACCTCACATTGAGAGGACTCTCAAGACAAGACTCACTTCCTCACAGTAAGAAGCAATGAAGAGGGTAGATAAGGAAGGAAGCAACGTACCTCATAATGCTGCCCCCACCCACAGATTTATCACTGGCAACCTGATGTGCATTTATGATGACCGGTCTTTGCCTCGGCACAACAACCGGCAGAATGCAGTTCCACCTCGGCTTAAATGCCACATCAACGACCTCTCATCATCCAACGTACAACCCTAATGTCACCACATAGCTTCCTGGTGCGCCCACACGACCCTGGGCCGCCTACCGTTCAGCGCCCAAGCCTTATCACTGCCCCACACCTCATGCGAAGCACCGAACAACTATTGCGAAGAACCAATGAGCGCAGTTCGAACCAGCTCCGATACCAAATTGAGAGGAAAATGAACAGAAGCGAGATGACAATATTCAGATTGCACAATCACATTAAAAGCCAAATCGTATCAGTGTTCAGAAAGCAGCTAACACCAATGGAGAATCGCAACAGTGAAAGTCAATGTCAATGAGAGCTTGTTCTCCCCACCACCAACATATGTATCCAGTCTCTATCTCCCTACTTGGCGCTCGACGCCCAGCCCAACTACTACTAGCCTATTAATTGACAATGCAATTGTTGACGTCATCAGCCCCCGAAGTACTTGAAGATGTCGCTCATGCAAAACCAGCGCCAATACCAGGGATGTGCCCTCACATCATCATCATCATCCTTCTCTCTCTCCCCTGACTCTCTCCCACGTCTTCCCTTGTTGAACAACCGAAGACCACCCCTGCGCCTCACTATACATCCAAGCCTGCCAGCTATGGAGGTTGGGCTATGGCGCTGACTTCAGCAGCGCGCTGCTCTCTGCACGACTGCACGTGCTTGCACCTCGCCGCTCAGCGCTAGCAGCAGCCCGCGAGCTTCAGCTCCAGCAGCGCTGCTGCCAGCATGCTAGTGCCCCCCAATGCCTGGCCAGGCAGCGAGCTCTTTCCTATATGGAAAGAGCCTGCCTCATTCGGCAGCCTGGCTGACCTGGCCTGGGCCCAGAAGCTTCCCGTAGGCCCCAGGATGTTGCACCTCTGGTGCAGCTACTGGGCCTCATTCGGTTGGGCCTCCCAACTGTCTGTGCTTGAGGCTGCGAATCTCGCCCAGGGCCTGTGCTTTTCGGAAAGGCCTAGAAGGCCTGGGAATTTCCACGCTGCTCGGCATGTGTTTTCTTTCAACCATCTGGCGCGAAAAAACTGCCTAAACCCCAAATACAAAATTGATAGCCAAGGGCCTCTCATAATTTGTTTGGCCCACCTTCACTTAGGGCGGGCATATTTGTTGCAGGGGCCCCTTAGGCCTGCCGAGGACCCAGATCCTCACAATTATTTTTTTTTCGAAATTTTTAAAATTGTGCATCTCTTCCTCGAACTTTGAAAATAATTTTAATTAATTGTTTTTCGAATTTTTTGTAATTCAAAAAATATATTAGAATCAATTAATTCTTTCTCAACATTGTTTTTTTCAAAATTCGAAACTACTTTTAATTCATTCTTTTTTGAAAATTTTGGAAATATGTTAGAATTAATTAATTCTTTTTCCATATTTCCTTTTCGAAATTCGAAAATAATTTTAACTAGTTTTATTTCTCACATATTTTAATTCATAAAATTCACTGTTTGAATTTTTTCTTGAAATTGAAAAATAAATCATAATCAATTAATTCTTTTTCACACTTCTTTTTCAAAATTCTCTTTCAAAATTCTTCTTTTATCATTTGGAAGTACTTTTCTTTTTGGAAACGTTATTCTGAACTCCTCAATTAATTCCGACTAAATTCGATCAATTCACAACTGAAGTAATCTCTTTACTTGGAATTAATCACCCTTTTCGAAATTATAAAATTCTACCCCGAACGTAAATCCAAATAAATTTAGTCAGAGTTTATTTTTCTTCTCGAAATTAATTATTCTTTTTTGGAAATTCCTGAAAAATCCGCTTTTGAATTTTCTTAAACAATACAGTGAATACACTCTCGAATTAATTTTGATTAATTTATTCAAAATTGATTATTGTTTTGCAATTTTTCATTTTTTTATTACTTTCATTGCTAAATTACTTGTTGACGTTGTATTCTTCTAAATAGCCCCCCCCCCCCGGGGATGCCACGTTCAACCAGGAACTCTCAACGCGCCACCGCTGCTAACGTTGCTGCAGCTGCTGCTGCCACCTCATCCGCCGCTGCTACCGCTTCCTCCTCCACTATGGCCCAATCATCCAGCTTTGATATGTCCGGCCTCCGCACTTACTCCGTCGACAGCATCGCCCGCGGCCTCGCAGGCGAGCAAACATCAACACCCGATGCCACCACCGATCTCACAACACTCCTCCGCATGGTGACATCCATCCACTCGTCCATCACCGACATCAAAACGTCTGTCACCACCATCTCCGCTCGCATGACCGCCATTGAAGATCAAACCCCCGTCATCCAGATCGTCACCACCACGTCCCCCCCCCCGCCCCCTCCGGCTCCACCACCCTACCCCCATCCTCCACCTCCACATCTACACCAAGCACCTCCTCCCCCACATCCACCGCCCTCTCTGCAAGCACATCATCCACACCCCTGCCTTCACCCACCACTACCTCCACCAGAGTCACCCAACCGACAACCCTCGCTGTCACACAGTCGTCAACCATTCCCCCCCAATCAAAACCCCTCTTGACTTCGTCCGTTATCACCTCCACCCTCCCCAACTATACCCAGATCATTCCACAAGCTATGTATCCCGCTCTTCCACTCCTTCCCCCAAATGCTCTCATCCCCACCAACCCCACCAACGATTTCACCCTGGTCGACTCTTCCTCTCCAACAGTTGATTTCAACGCCCTTGCCGCCACTACCCCCAGAGAAGGCAAAATCCCTCCATCATTCTGCGCCAACGAGATTCCCACCTTCTCATGCCAACCCCATGAGGATATCTTCCTCTTTCTCACCAAACTTCAACAATCCTTCTCCCTCCACAACATTCTTGTTGTCCACTGGCTCCCCATCGCTGGCAGCAGACTCCTAGACAACGCCGCTCACTGGTGGTACACCGAAATGACCAACCGCCATCACTCCGGTCTCCGACCTCACACCTTCCTTGAGTGGGCCACCCTCATCACCTCCACCTTCTGCCCACAGAAAACAGTCGACAACTACATTGACCAATTATGCCGGCTCCAACAAAACGTCCCAACCGACCGTTTTGTGCAATACGCCCGCTCGCTTCATCAACATATCCCCAACGACGTAGTCAGCGACTTCGCATTCATCTCCCGCGTTAAGTGCGTATGCCACAAAGACCTAGCGACCGCTCTCGTCCACGAGCCACCCATGACCCTCGTCGACCTCCTCACTCGTGCCCTCCAAATCGACCGCCTCTTCTCCCCCTACAAGACCGCACTTACCCCGCCCTCGCTTCTTCCACATCATCGCCTCCGAGGACACCACCTCCACCACCTCCTTGGACGAGTTCACCACCCCGACCTCGACACCCTCTCTGATCCACTACACACCACATCGCTCTCCGCAAACGAACTCTCTGCCATCCACCTCATGTGGATGGAAAGGAGAGTACGCACCGACCGTCCTCCCACAACCACCCACCCAGGCCGCCTCAAAAAGCTCACGCCGGAGGAGCGAATCTACCTTCAGATGCCGACGATTAGGCCATCAACAGACAAATTGTCCAAATACCGCACAGTTCACATGTCAGGCACCCAGGTCCGCGGCCCCCCAATCCGCCACTCCCGGTCCCTCCTCCACTTGAACGTTGTCCCCATGGTCAGCACGAACCCACCCCGACATGAACGACTAGTCTCCTAGCCGTCCCATCGATGACGACCTCCATCCCACCGGTGGCCCATTTGGCATCGACAATACCTCTGCCTCCCCCTTCTCCGGTGCCGCACATCCCACCGGACGACCCCCAGGCGTTGCAACCCTCATCGCCTGACGCCCCCTTCACTGCCACATGTTCCATAACTCTCCTTCTGAATCCATCCTCTATCACCTTCTTTGATGTTGTTGAGGAACAAGCCCGACACGATCGGCTTGTCCGATTAGGCAATGAACAACGCCGCCTCAACACCATTATCTCCACTGCCAACTTATCACGCTTCCACCTCAAATTCATCGTCATCACCCTTGGTCCGTCTACGACTAAGTTTCAGGCCCTCCTCCACATTGGAGCCACCAGTAACTTCATCACCGACGCGTGTGTCCGGAAAGCTGGCCTTACCTCTATCGGTTACGATTCCCCGATTACGATTCATTTAGGGGACAAGGACACTGTCGTCGTAGTAGACCGCACGGTTCCCGAGACCACCATGACTGTCGGAACCCTCCGCAGTCAGGTCTCATTCAATGTCATGCACTTGATGTGCGATATCGTTTTGGGAACACCGTGGTTGGACTGCTACATGCCATACTCGTTCCACCCCAACTTCCTCCGCCTTACCAACCCCCCTGACACTACCATCGATGTTCCCTATCTTCCCTATCCCTCTGTCACGCCGCACCAATTCCTTCACATGGCTTACACGAGCCCTGACTCCACCTACTATTGCCTTGTCCTTGATCGCGAGAGTCTCGAGGACTTGCTCCCGACGGGCAAACCCGACCAAGCCCCCCCCTCCGACCCCGCCCTCACCTCCATCCTCAACGAGCTAAGGACGTCTTCCCCGAGTCCTTGCCTGTCGGATTACCTCCGGAACGTGGCGTATCCCACATCATCGATTTGGAGCCCCGTCACTCTCCACCTTGTCGCCCTCCGTACCAACTCTCCGTTCCGAAAGCTGAAGAAATCAAGCGGCAACTCAATGAACTCCTTGAAAAAAAGGATTCATTAAGCCGAGTTCATCCCCCTTCGGCAAAAGCTGCCTTTTCGTAAAGAAGGGCGGAACATCAAAACTTCGATAGTGCGCAGACTACCGCGCCTTGAATCGGCTCACGATCAAGAACAAGTAGCCCCTACCTCGGATCTCCGAGCTTCTTGATCAACTCCATGGAGCCAAGTATTTTACCAACATCAACCTCCGCAGTGGCTTCCACCAGATCCGCATCCGCGAGGAGGATACCCACAAAACCGCCTTCCGTTCCCGATTCGGGCACTACAAATTCCTCGTGATGCCCTTCGGACTCACGAACGCCCCCGCCACATTCCAATCTACAATGAATCACATCTTTCGCGACCTCCTCGAAGTTTGTGTCCTCGTCTACCTCGATGATATCCTCGTTTATAGCCCCACCTTCGAGTCCCACCTTCAGCATCTCCGCCACGTCCTCTCTATCCTCAAAGAGCAAATATTTTACGCCAAGCTCAACAAATGCACCTTTGCCACTTCAAGCGTTGAATACCTCGGCCACATCGTCTCAAGCGTTGAATACCTTTGCCAAGGATGACACACTTTGTGTCAGCGTCCGTCGAGTCGTGTCGAGTCCGTGTCGAGTTGAGTGAGTATGTGTGAGTGTGCTCTCACTCCCTCCCTCTCTATCCTCAAAGAGCAAATGTTTTACGCCAAGCTCAACAAATGCACCTTTGCCACTTCAAGCGTTGAATACCTCGGCCACATCGTCTCAAGCGCTGAATACCTTTGCCAAGGATGACACACTTTGTGTCTGCGTCCGTCGAGTCGTGTCAAGTCCGTGTCGAGTTGAGTGAGTGTGTGTGTGTGTGCTCTCACTCCCTCCCTCTCTCTCCCCGACCTCACTGCTCTGTCTCAGCCTCGTCACATCTCCACTCAACAAACTGTGCCCACACCTCCCTCCCCATGTGCCCCTTTCTGCCATAAATTGCAAAAAATAAGACGGCTGATTGCGAACATCCCGTTGTCGGGACAGAAACCCTGAAAAGGGTATCTGCCCTGTATTTTCAATGTCGGACGATGCCCAAATTCTGAAGTAAGCTTTGCTTTGAAAAGATTTGGTCTGATGAAATGAAAACATTGCTGAAAGGTATTCCGACTTGTCCGCGATTGAATGAATCTAATTTATGCAGCCTTCTATCCGCCCACAGAACATAACGACAAGGGTAGAACGGTGTAATTAGACATTCTTGCGATGAAAGCGAGGCCAGAGAAAGAAAACGGCGGTGAAAATACTAAAATAGAATATTGTTTTGACTAAAATTGGGTCACGCGACTGTACAGCCGCGCGATTCAGGACTAGAAGGACCAAAAATATAGCCGCACTGGGGGTGCGATGTCGGATGGAAAGGACTAACACAACCAAAAGTGTCGTGTCATTCCTAAAGGAAACGGACCATTGGGGGTCCGACGGCAAGCCTATGACTAAAGGGGAATTGTCGGGCTTGCAAGACAAGCCGAGCCGGTTGGATGGCAGGGCGACCTTCCTGAGGATGCAAAGGTGGGACTGCGTCTTCCTAAACCAGGGAAAACGCGGCCTACTGAGTTGTGACCCTTCAAGTAGAAGGGCGGCGGGGATAGCTTCCGTGATAGGAGCTAGCCCAGTAGGTACCATACTGAACTTTCACCCAACAAACACTGGGATCAAATCCAACGATGACCTGCTCGGGCTAGCCCCTTTTTGGAGTTGCCCGTCGGCCTGAACCAGGCAGCCTACTGGGCCGCAACCCTTCAAGTAGAAGGGCGGCGGGAATAGCTCCCGTGATAGGAGCTAGCCCAGTAGGTATCGCATTGAACTTTCAACCAACAAATGCTGAGATCGAGCCTGACGACACGTTGACTGGGCTAGCTCCTTTTTGGAGCAGGTCACCAAAGAAGCATGAAGCGCGGCCATTTTCGACTGCGAGATCGACAGATCTCACGGCCAGAAACGGCTGCGCGGCCACAGCATGGCCCCTGCGCAAGGATGAAATGCACAAATCAAAAAGAAAAGAAAAAAACAAAAGAGTCCGAATCTTTTTTTTTCCGATCCCCGTGCAGATCGAACTCGGATCTGCGCATTGGAAGAAGGGGAAGGAAATGCCAGCGAGGCATGGGACAGGCTACTGTGGCCTGTGGCTTATGCCAACGACATCTTAAAAAAGAAAAAGGAAAAAAAAAAAAAAAAACTAAACTAAGTCGGAAGCGCCAGTTGGCGCACAGAGATGTGACTGGGGACTTACAGTCCTCAGAGAAGACAGGTGTCCGTTGAAAACGGGCAGCCGTTTTCAATTCTGAGGAAAGTTTTTTTTTTTTTTTTCTTGTTTTCTAGATTTTTCCTTAGATTCATTTTTAGATTTTTTCTTTTAGATTTTTTTTAATTCTTTGATTTTCTTGTTGTGTTGTTTGGGTGCCCGTTCGTTTGGACGAACAGGGTTGGGGCTTCATCGGTGCGGTTGGCCTCACACTACCTTCAACGACAAGATGAGGAGAACCGAATGAATTTACCTTTAGAACATGGACATGTACACTGCCATGTTGCAGCCCCCTCATTCGCTCCCATGAGTTGCGAACGAATTGTAAGCCCCCCCCTACGTTGGCCTGTTCCTTGAGAAAAGGGAAACGCCATAGCATCTCGGCTACGGCTCGAGCTTGGATCTGTGTTTCAACAGCCTGGGAAGTACACCTGCACACATCAAATAAGGTAAGGTCGATCTTTTTTTCTTTCTTTTCCTTTTGTGTTTTTTCTTTAGCATTCCCCGTTCGCAGCAGTTGGGGCATGGGAAGGGTTGAAACGAATTAAAAAAAAAAAAAAAAGAGGCAACTACGTCGTGAAAACGACAAGAAAAAAGGGAACAACCTTCTCAGGCTGTATTGGAGCATGCTCGGCTCCTCACTCAAAAGGCACGAATATTCGTGACCGCGAGATCTTGAATCTTGTGGCTCACGATACAAGCGTGGAGGAGGAGCTGTGGAAGTTGGATGGAGAGGGAGAAACGGGAGACTAGGAGAGGGAGCACCTACCTCTCCCAACTTGCCAACTGCCCTCCCTGTTTTAAGGGGAGGGGCAGAGGGAAATGGGGAAGGGGCTGTTGCATGCAACAACATGCACCAGGCTGAGGTATGGGCCAGGTGCAATATAGTTAGGATTAGTTTTTTTTTTTTTTTTTTTTTTTCTAGTTTATTTCCTTTATTTCCGTGAGGACACTTGTCCTCACG
>BFEA01000263.1:1909435-1922290 GCA_003427395.1 Chara braunii | reverse complement strand
ACTAGTCTAGCCTCTCATTGTCATGTCCATGTGTGTTGAGGTGTTCCGGATCTCACTTAGTTGATCTCTTCTCTATGTGCATGTGCTTTCCATTAGTTCTAGACTCTCATTGTCATGTTCGTACTTGTTGTGATGTACCGGTTCGTACTTAGTTGATCTCCCCTCTAAGTGCATGTGCTTTCCATTAGTTCTAACCTCTCATTGTCATGTTCGTACTTGGTGTGATGTTCCGGGTGATCTTTCCTCTATGTGCATGTGCTTTTCCACTAGTTCTAGCTTCTCATTGTCATGTCCATGTGTGTTGTGACGTTCCGGATCTTACTTAGTTGATCTTTCCTCCATGTGCATATGTCTTTCACTAGTTTAAGCTTCTCAATTGGCAAGTTCATGTGTGATATGGCATCCGATTCATGCTTAGTTGATCTTTTACTATGGGATGGGTGACCAACATTTGGCTGCTACTACGGGTGATGACTTGATTAGGATTAGAAATCTCTTCTCCCTCTCCTTCTTCCTCCCTCTTTCTCTCTTTCTCCCTCTCTCTTTCCTCGTCTCTCTTCTCTCTCTCTCTCTCTCCCTCTCTTTCACTATCTTTCTCTCTCTCTCTCTCTCTCTTTCTCTCTCTATTTCTCACTCTCTCTCTCTCCTCCCCCTCCACCACTCTTTCTCTTCTCGTTCACTTTGCTTCCTTCTCTTTCTTCCCCTCACTTGGCATATGACTAACCCTTCTCCCCTCACTTGGTACATTGCCAGGGTGCGAACGGTAAGAAGAGATCAAACCTCACTTGGTGGAGAAAGAGGGCAAGGGGAGGGTAGTCGGTCCCTTGTGCCACCAAGGACGCAAAGGAAAAGGACGTTGGGAGAGTGAGAAAGGACGAGATCCGGAGAAAGTGAAATAGTAAGCAAGGTCAGTTTGACTCAACCATTTCCCCGATTGCATGACTATGAGAAGAGGATGGGCTGATTGAGCAAGGGAAGGGAACAAAGAACAGCCAAAGAGCATGAAAAGGATAGGGATGTGGGAAGGGCTATGTGTTGACCCCCAACGGGGATTTGTATGGATCTTTGCCTTGTGTGGGATTGTGCAAGTGAGTGAGGGCTAAGGATGCCTTAAGCGGGATGGGGCCGGTAGGAACCGGGCACCAAGAGGGAAAGGGAAGAGGGACAAAGGGGCTACGGGACCCTAGCATAAAACCAACCCATGAAAATGACTCTTGCTTTTGAGATTTGGAGGATAGATGAGAAAAACGAAGTGCAATCTTGCCAAGGGAAAGATGATGGTATGTGTGCATGCATATAAAGGCCCCGAAAAGACTAAGGGGCCTGCGGCAATGGAGTTGATTAAGATGCATGAGGCCCAACCGGGGCGTAGAGGCGAGGGGTAAGACGGCTTCGCCGCACCCCGATGACGCCATAGGTACACAAGGTTTAGGGAAATGGTGTGCGGCCTAAGGATGACGCTTAGCCTACGCACAAAGGAAGAAAGACTCTCAAAGAACCCCTGCGTATTGGAAGGAGCAATTGCTTCGTAACACAACAAGGAATCGAAAAAAATCGGCGCTACGGAATGACCAGCGAGACTACCACCCGGCGTGAGGGTTGAGCTACATCCCCAATGTCAAAGCTCTCTAGCGCAATCGCCCACCCCCATCCATCTCAAAGCACTAGGTGGGGGTAACCCTGGGACGAACGGCCCGCGCCCTGAGCATGAGCATGGGCGGGCCGAGCCAACTGGGACCCGCAGTGGGGTCGACTAAGGCTCGAAAGTCTACCGGGGTTTGGCCCTACACCGGTGGGAGCCTCGAAGATGTCTCCATATCCGTCTAAGAGGTGAGTAATACGTGGGTTCGGCGGCGACGCGGCTGGTCCGTCCGGCGAGGGGAGGGCATGTAAGAAAACAAGGCCCATCTCCTCGACGTCGTTCCGAGCTATGGCGCCGCGAATCCTCGCAAGGGAAACCCCGTGACAAGCAATCGAAGTGTGAGGGGTCGCGACCGTACATGGGACTAACACTCCGTTCCGATCACGTATGTGAACGGTTCGGTCATGAAAGTTGATCGGATAATCGGCGCTACGCAACCAAGACATGCCTAGAATCATGTCAAACTTGGTGTCGAGGATGTCGAAAGACACCGGCTCACACACAAAGGGCGCAAAGTACATCGGGATGCCGTCAACGCATCGGTCGATCGACTTTTGCGTGCGGCCATCCGCGAGTGTAACTTGCGTAGGGTGCGTCTTCCTTCGAACGCGCGGGCCAAGGCCTGCGCGGGCCATAAAGGCTTGACTCATGAAATTGCGAGATACTCCGCAATCAATCAAGGCACTGCAGGTTGCCTTTCCGATTTGAATGCGGATATAGAGCAAAGGCGCGTTGGTCTCGGCGTACCTTTGGGTGGCGTACTCGCGGGCAATCTTCGCAAGATAAGAGTGGAGATCGACAACCGCTACTCCGTTGTGCGTCAATGGAGCTGGTATTGCAGCGTGCAAATAGGAGCGTAGATTTGCCATCAAGGCGTTACAATGCGGCCTTGGCAAGGTTTCGGTCGAGGGTAGAGGCATCCAAGCGAAGTCCTCTCTCGTGAGCGGGTCAAGCTCCTCAAGTCTTGACCATGTCGTCGGGTCCTCGGAAATAAGTCGTGAACTGACCGGTTCACTTGCCGGTGGTGTACAAGCTACGCATACGCTATCTAAGTGCACATGGCTAGGCTGGTCTAATGGTGGCACCAGCTGGGCGGCATAATCCTCGTACATAGCACGAGAATCAACAACTAACACATGCTCCCCGGTAGTGATATCGGTTGTTAGCAAGGCAACCGGTTCCGGCGGAGTGAGGAGAGGCGTTGCCCCTCTCCTTGCGTAACTCAGTTTCCCGAGTTAGCTGGACGGGGTACGCGTGCCTTGCCCTTTTTCGAGCATTGTGCGATAGTGTGGTTTACACTATTGCACCAAAGGCAATATCCGTACCGTTGACGAAGGTCAAATACTTCCTTGGTGATCTTGTATGTCGTCCATGGTTGCTGCCCAGTTCCCGTCAATGTCGTTGCTTGTGTCGCGGCAGGAGCGCTGAGACAACTCCTCCATCACTCGAGGATGCTGCTGCAGTGTGGAGATCTATCCATTCGTCTGGAATCACTGCATTGTTATGCGCCGGCCGTTGGTAGCCTTGCTTAGCCACATATTGCAGTTGGGACTGCCGTTCGTTGGCGGCCTTGTCATCCGTTTGGATGACCAGGTTCGCACGATCCAGAATGCCTTGGAATAAGGCATAGTCGTACTCGTTTCCGAGTGCCAACCGCAGTCCTGCGCACGATCGCGAAAAGAACTCGGATCGTTGGTTTGGGAAACTCAAGTCGAAGCCCGGAGTGGTTACTATCTTCTGCTACTTGATCGTCCAGTCTCGTGGCATGTTCCCTTGTGAGCTGGAGTAGACCTCGTTCATGGCCGCCTTTACAACGTTGCGGACCATGAATCGAGTGTTCCACATTTGCTCGAACTGCTCCCACGTAATGTGCGTGTGCTGTTGGGCGATGGTACATCCCAGATTGGTCGCGGTGTGGTTCATCCATGCCTGTGCTCCTCCAATGAGTTGGAGATAAAGCGCTTTCATCATATCCTCGGCCGGCACGTGGTGGCAGGCTGCTTCGGTGAGGAAGGCTTGCCACCATTGCAAGGCATCAGTCTTGTTGTAGTCGTCAAACTTGGTGATGTTGAAACGTGGCATCTTGTATATCTTTGCAGCGGCTTCTGGTCGTGACTGCAGTTTGGTGATGTCCGTCTTGATGGCGGCCACCGTGCTGTTGATCGTGGCCGGACTGGTAAAGTCCCCTAGATCGCCGATAATATGGATGACATGGTCGATGCGCTCCCTGAGCTGCTTCGCTATGTCCGTTGTGCAGCCTGGCGTTGTTGAGGCCTTAGCCTCGATGCTGTTAACGCATGTGATAGTGGTGTTCAACAGCTGGTGTTCTTGCTGCTGCTGCGTTGCTGTGACACGGACGACAGCTGTTAAGGCGGCAGTATCTTGCTGCTGCTTTTGTCTGAGCGGTCTGTCCGCGAGCAGGTGTGCCTGCAGCATTGTGTTATTCCACATCACCGCCCTCATCATGCCCAGCATCAGGTTTGCCATGTTACTCCTTTCTGCCTCTGCCGGTGTCGGGTCCGCCTGCTCGTCCGTAGGCACAAAGATCATGCCTTGGAGGAGTGTTGTCCACTGAGTCTCGTTCTGAATCAGGGACTCAGTGCTGGCGGCATTCCGCTTGTCTCGAGCCATTGCGTCAGCCTCAGCAGTTCGCTGAGCTTGGGTTGCCGCCTCTTGGGCAAGCCGCTGACATTCTGCTTTTGCTGCCTCTTGTTGTGCCTTTGCTGTGACGATGGCATCTGTGAATGCCTGTACCCGCTGAACGTAAGCGGCCAAAGTCTCGTGGTCCCCTTGGACCGGACAGGCGGGAAAGGTCCTGGCGGTGCTCGGTACTGCAGTTGCTGCACTGGTACTGGATGCCGCTGGAGTCGTTCGCCTGCTGCGTCGTTGTTGCTGATACTTCGGTCGTGGAGGTAGCGCAGAGTGGCTACGTACTGCGAGCCTGGCACTGCATCGTGGCAGTACCCCGGTGCTCTGTTCCGTCTTCATCAGTACTGCTGATGTGGTACTTGGAGATCTCGGTGGCCACAGACACGGGGAGGGTAGGGAGGTGGGAACAGGGGTAGATAGATCAAGCAATCCACATACAGTCCCCTGTCCCAATGTGGACTGGACTCCTAATCAAAAAGAAAATTTGAACTTTCCCCAAACAATTTAATTACGAAAATAATCAATAATTAATAAAAATGATGAATAATAATTAATTAAGAATCATTGATCAATAATATTTAATAATTATCAATAACGAATTTTGAATTGTCGGTCGATTAGGTGTCCGTTGAGATCACCTATGGTCCGGGAGTTCACCGTTGTTAGTGAACTGCCCGGAAGTTGCAGTTCTGAGGTAAACGATTCCGAACAGTCTGCCAAACGAAAGTAATTTCGGATAGTTAGGAAAAGAGAAAACAATCGAATTTTCGCAAAACGTGAAATTTTGGGAATTTCAACCTAACAAAGTTCGATTTTCATAAGGCCGAAGTCCACATTCGAAAATTCAACAATTTAGTAATTTAGAGGGGGGGGGGAATTCGCGAAAAATTTCAGACTTCAACCCTAATTTTCCACAATTTCGCGGAATTTCTGGTTTTACGGTTCCAAAATGCGAATTTTCCCCCAATGTGAAAAATACCGAAATTTTTATCGCAACCCTAATTCAGTACCGAAATAAAACAGAATATCGAATTCAAACAAAATACCGAATTAAAAAAGAATACCGAATTAAAACAGAATACCGAATTATGCAATCAGACTCGCATTCATTCACACTTCACATGTATGCAAATAGGTTGTGTAGCAAACTGGCGTCAAGCGCCCACTCAGAACTCAGAGCTATGGTACCAAGAACTCAGCTCAAATACAAGTCCACTTCCACTGGCTATGGCGGCAAATCGCCTGTACAACTCTCAGTTCTTCACTCACTCGACACTGTTGTTCGCACACAGGATCGCCCTGGATATCCCACACGCGTCACACTGTATACATGCACACACCCGCACACACCTACAGCTATGGCGGCTATGGCCGCATCTACCCTATCGCTATGGCCAACCCCTTCTCGCCCACTTCGTCCTCGGGCTCACTGCAGACCACCTCGCACAAGTCGCTATGGCAGCGCTTCCGCATGGCTTCCGCAGGAATGAGTGAATGACTGGGCACTGCCCTCAGATTTATACTTTTGTAGCTTGCTGGTCTGGCCCTTTTCCATCGGCCCATTGTGCACACAGTCCCGTATGGTACTTACTGGACTGGACTGGGACTGACTGGACCGTACCGCTAACTGCATGGGGTTGGACCGCAACCTCACTGCAGTTGCACTGCCAACGCACTGAGGTTGGCTCCACCACTTGCCCACTTGCCTCTGTCTAACGTGCGCCTACTCCGAAAGGCCACTTCCGGAAGTCTGTAGACTTGGCCTTTCGGTATTGTAGCAACTACGACCTTGACCTTTCAGGACTGTAGCAGCTACGACCTTGACCCTTCGGACAAGCTACAGCTACGACTTCTAACTCGCTAAGACTCCTATCCGACAGGTCTACAGATCGAACCCCTACCACTATACCGACCTACGACCGACAACAACAACTGTCGAAACACAGGTCACGGGTTCACACACTCGGGGTCGACACAGATACTATACACAGGTAAGGTGAGAACTAGGGATCGAGCTCTGGGATCTGCACTCGCTACTGCTGACAGGTGAAAACCGTTTCACTCCCGCCGGCCTAAATTCGAGGTCCTTCGAGAATAACTCAGTCCAAGGCAGGACCTTTTCCTTTCTTATCTCTCTCATAGGCTCTAACTATGTCGGGAGCTGTCTCTAGAAGTTCGGTCCTCGTAAACCAGCGGTCGTCCTCTGGCTCCTGATAAGCAAATCACACCTTATATTGTTTTTGTGGACGACCTCTACCTCTGTTCTGAACACATCTTCACCTACGATGCTGTCAATGTCATACCTGCCATCCATATCCGGAGGGATCATGGACCTCCTCGATGGGAACTGACCACTCATTGTGCAGGGCAACAACTTGGATGCATGGAAAACCGGGTAGGTGTGGAGGTGCGCTGGGATCTCTACTGTGTAGGACAGCCCATCCTCTCCGCCCTTGACTTCTAGAACTGGCCATGGTCCTCTGTACGCAGGCAGTAACTTTTGCGAGATGTTCTCCTCAGGAGCAAACTCTTTAGACTTGACCCAGACTGAGTCGCCTACTTGAAACTGTGACGGGCGACGATGCTTATTAGCTTGCTCTATCATTCAGTGTTGGGCCTTCCTGAGGTTCTCTATCACGGTAGCTAACTCTTCCTCGTGTTGTAGCGCAAACTCCCTAGTACCGGGCGGTAGCCTCTATATTTGATCCCGGTTAACTCCTTCAAATGGTCTATGCGGTCTGAAAGGCTTATGAACTCATTGGGAGTGCGACAGGTAGACAAGTGCACACTGTTGTTGTAGGCTCTGGCTACCTTTGGGAGCATCTCGTCCCAATTGACGTGATCATGTCTAATATACATTCTCAGAACTTGCTGCAGGATCTTGTTCATTTGCTCAGTCTGGCCGTTAGTCTCTGGGTGGCGGCCAGACGACATCAACAACTTGGAGCCATAGACTCTCATCAACCCCTGCCAGTTCTAACTAGTGAACCGGGTGTCTCTATCACTAACTATGGACAATGGGACCCCGTGCTCACTGACCCAATGATCAAAAAACTTTTGAATTACTAACTCTGTACGCGCTTCAGAAGGCAAAGGAATAAAAACAACATATTTGCTGAATCTATCAACTACGACCATGACTTGGCTCTTACCGTGCCTACTCTTGACGCCAACATCCATAAAGTCAATGGATATTGAATCTCGTGGCTGGTCAGGAATAGGCAAGGGTCTGAGAAGACCTAGTGGAGCACGCGTAGTAGTTTTATTCCTCTGGCAAACTTTGCAACTGCAAACATACTCTATGCGGTCATTCTTCATCCCTGGTCAGGTGTACGTGTGCATTAGGTTGGCTAGAGTCTTTTGCCAACCAAAGTGTCCCTCTGTATCGCGACATTCCCCTAGGATCAAACTACGGATCTCTTCACTGTTGGGGACGAACAGTCTGTCCACTACGTTAGTCTTCTCGACTAGCAATCCATCAGTAGTGCGGTAATCTGGCTCGGTCTCTGGGGCCTCCGTGACTCTCTTGAGGAGGTCACTATAGATAGGATCCTGCGCATACGCCTCTCTAACTTTCTGTTGCAGGTCTCTCCCTATATCTAGATAATGGACTATAGCTCCAAAGTAGTCGGCTCTCCTACTTAGAGCATCCACAACTACGTTATACTTCCCCTTGACTGGCTTGAGCTCAAAATCATACTGATCTAACTCTGCGGCCCACCTTGTCAACTTAGGTGTCATCTTGGCCTATGTCTTCAACCATCTCAGCGTTTCATGGTCTGAGTAAACTTTAAAGTGCCTCCCAAGCAAGTAGTGCTTCCAGTGTTCTAGAGCTTGCCTGAAAGTGTAGAGTTCCCTCTCATAGGTCGATGTCGCTACCTTTTTTAGAGGCATCCTAGCAGACATGAACTCGACGGGCCTATACCCATGGCCATCGTCTTGCTGTAGTACAGCACCTATGCCGTATTGGCTCGCGTCAGTGGTGACGACGAAAGGTAGGGACGGATCGGCTACTTTGAGGACTGGGTACTCTATCAATGCCTGCTTTAACTTCTTCATGGCAGACGTGCAGTCCTTGTCCCACTTCCAGATTGCTTCTTTCTTCAACAACCTGTGAAGGGGTGCAGTGATGGTGGAGAAGTTCCTCACGAACTTCCAATAGTAGTTGGCTAGGCCTAGGAACGACCGCAATTCTGTCAACGTGCGGGGCGTAGGCCAATCTCTAATCGCTGCGATCTTGCTATCTTCGGGTTTGATGCCGTCTCCGTCTAAGACATGGCCTAGATACAACACTTGGGTCTTCGCCCACTCACACTTTTTCGCGTTGATCTTGAAGTTAGCTTCTCTCAGCTTTTCCAAGACCTGCCTCAGATGACCCTGATGCTCTTGGAGGGTCTTACTAAATACTAGAATGTCGTCTAAGCAGACTACTACAAATCGGTCTAACCACGGTCTAAACAAATCGTTCATGCAGCGATGAAAAGTCGTTGGCGCATTTGTTAGTCCAAAGGGCATCACTATAAACTCATAATGCCCATATCTAGTTCGGAAAGTTGTCTTGTACTGATCATCAGTGTGAACCTCTATCTGATGGTATCCAAACTTCAGATCTATCTTTGAAAAATACTTGCAACCCTGCACCCGATCTAAAAGATCATCTATATGGGGCAGTGGCTCTGCATTCTTCACTGAAATAGCATTAAGACCCCTATAGTCTTTACACATTCTAAGCTCTCCCTCCTTCTTGGGGACAAACAGAACAGGTGCTCCAAATGGAGACGAACTGGGCCTAATCCAACCTTTCTCTAGGAGCTCGTCTAACTGCTTGCGCAGTTCCTCCAACTCCGACAAGGACATCCTATACACTGCTCCCTTAGGAGTCCTACTGCCAGGTTCTATTTCAATACGATGCTGGATCGACCGCGATACTACTCCCGTTGGCGGCTTTGCTAAGTCTGTAAACTCTTCCAGCAGCTTCGCAATAGCAGAGTTTATGGGCTTCTCCTCCATAGGCTCAGTCACTGGCCTAACATAGGCTACAAAGACCTGTTCTTCTAGTTGCTCCTTCTTTACTAATCTTGCGAATGCAGAAGCGCTAAGGCAACAACGTGCCAGGGAGTTGTCTACTCCGGACAAATGAAACAAACGGGCGGTCTTGATTCCGCCTGATGGGCTAGGGAGCCTACATTCGTGCTCTCTCAAATGGAGTGTGGCCCCTGCTGCCTCTCCCCAATCCATACCTAGGACTATGCCGAAAGGGAGGCTATCTTCTACGAGGAGAGTTAGGGAATGGAGACCTTTCTCCACCTTCCCATCTTTCTCTAGGCGGAAGTACGCCTAGACTCCCTCTACGCAATCCTCTACTCGCATCGTGCGATTATCTGCGAGGATACTCACAATCGGGTCTGCAAACTTTTGAACTTTCAACCCCAACTTCAACTTCTGCAGCGCCTTTCTACTTATATAGCTGCGCGTGGCCCCACTATCTACTAGGGCCCCTACTCTACCTCTAAAAATATCTACGTCCACTAAAACTAGTTGTCCTTTACTCTCCTTCTTCATCTTGGCCCAGGCAGGCATTCTCTCCTTCAGCTCGTCGGCCACGCCTGTGAGGGAAGTGCCTAAAGAGACTGTGACACAAGCAGTCTCTGGACAGCTATCTAGGCACTGGCCTGTAACCTTTGCCATAGGCGCATGTGGTGTGGGAGCTTCCTGCCAGCTTGTGCTCATTTCCCCACATGGCCTTGTGGTAGGGGCAGTTGCTACCCCTACCGGCGGCTGCCTTTTGACCCCTGGGCAGCCGAACGGGCCTCTCTATACTTTGGACAATATTTGATGATGTGGTCAGGGTCACCGCAATAGATGCACTGCCCCTAGTTCACACGTTGTTGCCATTCGCGCTGGTCCAGGCCCAAATCTTCTCAAGGCTTGCCCTGAGGCAACCCTGGGTGCCATCCTCCTCTCCTATAGGGTGATCTATTTCCCCTATTGGGTGACTAGTTCCCTGAGCGGTTTTGCGGGGGACCTTGACCCATGCTCCCGCTTGGCGGTTTCCTCCTCTACCACCAACCCCCTGATCGCCCTGGGAACGGCGCCCTAAGGCCCGGCCCCCTTGGCCTTGGCCTCTACCTCCTCCTTGCGGCCTCCCTCCGGCCGCGGCAGCAGCGTAAGTCCTCCCCTGGCTCACACTACTGTCCTCCTCCTCTAGTCCCCACTCAATTTGCCCGTAGGGGACTTCGTCAACACTACCCTCATCTAACGTAAGAATTAGTCGATCCTTGGTCTTTACCTGACCGGAAATAGTGCGACCCTTCCACTTTTTCCCCTTGTCCAAGTCCTTGTGCCAGAAAGTGGAAACTAACATGGACCTCGCTTCAAACGCCACCACTTCCCTGCTCAATGCGTCACAGGGTCATGGTGGACTGCTGGCTCTTCTCAAAGAAGTGTCCGCGCAACTGTTCGGGCATAGCCTGGTAGAAGAGGTTGACCAATTGGGTCTCTGTGACCCCATGGTCTGGAACAACTACCAACTCGTCCATCACACCTTTGAGTGCCTTGGCACTCTTCCACTGACGAGAATGGATAGTCTGCAACCTATCCGAGTCTTTGACGCTGCGCGAGACGTCTGCGAATCGTTCGCGCAACAGCTTCAGGAAGTCAACGAGGGGGGTGAAGGTAGAATAAGCAACTACATCATCACTACAATTAGCGGGTGTACTAGGGAACGGGCAAAACTGGCGGCCTCCTCCTTCAGGGTGTGAATGGCTATTAGGACCTGCTCATCTGGGGAAACTTTTTGCAGATGCACGTACGTTTTGACGTTTGCTTCCCAATTGTCAAAGTTCTCTTCCTTCCTCCCACTGTAGGAATCATGAAATTTGACCTTGACGGGCTCCCTACGGGGACGTACTTCCTCTTCCTTAGGAGCAGCCAGTTTGGCGCCCTCTATGGCGCCCGTACAATAACGCTCTCTGTATTCTAAACGGGTCTTTACTTCTGAGGCCACCTGCATCACTAACTCCCGCGCAAAGTCCCTGAAACCCGCACGCATCGAGCGCAAAGCTATGTCCTGGCTCCTAATAAATTGGTATTGCTCCTCGTGAGCGCTCTATATTTCTTGCCATGATCCCCATCTTCCCTAGGAGGTCCACCTGCGCATCCATCTGGTCTTTCTGCCTTTTTACTTTGGCCAATTCTTGCGCCGCCTGACTCACCACGTCCACCCTTCTTTTTTTTCCCCTCATCAACCGTAATTTCCACTCCAACCTTTGTTCCTCCTCCATTGCATGTCTCTTGAGTGGGTCTTCCTCCGCATCCCACTCCTTCATTGCTGCCTCTTGCTCGTCCTTAGGCACATACTTCAACGCCTCCTCTGCTTCCCCCAAGGATAAGTTAGCAACCCATTCTGAGATCTTCTTCTCCATTTCGTCTTCCTTAGTACCACTGGATTCTCCTCTTCTTCCTCCCCTTCGCCTTTCCAGTGGCGGCTCTTCTACCTCTTCCTCCTCTTCTACCGCTTTAAGCTTCTCCTCCTCTTCTTTCTTCAACCTCTCTCTCTCTGGCCATCTCCTCCTCAATCTTCTTCATCTTGGCCGCCTGTTCCTCCATTAGGGACTTCTTCTTGGCCTCCTTCTCTCTTCTCTCCTTCAGGAGGGCGGCGACTTTCGCCTCTTCTTCGGTTGTGTAAGGGGAGGTGCTCCGACCACTACGCGTATCAACCATGGTGACAGGTGCACAACCAAGTGACAGTTCCGCTCCTCACCACTTAGACTCTCCCCTGACTGACTCCACCTAAAACCGACTCAATCTATGGACCACAGGGTTCGTAGAGAGCCTTGTCAACTATGGTCTCTACCCTAGACTCTAATACTACAGCTGTCACTACAAAACCTGTTGCTGACCAGGAGGCATTTAAGGAGATCCCCCGTAACTCCTCAGGAATTCTTTAACGTCGCAGACAGGAAGATGAGGTCAGCAGGTTCTCTCAAGACTTAGACGGCCTGTTGTGCAGCCCACAACTCGAATTTTGGGCCTACCGTGCCACACCGAGCACCCCGCCGGTCAGTACCGGTCCTTGGGAGGGTTTGTGTCCTCCGGGACAGTCGAGTCGTCAGACACAGCTTTTAGCCCTACTCATCCCATGTGGGTTTGGTCAACGAGGCCCTATCCTTCATACACGGAGTTCCTATCACCTGGACAGAAGAGGCTCGATGCAGAAAGAAGAGACAAACAAACTTAGACTCAGCAAGTACCATAGGGTGAGTGCACATCCATAGGGCAATGGGATAGGCTAAGGGCTTGGCGAGATTATACCAACTCCAGCTTGGTCAAAGTTGTGGTCAGCAGCTCCGGTCAACGCCTTGGTCAACGCTCGGTCAACCATCTGGTCAACGCCCGATCAACCCTCCGGTCAATGTTTGTTCAACCCTCTGTTCAACGCCCGGTCAACCCTCTGGTCAACGCTTGGTCAACCCTCTGGTCAACGCCCGGTCAACCCTCTAGTCAACGCTTGGTCAACCCTCTGTCGGCTATGGCTGCCGGCACCTTCTTCCTCGCCAACCTTC
>BFEA01000263.1:1776110-1798329 GCA_003427395.1 Chara braunii | reverse complement strand
TTTTGTATGTATGAGAATGCACATTGTCTGTCGAGATTCTACTCGCACTGCATTGTCCATTCAGTCCTTTTCATCACATTGTAGTTCCTCGGTTATTACGAACATCACATAGTTGTGCATGTAGCAGTTGGTATCGGAGCTTTGCACGTGAATCAGGACAACCTGATTTGACACGTGTGCGGGGACTAAAAAGCTAGTTAGTCTTTATTGATTGATTAGGGCATACTAGTTAGACCCCAAAATCACGATCTTGACCTTACTACCGAAAATCAAAATTTTTTTCTTTAGTCGGATTTAATTTTCTCGCTATTCTGTTGTGGAAAATCGCAATATCGCAACATCACAAATTCCCATTTTCGTTTTTTTTTCTAAAATTCAAAATTTCGCTGTTGAAAATCTGGAATATTTTTTTTTTCGAAAATTTTGATTTCCTGTTGCATTTCCCGTTACTTAGAAATTCGGAATATCTTCTTTTCTGAAATTCGTTTTTTTGAAAACGGTACAGGAAATACCTCCTGCGATATTATTTTCCAAACTGCGAATATTCTTATCGAAATAAATCCGAATACTTGTCATTTATGTTCGGAATTTTTTTCGCAGTTATGGGATTTTGTCGTTCGGTTCTATAAATCATTGGCAGTTTAAAGTCGAAATTTTTTTCACTTTCAGTGATCATTTCGTACTTTAAGGGAGGTTGGGAGACCTACCGAACTTGCAAAAATCGGGATTTTTTTTTTTTCTCGAAATTTCTTTGCGAAGTTCAAACTTTTCTCGTTTGATTAGTGGCTCCTTATCTGTGTGACTAGTTGGGCGATTATCCCACCCACCCCTCCCCACCTATGTTGTTGCCATCTTTCGCCTTACCGTTTCTGTTTGTATCCGGGTACCCCCTGCGGCGGCATTGGTAAGTTGCCACGTCAGCAAGCCAAGTCAGCAAACTACGTCAGTACGTCAGCAGGACACGTCAGCAGTGCCACGTCAGCAGCAAGGGATACCACAGCAGCAGGCCCCGGCCTGGTCTATGCTGTTGCGTTCACATACAACAGTCATGGACCAGAGGCCCGGAGAAACAGACGAGGCCTATCAGGCCTGCATGTTGGCCTGGAGTACCGAAACAAAGAAACGGGCAGATGATGCTGCCGCAGCAGCGAAGAAGAGGGAAGAGGATGTCGAGCAGAACAACAGCGCCAGCATGACGAGGCAGCAGCAAGGGCTGCCGATGAAGAAAGGACCCAGCGTTGTGAGAAGATATTTACCGGAGAGTGGGCGTTACTCGCAATGGCAGCGAAATGGCGGACCGAGGCGGAGAATGGCAAGTTGGAGGATAGCGCAAACAAGATCGCGCTCCTCCTCTCGCAGCTCACAGACCTCCTGGCAACCTGCATTACACAGCAGGCGGAGATCCTCGGTCTCGACACCTCGCTAGCTCACGTCCAAGACCGCCTTCAGCAGTTGGAGCAGCGACCAGTCGCCGCCGCCGACGCAAGCTCTTCCAATACTGTCGACCGCCTCAACGCATTGAAGATGGACGTCGGCTCACTCAAGGATGGCGTGCAACTACAACAGACCGCGACGCAACAGTTGCAACAGCGGATCTGCACTACTGCCACCACCTCGAGTTCAGAACCGCGCGAGTCAACTCCAAAGTTCGACGGGAAGGAGATCTTCTGCGACTCAATGAAGACAGATCCGATTCCATGGTTTCGCAAGTTCGAGCTCACGCTGCAGTTGTCCGACGTCAAAGAACACAAGCACCACGCAGACTTGTACTCTCGTTCAGGGGGCGCGTACCAGGCTTGGTTGGACAACCTCTTGTCCAAGTACGGAGTAGTAGCAGCCGACTTGCACACCAAGATCAGTTGGGATGAGCTGAAGGCGGCGTGGCACAAGTGGTTCCAGGTGGAGCCGCCAGAAATCAAAGCCATGGACAAGCTCATGGTCTTCGAGCAAGGCACGCTGCCGAGTACGAACTGGATCGCCGAGTACCAACGTTTGACGTCAGTCCCAGACATCCGGATGGGCTTCAAGGCCATCCGCCACTACTTCATCTCAAGGTCATGTCCGGCATTAAGCAATGCCCTGACGCATGTTGAGGACACCTTGACAACGACGGCGGAGTTGTTCGACAAGGCTGAGCAGATCATCATCATGAACAAGGAGGCCAAGAACCTCCGTTCATCTGCGTCAGGCCCGAGCAGGGACCAGCATCGGCCAAGAGTGGCCGTGGTCGCGGCGGCAGCACCGTTGGACCAAATCAGCGAGGTTGTGTCTGCCAGTGAAGGGGACAGACTCGCAGCCGCCCGGGAAGGTGGCCGCCCCGGCAGAGGCCAAGGACGCGGCAAGACGAAGACACACACCGCATCTAGCCCCGGGCCCGGTGCAGCAGCTCAGACAGGCCCATGGACCCAATATGGCATCTCCGAGTCCGCATTCAAGGCAGGCGAGAGATTCCACTATTGCCTTTGGTGCAACAGCGATCTTCATCAGACGCAGGGTTGCCCATTGAAAGGCAAGGGCAGACAGGGAAATTGAGCACCGCCGAGAGTAACTCGACGACACTCTCGACGCCTTCGGAACCGGTTTCTTCACGAGTAACCGGCCTTCATTCCGAGGCGCACGCGGAAGTCGATAGTCCTCCTCTTCTACTTTCGTTTGAGGACTATGCTGCCCGGCTCGTTCCTACGCTGGGTACTCAAGCTCAAGGACAAGGAGTGTGTGCGGTATATTCTTCGTCCGACAACGGCAACATATCGTTTTCAAGTGGTTCACCACAGGATTCGGCACGCGAGTTCAATATAGAGGCATTAGACCCACTCACGTCTGAGGACTTTGCATGGCTTCCTCTCCCGACCACAGGCCGCTTGCCGGGACCGCAATGCGCAACACTTAGCGCTAATCTTCACGCTTACTTATCCTTCTATGCACCACCAACTTCGCCGACGGATGACAAAGTCGCGGTGGGGGACATCCTGGCATATACTACCAAGGTGGCCCGCGAGTTTTGCACGCAGCGGTACGACGACAACAACGCACCGCTCATGTATGTCCGCATTCAGGTTGGGCAAGCGTCCTGCAGCGTTTTGCTGGATAGCGACGCGTCTCGCAATTTCATGAGCCAATCCTTTATGCTAAGGGCTGGCCTTGGCGCACAAGTTCGGAGGAAGGCAAACCCGACGGCGATCAAGTTGGCAGACGGAAAGACACAACAACTTCTCGACCGTTACATCGAGGCCGTACCGGTCTACTTCGCACCTCATGCATGCAAACCGGTAACATTCGATATTCTCGACACGGACTTCGACATCATTCTGGGAATGCCTTGGCTTGCAAGTGCGGATCACACGGTCAACTTCCATCGGCGGACTCTTAGCATTCGCGACGCCTTCGGCGCGGAAGTGGCATGTACGATTCCTCTACCGCACACTTCGATCCGGTGCCAAGTGGTGACGGCCAAATCATTCCGGGCGACTTGCGCTTACGAGCAGCCCGAGGAGATCGACCTATGTTTCCTACGGACCGTCACGGTAGCCGACTCTTCACCCACGAACTTGTCTTCGGACCCCCGTGTGGTACGGTTGCTGGACGAGTTCGCCGACATCTTCGAGTCACCTACCGGTGTGCTGCCGGATCGGCCAATCTCTCGCGAGATCATTCTTGAGGCCGGTGCCGTGCCGCCGAAAGGTTGCATCTATCGGATGAGCGAGGAGGAACTTGAGGTCCTCCGCGCGCAACTCGATGATTTGCTGGCCAAGGGCTGGATCCGCCCTAGCAGCTCCCCATATGGAGCACCAGTTCTCTTCGTGAGGAAGAAGAACATGGATCTACGATTGTGTATCGACTACTGCAAGCTCAACGCGCAAACCGTCAAGAATGTGGGGCCTCTTCCTCGCATCGACGCTCTTCTTGAGCGACTCGACAGAGCGAAGTATTTTTCGAAGTTGGATTTGAAATCAGGATATCATCAGATCTCGATCCAGCCGAACGATCGCTACAAGACGGCGTTCAAGACGCGGTACGGGCATTTTGAGTGGGTGGTCATGCCTTTTGGCCTCACCAACGCCCCGGCGACATTTCAGGCGGCCATGACCAATCAGTTTCGTGCAATGTTGGACCGGTTTGTGCTGGTATACTTAGACGATATTCTCGTCTATAGACGGTCATTGGAGGATCATCTTGGGCATCTTCGACGAGTGTTGGAGACGCTCCGCCGCGCCAAGTACAAGGCCAACCGCGACAAGTGTAAATTTGTCCTGCAAGAGCTGGAATACTTGGGCCATTTTGTCACACCGGAGGGCATCAGTCCGCTATCGGACAAGATTCAGGCCGTCCAGCAGTGGTCGGAGCCTCGGAACGTCACGGATATCCGCTCGTTCCTCGGTCTTACCGGCTACTATCAGCGCTTCATCAAAGGCTACTCAAAGATCGCGGCCCACTTGAACAAGCTTCAGTGCGAGGATCGGCCGTTTGACTTCGGAGAGGAGGCGCAAGGATCATTCTTCGCTCTCAAAGCCGCGCTATTGTCTGCAGAGGTCTTGCGGATATACGACCCACTCGCGCCTACGCGCGTCACTACGGATGCGTCAGGCTATGGCATTGGTGCAGTCCTCGAGCAACATGATGGTGTGGACTGGCACCCGGTCGAGTACTTCAGCAAGAAAGTGCCCCTCGTGCATTCCATTGACAATGCACGCAAGAAGGAGCTCCTCGCCTTTCTCCACGCGCTCAAGTGGTAGCGGCACTTCCTCCTTGGTCGAAGCCAATTTCGATCCGTAACGGACAACAATCCGTTGGTCTTCTACAAGACCCAAGACACCGTCAACAGCACCATCGCTCGATGGATGACTTTCATCGACCAGTTCGACTTCTTTCCCGATCACATTCCCGGGAAGTCGAACCGTTTTGCGGATGCTCTTTCATGGCGTCCGGATCATTGTACCGCGGTCTACTCAACCTTCGAGATCGACGACGACCTGCGAAACAGCTTCATCCGCGGCTACCAAGCCGACCCCGAGTTTCGCGACAAGTACGCGAATTGCTCCTCTCCTAACCCGGCTCCTTCTCACTACCGGATCCAAGAGGGGTACTTGCTTGTCCACACGCGGGGGAAGGACCTCCTTTGCGTACCGAGTGATCCTCACTTGCGTACACGGCTTCTTGGCGAGTTCCACGACGCTCCCGCCACTGGACACTTTGGAGTCAATCGCACAATTGGCCAACTTCGCCAGCGATTTTGGTGGTCCGGCCTTCTCGGCGACGTCATGCGCTATTGCAAGTCATGCGAGGTTTCCCGACACTGCAAATCCCGCAACCATCGTCCATACGGCGAGTTACGACCATTGCCAGTCCCGTTGTGGCGAAGGGAAGCGATTGCCATGGACATTACCGGCCCGTTCCCCAAGCACAAGACCGRAGTGGATGGGATTCTCACGGTCGTCGACCGACTCACCAAGTTCGCCATGTTTTTGCCTTGTCGCTATCATGCCAAGGCACGGGAGTTGGCCGAGGTTCTGTACGCGGGTTGGATTCGAACCAAGGGTTACCCCAAGGAGATCGTCTACGACCGCGACACTCGGTTCATGTCCGATTTTTGGTTGGCGCTCATCAAGCGATGGGGCTCATCTCTCAAGCCCAGTTCAACTCGCCACCCTCAGACCGATGGCCAGACGGAGAGGGCGCATCASACCGCACAGGTTCTCCTTCGCACTCTCATCCGGCCCGACCAGAAAGACTGGGTTGAGCGACTGTCGGACGTCGAGTTGGCCTACAACTCTTCCATCCACCCGACTATTGGGATATTGCCCTTCGAGTTCGAGCATGGCTTGCCGGTCACATCACCGTTGGACACTATTACTCCACGCACGACCGAGAGCGACGACCATCTCCTTTTCTTGCGTCGGATGCAAGAGCTTCTTGTCAAGGCACGCGACCAGATGGCTAAGACGCAGCAGCGCATGAGCCAGCAGGCCAATCGCCAGCGTCTTCCTTGTCCATTCCGCATCGGGGACCTCGTTTGGGTTTCCGTCGCGGAATTCAGCCTTGAACAAGACGTCTCTCACAAGCTCCTTCCGAAATGGATGGGGCCTTGGCCGATCAGAGAGCCCGCTGGGGACGCACCCGAAGGACCCTCCTTCACGATTTAGGTGCCTAGCCACTCGCCCATCTACCCAGTCTTTGATTGCTCCAAATTGGCTCTCTACACGCCAGCGGACCATGACGATTTTCCCGGGAGACATACGCAAGACCCGCCTTCTATAGATGGTTTTCAGGAGGTCGGTGACATCATCTCCCAGCGACGCTATGGCAACAAGCCAACTGAGTATTTGGTGCATTTTGCATACTGCACACACCGAGCTGACCGATGGTTAACCCGTGCGGAACTTCAAGCAACAGCTCCAGACGTTCTCGCACGCTACGAACGCAAGATGCAAGGCAAGCCGGTTTCCTCGGCTCCCCGCCGCGCTCGCATCCAGGTTCCACCTTCAGATCGACGGCTTCGCCCTCGCCCCGCCTTGACTTCATAAGGAGGGGGGGGTGTTACATGCTGCGCGTGCACACGCAGGCCATTTTGTAGGCCTGCGTCCTTCATGCCAAAAGCCTGAACTTCAAGCCGAAAGCCTGAAATCCAGGGCTTACAGTCCCCATGTCGGTTCATCCCGAAAGCCTGAATTCCAAGGCCTATCCCTGTTTCGTTTCAAACTAAAAATGGCAACAGCCTTTTTAGCCTGAAACGAAGGGTCATTTTCGATCGTTCATCAGAACGACCGGCCCTGAAACTCCGGCACCGAACCAGGGTTTCGGGAACAGACTATTATTAGTCTGTTTCCCACGCCAGCCTCAGCAGGTTGCTGCACGCCAGCCCCTGGCACACTTCGGCATTCGCAAGAGCTGCCTCCTCGGCCTGACTCGCCCTCCAGTAGTCAGGAGGCAGGCCGAGGTAGTACATAGGACTTCCCATGCACTTCCGAGGTAGGCAGTCGGTAGTTGTAGTCTTCAGGATTCGTGAGCAGTGCTCTGGAGGGAGCGCTGCAATGTAGTAGTAGTAGCGTTAGCTTGTAGTCTTCAGCGCTAGCGCAGTAGGTAGTTGTAGTCTCCAGCGTTGGGCGTCATAGCTAAGTAGTACTAGAGAGAGAGAGAGAGAGCTTTGGCGGAGGCCAGAGGTACCTACCTGCAGCGCCGTTGCTCCAGCTTCGTCTTCGAGGTACCTGCAGCACAGCGCCAACATCTCAGGTTAGTATCTGGGTCGTAACAGTGAGAGAGGGAAAGTTCTTCTTCTTCCTCTTCTCAATCCACCATCTTCTTCTCTCCCTCTAAACTTCTGACTTCGCTGCATCTGCAGACTACGAGAGAAGAGAGACAGAGCTCGGTGACATTGGACCCAGACTCGGCTGTTGGGACTTCAGACATGGTAACGAGGGATTATTTGGGATTGGTGACGAAGACTTGGTGTTAACGACATTCCCATCTTTCCCCCTCCTTTCGTCTGATCCTTACCTCTTCGTCTGTGTATGTTTGGACCTGACGCTTTCTTCCTGTGTACAGCGCCAGACTCCTTCACACCTGGTGATGGATACGATGTATGTTTAGTCTGAGTCCAAACATTGATTGTTAGTAGCATTCTAGCATTCCGCTTCGCTACTCTGTACTACGTGAATGAGGTCAGTCCCTGTCATGTCAGTCTTTGTATCTAAGTCTTCCCTGCGCTTTTCAACACCTTTTGTATGTATGAGAATGCACATTGTCTGTCAAGATTCTACTCGCACTGCATTGTCCATTCAGTCCTTTTCATCACATTGTAGTTCGTCGGTTATTACGAACATCACATAGTTGTGCATGTAACACATGAGGTCAACCAAGGAAGAATCGGGACATCACCTACTACTATGTGAATGAAAAGCATGAGCTAGACTAGAGAAAAACACAAGATTGAAGCATGAGATCATTCAAGGAAGAATCGGAACATCACCTACTATCATGTGAGTGAAAAGCATGAGCTAGACTAGAAAAAAACACAAGATTGAAGCATGAAATCATTTAAGGAAGAATCGGAACATCACCTACTATCATGTGAGTGAAAATCATGAGCTAGACTAGTGTCTCTAGAAAGAAGAAGAAGAAGAAGAAGAAGAAGAGGAAGAAGAGGAAGAAGAAGGAGAAGAAGAAGGAGAGGAAGAAGAAGAAAAAGAGGAAGAAGAAGGAGAAGAAGGAGTAGGAGGAAAAAAAAGAAGAAGAAGAGGAAGAAGAAGGAAGAGAAGAAGAAGAAGATGAAGAGGAAGAAGAAGAAGAAGAAGAAGAAGAAGAAGAAGGAGAAGAAGAAGGATTTCCTCCTTTCCACTCACCTTCTCAAGGTCTTGGAGATGGAGTCCCAACCTTGATGAAGCTTCCTCTCCCTTGTACAAGTACCGCCTTGGCTATGGCTCTCTTCTTCCTCAAGCCCCTCTCTCCTTCCTCTCTCAACTTTACCCAAGCTATGGCAAACTTCTCCTACTATAGCTATGGAGTCCTCCCCTCTAGGAGGGCTAATGGGACTCCCTCTAGCCTCTCTCTCTTCCTCACACCCTGGGGGCTATGGCGGATCACCCTCCTAGGCCAACCTCACCTCCATTAACCTCTAGAGCTCTCTCTCCTTGCTCACAGTCTCCTCTGAACTCTCCAACTGGTAGGGGTTCCCCTCTCCTCTCTCCAAGTGAGAAAGTGCTCCTATGAGCTTGTTTGGGCGGCATGGACACTCCTCATGCAAATGTGAGTGTGGCGGACTGAATCCTCATCTTATGTAGGCTGAAACCAGCACTCTGACCAGCCCATGGGCCTCCCCATGTGCCTTGAGGTGAACCGAGGTACCCCCAATGCAAAATTCCACCACTAGGCCCTTCCGGAGGTACCAGGGCCTCATTTTGGCCAAGTACATGCAGTCTGAGTGGCTGGTACCCACTCGGAATGCCTCTTGGCCTCCTTCAGCCTCTTTTCCATTTCCAAAATGTTGCCCTTTTGGGTCCCAATGCCCAAGGGGCAGCCTTACTTGAGAGAAAAAGGCCTAGTGGGCCTTTTTCTCGATTTTTTCAGTTTCTACCCCATTTTGGGTAAGCCGAGGTATTTTCCCATGCCTCGGTGCAGTTTCAGCCTTGGATCTAGCTGAGATCCAAGGCCAACAATATTCCGAGTTAACCCCAAGTAGCCCTTGCTTCAAATTTGGGCCCCTAAGTTCAATTTTTCAACTTTTGGTGCATCTGACTCTCTTTTTGGGCCAAATGCACATTTTTGTCTCTTTCCCTCTTTTTTTTCATTCCATTTTGGGCTGCCACCTCATTCTGGAGCTAGCCGTTTTGGGTTGGCCCACAAAAACGGCTAGTTTCTCTCCACCATGAGATATGATCTCAGATTCATGGTCCACAAAAAAAATGGTCATCTCCCCTTTGCATTTTCTTTTATTTTTCTCTTTTTAATTCAGATTTTGTGGAGATATTGCCCCAAGGGTCATATCTCTGCAATCCGGATTGCCCACCCCCATTCTAGGAGGGATGAGGTCATAGTTTGGACCTGCCAGCCCCTACTACGCAGGTCCCAATAGGCTAGCACATTCTCCTCCACTCTTTTCTTCCCTTGTCTCATTCTCCCTCCATTTTCTCTCATTTTATTTTATTTTTCTTTTTTTTTTATGTGACTAGTATCAACTAGCTGTTGAGTTTTTTTCTAGGCCATGGATCCTCATCCATGGCCAGATTCAGACTCAATAGTTGGCCGTTATATCTCGGATTACAACAATGGCACCCCCATGCTCCTAGGGAGCTTCATTTTGTCTCCGTTAGTTCCAATTTTGAACCCCTTTTGCTCCAATTTTCCTTGGACAGCCTTTTTCCCATGTTGAGCCCCTAAAGGCTCTATCTTCTTATGCCTAGCTAGTCCGGGATTTCTCGGACTGCTGGGCAGCCCTCCCAATACCATTATTTCACTTTCTTTTCTCTCATGGCCCTCTCATTTATCCCTACTAGTGTTTGCACTAGTGGTGCTAATATTTTCCACCGTCTAGATCCTCGATCTCGACGGTGCCATTTGCTTGTGCGATTATTTCTTGTGTTTGGCTCATGGTTGCCTTGGGACATCCCAAGTCCCCGCCACTTTCCCCTGTACTAGTTCCATTTTCTTGTTCCGCCGGTAGTCTCGCCGGCGCGCGTCCCGTTTTTCGACTAGTATTATTTGGGCCCACTTAATCCCCGGCAACATCCCGGATTGTGTCCCATTTTTATTTTGGGACCTCCTTGCCCTTGGTGGTTCCAATATCCCTTCCATAGGTGTCACATGTGTAACGATTTTTTTTTTCTTGGCCGTGAGATCTCATCTCACGGTTGTCGTTTACCGTCTCTACTTGCCTCATGTCAAAATCACTTTTTTATAGCCCCTTGGGCTTGCCGTGGCTTATTTTCCCTTAGCCTAGGCATCCTCATGCAGTCTGTTGCAACTCGGACTGCAATAGGGGTCAATTTCCTAAACCCCAATGCCCCACAACTAGCCCTCAATTGAAAAAAAAAAAAAAAAAAAGGGTAAACTTCCAAGTGCATCCGGACTCAATTCTGGCTTCGGATGCACCTAAAACATGTGTTTCTCCCTCCCCATGTAATCCGTTGTATTTTGGTTGCATGGGGCCTTGATTTTTCTTGATTTTTCTCTGCAAAATCAACAGAAAATCCAAGGTCTTTTGCAACCGCCATATTCCAGAATGAATCTGGTCACGGATGTATCTCCCCTAGTGGTATTTTTTTACCGTTAAGGCATTTTTCTTTTTTTTTTTTCTTTTGTCTTTTCTTTTTTTTTCTTTTTCCTCATTTCTTTGACAGTAGAGACCTGTCAGTCCCTACTTGTGATAGTCCCTACTGACAGCAAACTCACTCACTCCCTCTCACTCTTTTTGTTTTATTCTTCCACATTTTTCTTTTTATTTTTTTCTCTTTCTAGCATGCCAAGTGTCAAGTGGTTGTTAAGGCCCTTTTCTAGGCCCTTCCTCTTAGTTTTGGCCCTTCCTATGCCAATGGTGCAGTCCGTTACATCTCGGACTACAATAATGGCTCCCTCATGCCCATGGAACCTTCCTTTTTCCTTTATTTCTCTCCCACAGTAGCCCCTCCTACTCTGATTTTCTCCCGGAGGCCTATTTTTCACATGGGGTCTCTTTTGACTCCATTTTCTTGAAGGAGGCTGATCTGAGATTTTTCGTATTGCTCCCACGCCTCCCACTTAGAGTTTCTTTACTTTTTCTTTTCTTTTTGGCATTCCCGTTTGCTACCGCTAGTGCTTGCACTAGTGGTGCTGGTATTTTTGGTCGTCAAGATCCCGATCTTGACGGTGCATCTTCTTTTCATTGTTTTCACGTGCCGCTCCACCGTTTTCTTTTGAGGCTTTCTCATGTCCCCGCCACTTGTCCCACCGGTGGTCCCCGACACTTTGTCCCGTCGGCGGTTCCGACACTTGATCCCGCCGGTGGTCCCCGATATATTTTATCTCGGATACCATTATTTTTACTTAGTTTCACGTGGCCCCTGGTGCCTTTCCCCAAGGTGTCCTATGCTCTTTGGGCATCTACCACCCCACGGCGACCCCTTTCCCTTGTCTTTCTCGGGCCTCGCGCGTGCCAGTTTCTCCGGCCGCGGGGCCTCCATTCCGAGGTTCCCGCTAATTGCCATGGGTGACCCCCACGTTGGACCCTTATTTTCTAGCGTCCCACGGTCATCGGGGTCGTCCACCTCACAGCTACCCTGTTCTCTCGTCGTCCGACGCGTCTCATTTTTCAAGTTGACGGCCCCTTGGCCTTATTCAAACCGAATTTTGGTGGCCCTCCTGGCCTCAGGCTATGCCCCTATGTGCCCATGTCCTTGCGCTTACTTGCTTGTCGTCGCTGGTTCTTCCCCCCTGCGGTTCTCATCCTAGTGCATCATTCCTTTCAGCGACCTCGTCCTTTGTGTTTTCTCTCTCTTGCCTCCTTACTCTCGATTTCTCCGTCATGCACAATTTGGCTATATACAGGCTCTTGAGTGACGGGACGTTATTCGGGACCCACCAATCCCGACACCGAATACACAAAGTGGACCGAACAAAGGCCGAGGGCAGTTGGGTGTTGGTAACCACCACAGACCCCGGGCATGTTGACTTCGAACTGAGGCTCAGCCTACCTGGGCCTACCGGAAGCTTCTGGACCGGGGCCCAGTACCGCAGGACAGCACGCAGCCGCAGGCGCTTCAATATAGGGAAGGCCCTTCCTATGGATTGGACATTCGGGCACTAATTGCTTTGTGCGCAAGCGCTGCTGCACTATCGCTTGCCAGGCTCACGTGCTCACGGGCGAGGTCGAAGTAGCAGGCAACCATAGCCTAGTTGCGCTGCTGTATGCTGGATGGGGCACATGGTGGTCCTTGGGTGCGCGTGGCAACTGTGAGTTGGGGAACGGGGTTGTGAGTGATACGAGAGACATACCTGGTGCTTGAAGCATGCGGCATTGGCCGATATTTGCTCGTACTTCGGGGAGCTGTTGACGTCATCAGCGGCATTGTAGAGTAGGCTAGATAGGATCTGCCATCTGTAGTCTGGGCGCCGAGCGCCAAATAGGATATCAACATTGGTTCTTCATTGATGATGATGATGAGACTATTCCAGCATTGTCAACTATAATATTTTGGTGTGCTCTTATTTGGTGAAACTCGTAATGCAATTTGCTTTCGGTTCGAGGTCACAACTATCTAGTCTCATGTGTATGATGTTGTTTGATTGTTGAAGTTCGCTATTGCTCATCTTCCTTGCACTTTCCTCCCCCCTTTCCTCCCCCCCCCCCATACTTGCTATTTTATTTTTATGATTAGTTCACCGGTACCCTACTTTAACCACTCAAACTCCGGTCAGGGTTTTCTTAGGGTTTTTTTAGGGTTTTGGGTTTCCCTAAGCCCCCCTACTCCCCTTTTCCATTCGGGCACCCTAGACTCGAACCACCCTTCCCCCTTTGAGGCACCCGCGCTCGACTCACTAGCGCCGCCCGTCGCTTTCTACCGCGGACCCCCCCCTACGCCCTCCACTCACGCGGACCTCCTCTGGCCCCCTCCAGCCTGACCCGTCACCTCCCCATTGGCCGACGGCGTGCCACAAGCCGTGGACGCGACGACGACCTCGGCACCGGGCTTCTTACCCGTACCGGCGGACCAGAGCCATCAGCCCCAGGGGGATATGCACCACCCTCATCACCTCTCTCCTTGCGCCCTTACAAGCGCATGTGGCGACTCTTGCCGTTGGACTGCGGCAACTCCAGAACGGCGACCGTCCTTCCTCCCCCCACTCTCTTCTCCTGGCTCCCAGTCCGGGTCCCCCGGCCTCCGACATGGTGGCCACGACGGAGCTTCTTCCTCCTCAGCCTCGCCCGACTCGGCCATCCTGGTGACCGTCCACGCCCCTAGCACGACGGCCACCACGGGCCAGGCCCTCCCTCACTCTACGGGCGAACCCGCCCAGATTCCGGTCACTACGGCCACGGGACCACAACCCGCCATGGTCTCAGCTTTTTCGGGTGCCCCGCTTCTCCCTCCCCTATGCATGACCGTCGCGCCACCTGGCTCTCCCCCTTATGGGATGCCCCGCGCCGCTCGTGCGTCTACTCCTGCCACTCCTCGCTCAATGTACGTTCGACGTCTCGAGGACAAGCTTGCCCACACACATCTGCTCGTGCAGGTTTTAGGCAAAGGATCATTCGAAATAGAAGAACTAGTCATGCACAGGTGATTATTGCCCAAGTAAGAAGCATGTCGTAGCCTTATACAGCTAGCTTCCTACTCGCAAAAAAAGAAGAAAAAATGGGAGGTCAAACACCGTCATGCACGAGACTCACCAATATGCTCAAATATGGTTGTTTGAGCGTTTTATATGTATACTTGCTATCGTTTCCCACAGAGAGCTTTCCTATGAAAATGACAACTAGCATTCATGAGAGAGAGGAGGATTCAACAGGGGTCATCATGCATGACAAGAGTCGGCTAGCTTCCCACGCGACATCGAAGAGGGAAGGAAGGAGGTTGAATGCCATTATGCACGAGATTCACCAATACATTCCGAAAAAAGTTTTCCAGCATTTCACATGCATACCCGATATCGCTTCATATAGAGAGATTTACTATGATAATGACAACTAGCATTCATGAGAGAGATGAGATTAAAACAGAGGTCATTATGCAAGAAAAGAGTCGATGCGCCGCAAGGACAAGATTCATACACTTGCAGTGAAAAACAAAAGGGGAGAGAGGGGGGGGGGTACGCATTATTGAGGAGAGCATTGCAGATCATAGGAGAATTTAGCACAAAATAGTCTGAGCGGCTTATATCACTGAAAGAAATAATTTGTAAAGCCAGTTGAAGCGTCTGAATATATGCGTAAGGGTAAAAGGGAAAGCAAGAGCAGGGGAAGAAAGTGAGTGTGTGGTCTGCATCTGGCCCTTGCGCAACTTGTACAACTACACATTTGTAGCATGAATGTATTCAGGTGAAGTGTCTACTCAGCTCTAGACGCGGTTGCAGTCAGATGCATCTATGCCCATATGTATTTGGGGTCAAATACAAGTAGGAATGTGCTAGTGTGAGAGCACACTCAAGCTAGCACAATCTTACAACGTATCTGACCATAACTACGACCTCCTTGAATGTATCTGACCGCAATTACGTCCAGAAATAAGTAAAAGAGTCTTACTGTGTGTGACGCACGTGCGGAGATGGTGAGAGATAGAGAGAGAGAGGAGATGGACACACACGAGAAGCAGCAACTGAGTGAAGGTCCAATCCGGCCAAATGAACGAACGAACAACTGAATGAATGAACCAACTGACAGTCGGACCTGGGCCAAGGCCAAAGTGATATACCGGCCTAGGTCCAGGTACGGGAACAACCTGGTACCGGACCAGTGTCAGGGCGACGGCCTGAAACTGGTTCGGTTTCACTGCCGGGACAGAGGGGTACCGCTACACGATCCTCAGACCTGCGAATGGATCAAGCGATACATCAAACACGCTATCCGCTGAAATAGAGGAAATCCAAAAGGAACGGCAAAGGAAACAATCCTAGATGCGAAGCAAGCTCCATGCAAGAAAAGGGATGCAATGCAGACTCAGCCTCAAGCCTAATCTATGCAACAATGTCCGGTCTGAGTCGACCCAAAAAGCAGAAAAATGTATGACCTGTGTCGGCCAAGAAAGGGAAAAATGTTTGACCTGTGTCGGCCAAAAAAGAGAAAAATGTCTAACTTGTGTCAGCCAAGAAAGAGAAAAATGTTTGATCTATGTCGGCCAAGAAAGAGAAAAATGTCTCATGAGCCAAAGAGGCTGAATATAAATCAACACCTAGGCCCTAAAGGCCAAAGAATAACTAAACCAATCTCCTAAGTCGAAAAAGAATGTGGCACAGTCATGAACTCAGTCGCATGACAAAGGTAGGAATAGGTGGGAAGGTGGCAGGTACAACTCTCAGAGTAAACTCCAAGGAGGCACCCACACAACCAAGTAAGGGTCATCAGACTCAGAGAGAGAGTAACAGCACAACACCGGGCTCACAACATACGGTAAGGTGGAAGGGCGGCAGGCAGACACACCCACATAGACAGGGAAAATAGGGGTCATCATGCGACTGAAGGGTAAGCTCGATGGGTGGTGGATAGGTGGGAATGATGGGAACTCTGTAGCCGAAAAAGTAAAGTAGTCCAACTGATGAGTCTCCAGACTGAAGTCGAGCCGAGCAGCCTGGATGAAGTAGGAGTACCGCAAGAACCGAGTAGAAGTCCATAACAATGCAACAGGTACTCTAGCACTGAGTTCGAAGGTCGAATGTAGAAGCCGAATGTAGTAGCCGAGTGTAGAAGCCAAACGTAGAAGCCGAATCCAGGAGCTGCTGCATAAGTGTCCAGGAATGGTAAAAGATAGAGAGCGTATAGGGGGTATAGATCAGTCACGATGACGAGAAGGAAGTCGATGGGTACGCTGAGGGCGAGAGGAATCAATTGCAACGACAGGCGGAACCACATCCACAGGGGAAGGAGGACCTAAGGCGAGTACCGGTGGAGCATGAGGACCCGTCGATGGAGGAGGGGGAATGTTAGTGGTCGCTGAGGTAGATGGGTCAATAGTAGAAGGACGAGAAGTAGGAGGGAAGGATGATGAAGGGAAAGGATGAGCACGATCGTAAGCACGCACGAAAGTCATAGCATGCTTCAAGTGCTCGAGAGGCTCCCAAGTAGACTCCTCGTCAAGGTAACCCTTCCATCGAACGAGATACTCGAGGCGGGGAGGGTCACCATCAGTCATACGTCGGGACGCGATATCAGAGACGACAAACTCCTCGTGACCCTCAATGATGATGGGAGAAGGGCGAGGGTAAGGTCGACCATGGAACTCGGGAGGAGATCGTCTGAAGGGGCGCAAAAGAGATACATGGAACACATCATGTAGGTTAGCGCGATACATGAAATCGGGGAGCTTCAATTTGAAGCTCACCCGACAGTTATGATTGGGTCCGGCGGGTGCAAGAATGGTGCATGGTCCGATATATCGACGTATGAATTTCCGAAGCGTGTCAGCTTCGGGCTGGAAGTGACGTGCGTCGACAAGGACCTCGTCGCCAAATTTGAAGGGGTGGTCAATGCGAGAACGGTTGGCGCAAGTGGCCATGCGAGTCTGGGAGCTAGCAATGCTCTCTCGAGCCTTTCTAAGAAGCGCATCCATATCCTTTACCCAGTCGTCGAGTGTTGAGCATTTGGTGTCGGGATGGATCTGAGATGGACGAAGAAGATCAGATGGAACAAGAGGGTGATATCCCAAGTCACAGTAGTAGGGGGACATGCCAGTGGCAGGAGAAATAGCGTGGTTGTAAGCGATCTCTGCGTGAGCAAGATGCAGATCCCAATCAGAGTCATTTTCAACAACCTTCTTGAGGATACTCCCAAGCGTTTGGTTAATGACCTCAATCTGTCCATCTAACTGGGGGTGATAGGAGGAGAGGCGGAGCTCGGTGCCATAAATCTCATGGAGTCCACGCCAGAAATGAGAAGTAAGGCGGGAATCGCGATCAGAGACGATGCTAGTGGGGAGACCGTGATGAATGGCAATATGGTTGAAGTATAGGGAGGCAATGTCTTTGGCTGAACTAACATACTTGCAAGGGAGGAAGTGAGCATGCTTAGTCAACCGACAAACAACGACGAAGATGGCGTCGTGGCCTCATGGGTAGGGGGACGAAGAGGACCGATGAAGTCCATGGAGATAGAAGTCCAACGCTGAGTGGGAATGGGTAAGGGCTGAAGAAGACCGTCGGGGGGGTGGTTGGGAATGTTGGCCTCCTGGCAGATCCTGCAGGTGCGGACGTACTCCTTAGTGAAGGGACGACGGTGCTCCCAGTAGTAATGGCGGTAAAGGTCGTCATGTGTCTTGAAGACACCGAGATGACAGTCGACGCGCTGGTCGTGACACTCAGCGACGGCCCGAACGCGGAGCTGGCCAGTAGAGGGCACACATAAGCGAGGAGTACGGGTACCTTGGCGACCAAGCCAGTATAGGAGTCCAGAAGGATCGAGCTGGAAGTTAGGGACGAACTTGCCAGCCTGTAGGTCAGCGTATATGGACTGAAACTCAGGGCACTGGGTGTATGTGCGGCGATATTCATCCAGAAAGGCAGGGTGGATGGTGGGAGCTGAAATAGCACATAGCTGACGATCCTCGCACTGAAGTTCGGGCAGGCGGGAAAAGGCATCTGCCATGCGATTGCTTTTGTCGAAAATCTTCTTGATGGTGAAATCGAACTCGGAGAGGTCACGCCACCAACGATCCTGACGAGAAGTGAGCTTAGGCTTCGTCTGGAAGGGGGCGAGGACAGAGTCGTGCGTCAAAACGGTGAAAATGTGGCCGTGCAAGTAATGACGCAACTTCTTAACAGCGTAGACCAGTGCAAGGACCTCGCGCTCGTCGGCAGTATAGTTACGCTCAGCGGGAAGTAGCTGTCGCGATAGATAAGCAACCGGACACTCCATCACGAGATTCGACTGTACCGTCATCAGCGACGCCAGGAATAAGGGGGTGGGGCCCCTGAGGGGGTGGGCTCAATGGGTGAAAGATGAGCCGCAGTCGCTGGAGGTGAGGGAGGGAAGCGAGGAATGCGAGGGAGGCCGGACTCTGTGGAATCAGGAGAAGTAGAAGGGGCTGGGTAGATCTGGGAGAAAACAGCTCCAATAGCGAATTTGAACGCGTCAGTGGTGACGATGAATGGACGCGAGTAGTCGGGTAAGTGTAAGACAGGAGCTGACGTGACAAGTCGCTTGAGAGAGCGGAAGGCATCCTCGTGAGTCGGAGTCCAATGAAAAGGGAGATGTCCGCGGGTCAGAGGGGTAAGCTGGGAAGAATACTGAGCGTAGTTTTTGAGAAAAGGATCATAGTAGTTGGTCAAACCAAAAAAACTACGCAGGGCAGGGAGAGATGTAGGGGTAGGCCAATTGACGATGGCCTGGATCTTCGAGTCGTCCATGTGGAGGCCGTGCTCGGATACCTGATGCCCGAGGAAGTCGACTTTGGGTTGAGCAAAGCTGCATTTGGAAAGCTTCGCATAGAACTCGTGGTCGCGTAGTCGTTGCAGGACAGTGCGAAGATGGGTTAGGTGATCCTCTAGGGTACGACTGTAGATCAGGATGTCGTCAATGTAGACTAGAACAGAGTCCTCAAGAAGGTCTTGGAACATCGTGTTCATAGCCGTCTAGAAAGTGGTGGGGGCATTACGGAGACCGAAAGGCACGACGGTAAACTCGTACTGCCCGAAACGAGAACGAAAAGCGGTCTTGGGTTGGTCCTCCTCGGCTACGTGGATTTGGTGATATCCGCTACGAAGATCAATCTTCGTGAAGAAATGATGGTCAATGAGGCGGTCAAATAAATCATTTGCGCGGGGCATGGGATAGCTGTTTTTAACCGTGTAGTGGTTGAGATCGCGGTAGTCAATACAGAGACGAAGGGTGTCATCCTTCTTGCGATCGAAGAGGACCGGGGCACTCCAGGGGGAAGCACTCGGTTTAATGAAGCCCAGACCAAGCAGCTCCTCAAGTTGGCGCTTGAGTTCCTGGGCTTCGGGAACTGAAAGGCGATATGGGGCGCGATTCTGAATGCGATAGTTAGTCTCGAGCTGGATGTGGTGCTCGATATCGCGCATGAGAGGAATAATACTGTAGGAGACGGATCGTGGGAAAACATCGCGATACTCGCGAAGGAGGGCACCAACGCTGGGCGGCAAGGAAGAAAGAAGGGTGTCAAATTCCTTGGCAGCGGCGACGTCTGAAGCAGAGGAGGAGGGAGTTTGTGTGTTGGTGGGGACTGAGGGTGTGTCCGTGGTAAGGAAAGTGAGGAGATGAGATGGGCTAGCAGGGGTAGAGGAGGGTAAGGAAGTTGAGGAATCAAGAGGGTCGGGGGGCTCAGGAGGTGGTGGATCGAGCTCGACCAACTCGACGTCCTGGTGCATTGGGTTGCAGGTGAGGAGATCCGTGATGTCGACAACGTAAAGTTCTACATCAGGCTGACGAAGGAAGTGGTGGAACTGGGTAGGTGTACAAATGGTGACATTAACAGTGGGGGGAAGTGTAGAGTCCGATTTGCCCAAAAACAAAATACGGTATTGCTTCCCATCCTTGGCGTCGAGGACGAGATCGTTGTGGGTCCAATTGGGGCCGGCATGGGCGAACTGATGGAAGTAGGCAGTGCCGAGAACAAGATCGTATAGGGTTTCCATGACGTCGAAGGTCCATTGGTCATGGAACCGAGGGGCCTTGCGAAGGTTGTGAGGCATCCGCAAGGGGAAGGAGAACGGAAGATCAGGCACCACAGAGTCGACAAAGGATTTGGCCTGATTGTCGCCAAGCGTGACAGTGCGCGATACACTCTACTCGAGGTTCCGAGGTGCACCGAAATAATCGGTAAGGCGCTGAAACATCGCGGACAGGATGCGCTCTTTAAGGCGGATACGTTCCTGACGAAACTTAACACACTCGAGGTTCAGGAAGTCGATGATATCCTCAGCTGCAATAAGGGAAGCACTGCAACGGGCCGTGCGAAGAGCATGCCTGGTAGGAGGACGTAGAGGAGGGGGGTCACGTGAGATGCTAGGCGAAGCAGGAGAAGGTATACCAGTGTCGGTAGTGTCAGCCAAAGATAAGGTCGGGCCAAAATCATCGGGAAGAATAGCAAGCGGAGCAAAGGTAGAGTTGCGAACGGGTATGCCTGCTACCATAGGAGGGTTTGGGGAATGAGACATCGCGGCTACATGGGTGCTGCGCTGGAGGTCGAGACGGGGGGAAACAGCTTGAGGGCGAGCCTGTTGTGCGAAGTGACTCTGGAGGGCGTATGCAGGCAGGGTGTCAGTGAAGCGGGCACGGTGACAGTTTTCTGGGCTTTTCTGATCTGGATTCAGTTTTCCTGCTCCGATACCAATGTGATGCAAGTGCGGAGGGCACGTGGGGAGGGCACGTGCGGAGAGAGAGAGAGAGAGAGAGAGAGAGAGAGAGAGAGAGAGAGAGGAGATGGACACACACGAGAAGCAGCAACTGAGTGAAGGTCCATTCCGGCCAAATGAACGAACGAACAACTGAATGAATGAACCAACTGACTGTCGGACCTGGGCCTAGGCCGAAGTGATATACCGACCTAGGTCCAGGTACGGTAACAACCTGGTACCGGCCCAGGGTCAGGCCGGCGGCCTAAAACTGGTCCGGTCTCACTGTCGGGCCGTAGGGGTACCGCTACACTGTGAGTAAAAAAAAAAAAAAACGGAGCACAAGGTTATTTATGTCTCTGGTCGAACCCCATCAATACCAGCACAAAGAGGGTCAAGCAGCAGCCCACTGTTTTCCGGATCGTAGTATGGGCCTCGCCACACTGTATACAAAACGAAAACAACAAGTGCATCGTCCGACAGAAGACGGCAAGATACATCCATTACTATGAATAGAAAAAAATGTATCTTGACACCGTCAGTAGGAAGGTGCATTCTTTTTCTTTATATTTAATGTGGTGTGCGGCAAGGCCCTGTACCAGCTGCAAGGGACCCCCTCTGACCTTCATTTGCCAGTATACGAAGCCAAAAACAACAAGTTCATCCTCTATTATTATGAATAGAAACAAATGTATCTTGACACCTCGTTTTTTCACATATTCTGTGTGCAGGGCGACAAGGCCTTATATACCAGACAAGTGTGGCTACGCCCGCACACATGGAAATATCAAACGAGATATCGGCGATATACCTAAGTCTCCATCTACAGATCTCACGGTCCATAACTCTCTCTCTCTCTCTCTCCACAATAAATGTCAAACAAACCCTAAAAGAGAGAATATGTGTCATGCGCATTAGGAATTTTGGATGATGCGACCGATTAGACGGGGGGTTAAAGGAGAGAAGGGGAGATGGGGAGGAGATAAAAGAAGAGGTAAAAGATGAGATCTTTGAGAGAAATCACCGAGAGGAAGGGAGGGGATTAGTAATAGGGAGATAGATTGACAATACCGCACTCCCGGTGGGCGGGGAGCAATGGATGTCCTTCCTCCTAGTCGAGGAAGGTCTTCAGATCACCCCTAAAGGGTCTTCTCAATAGTTCCCCCGGTGGAACGACGAGGTCACCAGATCAATCGCGCGTGATGATGATGAAGATCCTTGATGGTAATGCCTATGATGATTATGATGATGATGATGAAGCTGATGATGGCTGCGGCGAGATGTCAACACTGCGTCCCCGTTCCACCTTGATAGGGAGAGGCGACGTTGAAGGATAAAAAAGCAATGTCTCTATGAACCCTTGACGGCCACAAGCCAGTTATCCCTGCAGTAACTTCCGGATACTTCTAGCTTCAAGTCTGGAAACGCTAGAGGATCGATATGCCAGGCTCTCACAGTGTGTATGCGTACTGGGAATCAAAATCAAATGAGCTTTCGTCCTTTTTGCTTCTCACGAGATTTCTGTTCTCGTTGAGCTCAGCATAGGACATCGGCGTTATCTTCTAGCAGATGTGCCATTGCAGCCAAGCCCTGGTGCGTACGTGCGCGCGGGCGGAGGTAAATCGGGGGAGGAGCATTGGAAGGGATGGCAGATCGCGTTGGGAAGCAAGGGGGTAGGTCGCGATGCAGGGGGGAAAGAGAGACAGGCGGGAAAGGGGGAGGAATCGTGGGTGGGGAAGCGCTATCGGCCGGG
>BFEA01000263.1:1755215-1773585 GCA_003427395.1 Chara braunii | reverse complement strand
TTTTTTTTTTTTCCGTGATGTGTCCGAGGCTCGGCAATAAAAGTCCGAGGCTCGGGAACGACCGGGCTACCGGTAGCCTGAGCCACGGGCCTTAAGACCCGCTAGGTACTGGTGGTATAATAATGCAGACCCGGCCAGTCACTATACAGATCAGGCGGTCTCGTCGTACAGTCAGAGTACAGCAAGCAAAAAAAAAAGTGCATCTCGACTGCCGTAGGCTCCTGTTTCTTGTCAATGAGCATCACTTTTTTTTTCCCTTTTTAAGCGCAGGTTGTTGTAGAGGTGGGATACTTGATGCCAGGGGTTGAACTGTCTGTTTCGTTTTATTTGAAGGTGTCATTAAATGGATCTCCCGTGTCACCAACTGGCGAGACCGACTCTCCAACGGCTATTCGACTTCCGTCTCTCAAGAGCGAAGGCGAGTGAGAAACACCCCGCTCTCTCTCTGTGCACATTGAGAGAGAGAGAGAGAGAGAGAGAGAGATTAAGTGCGAGAGAGAAAGAGGAAAGGAAGCACACTGCAGGAGCGATATTAGGAACGACGTCTATTGTTTGGAACAGAGTTCAACGCTTGATCCGACTAAGTTTGATGATGGCGGTGAGTATGAAGAAACACAGAAGCGGGAAAATCAACCGACGACACAGATGACTGCTTGTTGGTCACCGATTTCAGACGATCTATTCGACGATTTTAGTCGATCCATTCACCTATTTTAATCAATCTATTCGCCATCTTGATGAGTGGAAGAGGGCTCCACTGAGAGGATTGGTTGTGCGATTGACGAACATCGTGACTTGTCTATTCGCCACGTTGATGAGTGGAAGGATTGACGAACATCGTGACTTGCTTAAAATCATTAAGATGCGATTATGACTTCCGCATTCGATTCCAAAGCAAAGCTGATGAACATTTGTTTGTTGGCGTCAACAATGCCGCCAGGCGAAATATGAAAAAGGAGAGATGCAACAGGGCTGGCAATATCCCCACCAGAAGAACGGAGATTGAGGGGGGAGGGGGGGGGAACCGATAATAATAGCAACTCCTGACGTGAAGAGACCACAGCATAGCAGCACACACAGAGAAGAAGCGCTCAAAGGATGTCATACTGTCACACTATATTTCGTCATTATTTTTTTTCTCTTTTTTCTCCTAACATTTAGAATCATCTACGGCGGGACTTGTAGTGAGTGGCCCGAAGATTGCCATCCCACTGGGATCTCTCTCTGCCCTGCCCCTCTCACCATCTCTTCCTCCCTCGGTCTTCCCGTTCTCTCTCTCTCTCTCTCTCTCTCTCTCTCTCTCTCTCTCTCTCTCTCTCTCTCTCTCTCTCTCTCTCTCTCTCTCTTTTGCGCCAGGGAGAAGAGATGATTAATGGAAGGCCCAAAATTCGGGGTTTGTCACCACAAGCAATGTCGCCGAAAATTTCGCGAACAAACAACGCAGGCTCATTTTACAAACAACAAAAAAACAAACAGGCATAAAAAAATAAAAAACAAAAACTCAAAAGCACTATTCGGAGTAGCTTTCGGAGTTTTCACCAATTTTTTAGTTACTGGTCCAAATGCGTCGAAACTGAATGCATTAGTGTTTTCTTGTACTGGAGATTCACACCAGCATAGTTTACGTATACAAGAAAAATATGTCCACTTGTTAGGAAACTAGCAGCTATGGCTGCACCCAAGATTCTCTCCCTCATGCGTCAAAATTACCGCCGCTCATTTCATTTTCACCGACCAACCATACGTTTGGAAACTTAAATGAAGTTTCTACTACCCTCAGCACTTTGTCAAATGGCGTTTTGTCTGAGCCTGCAGGTCCTTTTGTTTTTCTTTTTGACAGTTTCGGTGAAAACTTCGCCGAAAATGACACCACCTATTAACCATTAGCGCGGGTGCGTCAGGTCATTAACGACAATCAATGCCCTCTCATGCGCCTCCGGCTCTCTCTCTCTCTCTCTCTCTCTCTCTCTCTCTCTCTCTCTTTTTCTTTCTTTTTTTTCCCCGACCCACTCGCCTTTTTCTCTTTTTTCCTTCTCCAATGCCTCCCTTCCGTCTGTCCCGATGCCAGCTTAGAACTTGTGCGTTCCATTCCCCCTACCGATCTTTCCCCCACCAATCCGCTCTTCCCATCCTCTTCTCTCCTTCTCCTGTGTCGGTCACCTTTCTCTTCTCGTCTTTCTCGCCTACCCACTCGCCATCGTCCCTTTCTTCCTTCTTCATTGCCTCCCTTCCGCCTTTCCCGATGCTCCCTCCATTCCCCCTGTCCATCTTTCCCCCACCAATCCGCTTTTCCCATCCTCCTCTCTACTTGTCCTGCGTTGGTCACCTCTCCGTTCCCATCTTTCTCCAGGCCTTTCTTTGCTCAGTTACTCAATGTGGCCCATCCGAATTTGCTATGTCCTTTCCTCTCTTTTCTTTCTGCCGTTCCGTTCTCTCTTTGTTGCTTTCTCTCTCCATCACCTGCATATTCGCATTTACCCTATCCCTCTCGTGATTCGGGCCCTTCGTCATTTTTCTGCTCTCTGCTTTCCTTACAACCTTTCCCCCTCCCTCCGCGCTGAGTCTCTCTTCCTACCTTGCAATCTCTTCTTCCCCACCTTGTCTGCCTCCCCCACACGACCTGCAGTTCATACACTGTTTATCCTCCACTTCATCGGGTCATGCATCCTCACCCTGATTGGCTGACATTCCGACGTTTTCTCCTCCTCACGATTCCACATGCTGATCGGCATCCTCCCAATCCACGCTGCTCATACCCTTCTCCACAAAATGGGTCCCCGACTTGCATCCTCCTCCCGTTTACTTTAGGACCCTCCTCGACGTCCTCCCCCTCCACAACCACCTTAACACCGGCAAACTTACCTTGCATGCTTCACCCCATTCCGGTAACTCTCTGGCTGCTTCCTCGGTCTCCTCATCCAGATTCTGACCTACCGACCAAATCCTGACGCTCTCATCCTCCTGATCCCGCATCATCACCCTCCCCCTTCATTCTTCTCCTGCTACTCCAGCCCCTCGGGATTTCGACGGCGACCTTCTCCTCCCTGCCTGACCTGGCACCTGACCTCCACCTAGTGGTCCTTTTCCCCCTGCCTGTCCGTATTCAAGCACGATCCCGCCTACGCCTTCCGACCGTGCACAAATCCTGTCCCGCTTGCAACATACACCCTCCACAGAAATGGAGTTGCAGCCCTAAGCGAATGGATGGATGGGTATAGGGAAGGGGGGATGTAGGAAGGAGGGGGTGAGAGAGAGAGAGAGAGAGAGAGAGAGAGAGAGAGAGAGAGAGAGAGAGAGAGGGTGCACTTAGCCGCGTCGGGCGAATCCGCCTCTTTCGTTTCTAGGTCGAGTGTGAACAGAACTCTCCACCTCTTCACGCACAACATCGATGAAAGAGATAGGGAGGGAGGGAGGGAGGGAGGGAGGGAGGGAGGGAGGGAGGGAGAAAGAGAGACAGAGATAGAGAGGCAGAGAGACAAAGACACAGAGAGAGAGAGAGAGACACAGAGAGAGGAAGGCAGGGAGAGAGGCTGCAGTTCGCCACACCGGCGGAATACCCTATTTCTTTTGCAAGCCAGATTGTGAAGGAAACTCTTCCCCCTTCANAGTTCGCCACACCGGCGGAATACCCTATTTCTTTTGCAAGCCAGATTGTGAAGGAAACTCTTCCCCCTTCACGCGCCTCTCAAAGTACAACACCGTTGTGTGTGTGTGTGTGTGTGTGTGTGTGTGTGTGTGTGTGTGTGTGTGCGCGCGCGTGTGTGTGTGTGTGTGTGTGTGTGTGTGTGTGCGTGTGTGTGTGTGTGCGCGCGCGCGTGACAAAGACACAGGGAGAGAGAGAGAGGGACACAGAGAGGAAGGCAGGGAGAGAGGCTGCAGTTCGCCACACCGGCGGAATCCACCTATTTCTTTTGCAAATCAGATTGTGAAGGAAACTCTTCCCCCTTCACGCGCCTCTCAAAGTACAACACCGCTGTGTGTGTGTGTGTGTGCGTGTGTGTGCGTGTGTGCCGGTGTGTCTGTGTGTGTGTGTGTGTGTGTGCGTGTGTGTGTGTGTGTGTGTGCGTGCGTGTGTGTGCGGGTGCGCGTGCGTGTGCGTGTGCGTGTCTGCGTGTGTTGTCATATTCGCTAAACACAAAAAAAGCATGACTGTGCCAGACTGTTTCGTCGGACTTTGTGTGTGTGTGTGTTGTCGTATTCGCTATACACTCAAAAAAAGCATGACTGTACCAGACTGTTTCGTCGGACTTTGCGTGTGTGTGTGTGTGTGTGTGTGTGTGTGTGTGTGAGAGAGAGAGAGAGAGAGACGCCACACCTACGTTTGAACGCAGCCCGCACGCGCTACCAATGTCGCCGTGGCGAAAACCATTCGCCCACCCTTCCTCTCCGGCTAGCGCCCGAAAACGGAAAATCTGGACACCCGTTCAACGAGGAAACGAATGTCCGTCCGTATCTGTGGTTGGACGGTGGCTCCGTTAGCACACCCCTGAACTATTGGAATAGAGACCCAAGTTCCAATCAATATGCAACCAGGAGAGACGGGGGCGGTGGCTGTGGCCCGGCGAACAGCTGCACTAATTCCGCGGTAATTTCCTCACCGGAGACGGTGACGGTAACCCACGGTTAGGTCACGGCGCGGAGACGGGTTCGTGCTCATGGAACCTTTTCCTCTTCGGTGGTTACGAAGAAGGAAGGGAGAGAGCCTGTTCTCACCAGAGCTGTGTTATGATTCTGGTTGTTTGTTGTCTGAGACCAACACTCGCACACATAGACTTCCAGGTATGCCCATACATACACAGAAGGAAGGGGAGAGGATAGGAGTATCACACCGCACAGGGACAGATAAACACAGCGGAAGACTTGACTATGCGATATGACAGGGTACACTGAAAGTGCAATTCACTCCACTCAATCCTCACAACCAGTCACAAAAAAAAGCCGAGCAGATCACATCCAGGAAACACAATGAAACGATGATAGTCCAAACCCATTTATACACTGTTTATTAAACTCAGAGTCTCGAATTGTCAGGATAACTTCAATACTACAGTGCGCTGCTCAGAAATGAGCAGCGCTTCACTCCCCAACCCTGATTAGCACTCGTAACACCCATGAGCCCCTGAAACATCAAGCGCCACCTAGATACAACCTCCTGAGGGAAGCACCACCCTGAAACAGGCCTCTGAGGCCAAGCGCCACTCAGAGGATGAAGAAGAAGACCAGCGCCACAGTATCTGATGATGACGAAGTGTCGGAAGACTCCCCGGGTGGAAGTCTGCAGCAGCGCCACAGAACCCTGACAAGATGACCTCTGAGAAGGAAGCTGCAGCTATGGCTGCAGCACCACCACCCTGGAACCCCTCTCCGAAGGAGGGTCCAGCAGGGCACCAAACTCTCTCGCCTCCAGCTATGGCCGGCGCTCCGAAGGTCTAGCTATGCCTGTCTCCTTCCACGCTGAGCCGTCACCACTTTCGGTTCACGCGTAGCGCAACAGCGATGTACTAGGTACCAACTGCCAAAAACCCTGAACCGATGTGCCCATCCTATCTATACTACACTAGCCTAAACTCGACCTAGACCGGACTGACTGACCGACTGATACCGTTTCTGTTTCGGCCTCTCGGCCTCTACCGAACCCGGCTATAGGCTATAGGACCGTCTATCAAAATAGGCCCTCAAAGCCTGTCTGTCCTAGGGGTTGCCCGGGCCTGCTGTTCACAGTTAGGGTAGCTATAGGGAATTTTGTTAGTACCGGGACTGCATATTTTCCGAATTCGCAGATATGTCCCTCACGAATTTCCCTCACAGGTAGGTCTCTCTGTTAGCCCTCAGCCAAACAAAATTGCAAATTTGTCCTACCTATAGTACAACCTCGACAGAGAAAGGCTACAGGCGACCAGAAAACAGCAAGTCATTGCAGACCTACCCTCCCCCGGAGCGAGGACCTCCGAGCTAGGGGCGTAGGCGTGCAGAGCGCCAAAGGGATACTCCCTTCTGTGCTGCCTCATATGTGAGGATAACTGACTTGACAGTCTTCAGAAGTTCCTTGCGAGTAAACCAACGGTCCTGGGTATGTGGCTGGTACATGAACTTCACAAGGTACTCCTTATCCGGGTCTGTACCCGACTCATCCTCCATAGATTCGACCTCATATCCCTTGCAAGAGATAGGGGGCCCGAACTGAGGAGGCATGTCTGGGAATGCATCAGCTGATGTGAATAGGAACAACTTCGATGCATGAACGACAGGGTAGGTTTGTAGATGCAGAGGGACATCCACTGTATAGGATGGTCCGAATGGATCGCCTCCCACCGTATCTAAGACCTGCCATAGACCCATGTATCGTGGCAGCAGCTTAGGTGATATGCCCTCCTCCCGTGACAGCTCAGAACTGAGTACCCATACCCAGTCACCTGTGCGAATAGTAGAGGGACGTCTGTACGTATTGGCCTGCTGAATCATTGCCTTTTGAGCCTCAACAGGTTAGCACGAGTGCGCTCAATGTCCACACGGGAACGTCTGGTGAACTCTGCAGTTTCAGGCGTCAACGTAGGGGTAGCCTTGTCGATGATATCATCAAGAGGCTGTCGTGGTTCACGACCCCAGTGTAACCGGTAGGGTGTGAAGCCAGTAGAGGAGTGTACAGACGTGCTATATACAAGTTGTGCACGACCCAAATGGAGATCCCAGTCCTGCTGATCTGGATTGATCAAAGGACGCAACAATTGGAATAGAATCCGGTTCATCACTTCAGCATGTCCATTGGCTTCATGATGACGACCAGATGTCATATCCAATCTGGAATGAAGGTAATCCCTGCAGTAGGATTGTCATTCATTGTTGTAAAAAGGAGGATCTCGATCACTGATGATAGAGGTGTGTGGTCCATGATGTGTGACCCACCTGTCAACAAACGTCGCCTGAACGCCTGGCACACGAGCCTCCGCTGGCAAGGGGATGAACTTTGCATATTTGGAGAACCGGTCTACACATACCATGACCTGACGCATACCACGAGGTGTAGTCCTACCCAAGTCAGTAAAATCAATGGACACTAACTGTGCAGGAGCATCAGGGATAGATAGTGGTTTGAGCAGGCCAAGGGGAGGTCGACGCACAACCTTGTTCCTCTGGCATAACTCACATGTTTTCACATAGTGCAGCATGTGACTCCTCATCTCCTTCAAGAAGAAGCGTTGCGACAGGGCTGCATAAGATTTGAGGGCCCCAAAGTGACCACGAGCATCATAACACTCTGACATCAGAAGTGTTCTCAGCTTGCGGTCCTGGGGAATGCACAGGCGCTCCTCACCTCTGGTGCAGGTGTATAGCAGACATGAAACCAGAGTATATCCTGGTTCACATGCAGGATCGTCCTGGAGATTCATCACAATAAGCCCGAAGATCTCATCTTGGGGCAGCAGTCGGACAATGGTCTGACGAGTCTTCTCTCCAAATGAGTAAGTAAAGGAGATCCATAAGAGAGCGTTAGGCCTACGAGGAAGGGCATCTGCTACTCGATTGTAACAGCCCTTCTTGTGTCTCAGTTCCAAGTCAAACATGTCAATGAACTGGATATAGCGAGCAAGCTTGTCATTCAGTTCTCCCTGGGACTTCATCCACTGCAAGGTGGAGTGATCTGAAAAGATCTTAAAGTGTCTGTCCAGGAGGAAGTGCTTACCAATGCTTGAGCGCCGACACAAGAGCATAAAGCTCTTTCTCATAGGTAGAATCCTGCAGCTTCTTTGTTTTTATATTCTTGCTCACATATTCGATAGGTTGCAGATAATTCCCATCATCATGTTGAAGTACCGCCCCTACACCATACGGACTAGCATCAGTAATAAGCACAAAAGGCAGGGTAGGGTCAGGTAGCTTCATAACAGGGGCACGAATCAAGGCCTCCTTGAGATGTGTAAAAACCTCCTGACATTCTAATGTCCTAAGAAAGGAAGTGTCTTTCTTTGTGAGATCAGTCAAGGAAGCTGCAATAGAGGAGAACTTCCTGTAGTATGATGCAAGCCCCAAGAATGACCGGACATCATGAATGTTTGCAGGTCGTGGCCAGTCATGAACTGCAACAACTTTCGTTGCTTTAGGAGACAACCCCTCTCCAGAGATGACGTGACCCAGGTAGACTAGAGGGAACCCCAAAAAAGAACTTCTCTCTGTTAATCTTATATTGGTTATCATATAAGGCCTGGAGAACCAGAGCCAGATGTTGCGCATGCTCCTTGACAGAACGACTGAATATCAGGATATCATATAGGTAGACAACTACGAACTTGTCAAGGTAAGGCCTGAGGATGCGATGCATCTGTTTGGAATATCGCGGCCGCAGAACATGTGCAGCCCCAAAAGTTTATAGGGGCTGATGGAACTGCGCCTGTTCGTTTTGAGTAGGCAGCAGTAAAATGGTTGGGTATAGCCATTTTCAGGAGCACCTGGCCTGGGAGAACGACCATGTACTTCTGGGGATTGAAGACCTTGAAACCAAGGCACAGGGCTCCTTACCATCGATTTAGATCAAGGGCCAGGGGCACTGGCGAATTTTGCCTGACTGTGGGCAAAATAGTTGCTCACATGCCATCAACTGGCTATAAAAGTCAGCACTCCACCCAGCAGTCTCACACTTGTGGCAGTGCTGTTGGGGCATTCACTTGAGTGAATGCTGGTTTGCTGCTGGAGAGGGGCGGTGCTGCCGGTGGAGGTGCTGGAGTGGAGAGTGGGTGTCTGCAGTGGGCGCGGAAGTGGAGGTAGCCACAGCTACCACTTCGCGGCTATCACAGCGATGACAACCATAGCTGGAGAGGTGGTGAGAATGTGATGTTCGTTCAACGTGGCGTCGACGACCATTTTCTATAAGGTGCAGGGGTTATGCTGCACATGACAGCGATAATTAAGGAAGTGTTGGGAAGATGCTGCGCGGTTTTTTGCGGCGACGACAATTTTTTTTGTTGACGTACTGCGAGAGTGCTGCTGAATTTTTTAGGTGGCAGCTGTGATTTTTGTGGCAGTGGTGCGGAAGCGCTGTCGGTTTTGCACGGCGGCAATGACGCTGTCAGTTAGGAAGTGTTGCCGTTTGTTTTTGGCACGGCGGCAGCGACGTTGTCAATGGGGAAATGCTGCCATTTTTTTGGGCATGGTGGCAGCAACATTTTTCGGTGGGATCATGCTGCCGAGATTAGCGGTGGTACCGACGTTATGTTTTTTTTGGTTATGTTGGCAGCACGTTGGCAACACTATTGTGAGAGAAAATGTTGCGGGTCTTTTGCGTCACAGTGGAGGCAGTTTTTATGTGTGATCTGGCGGTGGTGTTGCGGGGCAATCATGGTACCGGTTTTAAGTAAAAAAAGTTATCACAGAAAATGTAGGAATTGAAACTAACTCCTATCGCTCTAGCACGTGGCAAGCATCTAAAGCAACTACCTACCAAACTGAAACTCGGATCAGGTAGTCATCTCACTCAGCCGCATGCAGACCAAACCACAAAGGTAAGTACTCTCACCAGCCCCAAGTAAATCCGGACAAACAATAGTTCATAGTCTTTCAGTGATTTGACCTTTGTACCCAACTTTCATAAGGCGTAAAGTCAGGCCACCCAAACTTATGAGACATGTCTAACTTAGCCATTGGATATACACAAAACAGAGGGCATACCTACTTTTTTCTTCTTTGGGCATGTGACTAGGCCATCTCAGCCGCCCTGAACTGTTTAAATATCCAAGTTATATATAATTAACTGCACTTAGTCTTCCAAGGCTGCATAGGACCGAACTAAGTTAAGTTCAGCCTGCCCCATCTTACTACCAGTTATATTCTTAATTATACTCTCTTCAAGTTGTGATAGGCTATAGTTAGACCACCTAAACTTATAAAACAGTTTGATTAGCTCGTTCATAAGTAAAATAATAATAATAAGATATAGCCAAATTATAACCTTTGGGTTCCAGCATGTACGGGCTTTGAGTCAGACCACCTGAACTTACAGAACAGTCTGGCTCTCTGCCTGATTCGTCTCTCTCTGATCCAATTTATGCGTGGCATTGTGTTAGACCACCTGAACTTACAGAATGGTCTACCCTTTGTCAGGTTCATTTTCTCAAAATAAAGCAGGAAGGGACTGAGCCACCTAAACTTATAGAATGACTCAGATCCCTTCGTTCAGAACCAAATAAACAAAGAAAAACCCAAAATAAACAAGGCAACCAAGGCACCTGAACTTACAGAATGCATTTGGCCCCTGAAATAGTCAATCACAATTAACCCTCGCAAGTTAGAGCAACCAGACCATCTAAACTTATAGAATGGTCTGATTCTCAAAGCAATTCAAAAATAAACACAGCACTGGGTCTCCCCAAACTTATGGGGACCTCCCAACCTTAATGACCCAGTCAAACTTTAACGCAATGCTGCTTCCCATCCTGCCCTTTCCCAGATGCAATCTCTTTTTACAATCTGCTTTCAGTTAAACAAATGAAACTGAAACTAACATTGCACAATTATTCCTTTACTTAATTTGATTCACGTCCTGAAAGTCAAACTAAAAGTCAGAGTAGGGATGCAGGCAATATACTCAGTCAAAACATAGTCAGGAGTACAGATACTAGGTTATAACTGGGTTAATAGAGGGAAGACGAAACCTTTACCTCTCAGTTCCCTGCCTCCAGAACTCCTCCTGAGTTCCGGCAGGGCTCCCGCAATCGGTGGGGTAACCTCCCACGCAGGCCTTGCTGCGGTCCTACGGGTTGCAATCCCGCCTGCCGCCTTCCTCTCAGATCAGGATTAGACTTAGAGTAAGAAGGGCAGAAGGAGGGGTTTAAGACTCTCGAGATACAAGAGAGGGACAAACTCAACTCGCAGGAGAGGGCCTTGTTATCTGGATACGCCTGAGGGTCCCGCAATGATGGCCAGTACAACGCAACGAAGTAGCCAGCCTGTAGTAAAACGTAGAACAACGGCCCTCTGACGAACCTCCAGATCGCAGCAATATCCCTTCCTAAGTCTGATCACCTTCTCTCCAAGTCGCAGTGTCATTCAACAGAAAACACAGCAAAACACACTGGCAAAAACACCTTGGCGCCGCACGTCTATCTTGCAATGAATCAAACACCTCTCACCTTCACGCCTCAAACTAACTGGATCACCTTCCTATTTGAACGCTGGTACACGACGAACCGTTGTCCCTCCGGCTCAGAAGCTAACAGATAAGGTATGCAAACTTACAGCCGGGTCCTATTTACCAGGTTCAATGGGATGGCCACACATCGGCCAGCAGGCAGATCTTCAGCTCCGCGGCCAGCTCCTCAGTCCCTCGATCAGCAGGTGGACAGTTCATCAGCCACTATGTAAGTCTTCAATCTCGCGTCGGACTAACGCTACCTCCATCACTATGATGGCCAGTATTCCATGTTTGCTTTCAAATGCACACAACCTCTAGGGTCTGGTCCTGCAAGCTGCAGACGAACTCCTCCTCTGGAACTGTTGAAACGGCTGAGTCAATTGTTGCATTTTCTGCGATCATTTTTTATACTTAACTTTGTATAAATCTTGGCAAGCTACTTTCTCTACGGGAAGCGCTGCGGAAATTTTTACAAATCCGAGGGGTTAGTTAATTTTTGACTTGTCAAAGTTTAACGTGTCTTTTCTTTATATCTGATCTAGTAAAGATCTGGAAGGTCTCCTTTTCTAAAGGGAGTGCTGCCCAAATTTTTGCTTAATCAGGGAGTTAGACAAAATTGGGTTTTCTTAAGTTATAAATTATTTCAGTGTTCATATTTGAGCTTGTATAAATTATGGGAAGACACTTTTCCTACGGAAAGTGCTGCCAAAATTTTCTTAGTTTAAAGGAGTTAGATTATATTTCGACAGGTGACGATTCTGGTAATCCACCCTGGATAGGGGGGATTATGCCATGAGTCTACCTTTCTTTGGGTGTTGGCTTAGAGGTAGACTTAGGCTTAGCTATTAGGAGAGGCTCTGAGAGAGATTGTGGTATGAGGATTATTCTCCAGGGGCTTATGGTTTTAGCCTGGGGCGTTGACCTGTCGTGTGTTACATATCTTTTTGATCGTTTGACTCAGAATTTGGACTAATTTCAGCTTGATCCTATGAGGATCATTATCTGTTATCACTGATAACAGGTCGGTTGGTTGATCGCCGATTCATCGGCTCACGACACAACTTTGCTTTTACCTGTACCTCAGTATGATGCCCTAGTCCTGAGATTGGATATGTCCATGTGAAGGATTTACCGATTTTCTTTTAATGGTCATTATAAGGGATTGATGTGATTTATGAAAAATGGAACATGGGATGGGGCTTGAGTGTGAGGCGTGGTGTGAGTTACAGGGAACAGTGAGGTTGACCACATGGGTGTGTGGCGATGTGGTTGTTTTATGTGATTGTGTCTTACACAGGTGAGTGTTTTTGGAGCCTGTGTACGGGTTCACTTTGGAGGCAGTGAGAATGACAACCATGTGTCGCGCGATCTGCATACCTGATGGGTTTATGTTTCCCCTCCTTTTGTTATTATCTCGATGTCTGATTTGATATATAAGTGGTGGGATGGTTATCTATTTATTGGATGGTTTTGCTCGTTAATTTTTATAGTTGGACGTTGTAGTCCGTGGCAGTCGTCAAAGTCAAACCCCTTGACTTTTGCCCAGGCCTGGAGTGGGGCTCATCTCCAGGGCAGTAAGAGGCGACTGCCACCACATGTATGGACCTGTGTACCACCCACTCTGCACAGAGTGCAGAAGAGGGTGTGTGGTCTTCAACCGCGCTTGGCGGTTGTCCAGCGTTGAGAGATTAACCCTCAAGGCGCGTGTCAGTGGACACTTGAGTGTCGAATGCGACCCTCGAGATTAACGAGGACCACATGAGTATGGGTACTACATGGTACGCCATCATTGCGACTGCTTGCGTACGTTTGCATTGCTAGTCGATATGAGGAGGCCCTGCGTCCGCGTGGTTTTATACTAAGTCTCGCGAGCGACGCCTATCCGATTTCCGCATCGGAAAGTTATGGGATGGCTACTGAAGGGACTAGGAGTGTTGTCGCGTTGTTCGATGTGTGTATGTGTGTGTGTTTTGTTTTTACGTTCGTAGAGTGGTGTATGCGTGGTGAGTGGGATACGTCCTAGTCGCCCGGCGACGAGTCGCGCTTGGGACCTCAGCCCTCCAAGATGCCGATTTGCGTACGGGTTCGATAGAGGAGTAATACCATGCGTACCCCCTATGCTACAGCGAACGAGAAACGCCCTCGGCTGGTCCACCTCTGCGATTGCAACTGATCAGCTTTCGTACTGTGGACTGGTAGCTCGGGGGGGATACGCCCACCGAAAGGAGGTGACAACTCCCGTAAGGTGGAGGTAAGTCGTGCCTCGCGTAGGCCCTATCCTGTTGTAGGGGCTCGCGAGAGGTATGGCTGGCGCACTCGGCCGACGCGACCTGCGGAAGCTCCATGTATCTATTTGCGACGAAGGATTTAAAACCAACTCCTGCGTGATGTGGCCGGGAGGGTCCCGCGCTGCCCTAGTGCGGTGCCGGACCGATGCGCTCGACAACACTCTGCAACAAGTCTTTCTTAGCGATTCATTAGAAGTCATTCAACGGGTGGTACAGAAAATGAACTTTGTACTGTCTGTTTCTTCCCTTTCCACTATGCTCGACAATTCTATCAACCTCGTGATCGCCTTGGATTGCGCGAGGAATCATTGACTTTCGGTACTTGAAAGTTTTGGGTGATTTATACGGAAACAGCTTGGACGCATGAAAGATTGGGTATGTACGTAAGTGGGGGGGCACATCGATTGTGTAAGAGGGACCAAAGGAATCGTTTCCTACCTGGTTCAATACCTTCCACGGACCATAGTACCGAGGAAAAAGTTTTCATGATACGCCTTCCTCTTCAAAAAATTCAGACATCTTGACCCAAACATAACTTCCCACCGTGAAAGGGTCAGGTTGGCACTTTTTGTTTGCATGCGTAATCATAGCACTGCGTCGCCTCTCCATAGCTGCGACAACCACTTTGAGCAAACGATCAAACTTAGCGCTGTGGCCTGGCTGGCCAGGTGTCAGCCCGGGTGGCCTTTCAGAAAACAATTAAGATAAGGGATTGTGAATCTTTCACCCAAGGTGCAACCGGTTAGGTGTCATCCCGGTGGAAGAGTGTATGGAGTTGTTGTACAATCCTTGCACGAATGGCGATTCCTCATCCCAAGAGTTCTGATCAGGCACAATTAAAGCTCGGAGAAGTTGGATCACAGTCTGGTTGATCTCCTCGGCCAGTCCATTGGCTTCGGGATGTCGGTCAGACGTCATCTTGAGTTTCATGTCATAGGTTTGGGAGGTGAAGTCCTTCCAATCTGCACTTATGAACCAACTGTCCCGGTCACTCACAAGAGTTTTCGGGGGCCCACACTGCAGAATGTACCGTTTGTGAAATCCCTTGATCACAAGATCAGTCGGAGCATGAGGTGGTAATGAAATTAGATTCAGAAACTTTGAGAAGTGGTCAACGATCACCATTACTTGCGAATATCCATTCTTACTCTTCTTTCCCATGTCCGTGAAGTCAATGGAAAGTGACTCAGAGGATGCAGCAGCCCATAGGGCTTTTGCTGAAACGGTTTGATGCGTTGACAAGCCTCACACTCAACCACAAATTTTCGTGTCATTCCTTTCATTCCAGGCCATACAAATTTTTGCAACAAACTTCCGTATGTTTTCTCAAAACTGAAGTGTCCGGTCATGAGCCAAATCCAAGAAGTGAGTAAGGATCGGCTCATGGTTGGGTACACACAGTCCTTACACTCATGAAAATATGGTTGACTGGTAGGATCTGCCCGAATCTGCTCAAGGATGAGACTGAGTTCCGGATCCTTGGCAGTATGCTCAACGAGTTCCTCCTTCAAATTCTTACGGAGATCATAGGAACCCACAAGGCAAGTCATGTACTCGGGATGGCGAGACAAAGCATCCGCAATGCGATTGTAACAGCCTTTCTTGTATTTAAGCTCAAAATCATACACATCAATCTCATGCAGCCAGCGGGTCAATGTGGTGGAAGGATTAATCTCTGTTTGAATCCATTTCAAAGTCTTGTGATCTGAGAACACTTTGAAATGACGACCCAAGAGGTAGTGTTTCCAACGATCTAGTGTCTCTCTCAAGGCATAGAGTTCTCGCATGTAAGTGGAAGCAGATACCTTGTGACTAGGCATGCGTTTGCTGTAATACTCAAGCGGACAAAAGTCATCGTCGTCATCTTGCACTGCACCAATCCCATACAAGCTTGCATCCATAGGTCCTACGAATGTAAGTTTGGGATCTGCAATGCGGAGCACCATATGACTCACCAAAGCCTCCTTCAATGCTTGGAAGGCTGTTGTGCACTCCCCATCCCATGTGTAGGACACATTCTTACTTGTCAATTTGGACAGCGGACGAGCGATGATAGATAATTTGGGTACAAACTTACGGTAGTACGACGCAAGGCCAAGAAAAGAACGCAACTCGCGGACATTGGCCGGTTTAGGCCAATTGCGGATGATGTCAACTTTGGTTGCCTCGGGCTCTAGGCCTGCAGCAAACAACCGATGTCCAAGGTAGATAACACTGTCCCTCCCAATCTCAGATTTCTCCAAGTTGAGATAGAGCTGCGCATCCTTGAGGATCAGCAACACTTCCTCAAGGTGTGTCATGTGTTCCTCCATCGATTTGCTGAAGATTAGTATGTCATCCAGATAAACAACAACAAACCGATTAATTTGATTGCGGAATACCTTGTCCATGAGACTTCGAAAATTGGTTGATGCATTCGTGAGGCTAAAGGGCATGACGGTAAACTTGTACAACCCATCGTGAGTTTTGAATGCAATTTTGTGCTGGTCCGCAGGGTCGACTTCAATCTGGTGGTAGCCAGACTTGAGATCGATCTTGCTGAAGACCTTGCACCCACCTGCAGCATCAAGCAGATCATCAATATGCAGCAAAGGATATGCATTATTTCTTGTGATTCTATTCAGTCCACGGTAATCGATACACATCCGAAGTTTGCCTACTTTCTTCGGGACAAACAGAACCGGTGCACCGAATTTGGATTCGCTTGGCTTGATCCATGCAGCTCCTCCAATTGGTCTGAGCCCATTCGATAGACACAACCTTCTGGAGGAGTGCTACCTTCTATCAACTCGATCTTGTGTCGGACCGGACGCACGGGAACTTCATGCGGCTCGGCCAAGACTTTAGGAAATTGGTTGAGAAGGTTGCGGATTGCTGATGGAATTTCCGGAGGTGGATCATAACTTTCATGTGCAAGTACCAGATTGCATAGGTGCAGCCAAAACAACAAAATTGGAAGTAGAGTCATTTGGACTAGAAATAGATTTAGTAGAGGTAGAAGTAGTTGCTTCAGAAGTAGAAACGACATGCAAAGTAAAATCATTATGTACATCAAAAATAGAAGGCACATGAGCAGGCATAACAAAGGCTATATACATTTGCTCATCAACTTTGCGCCTGCGCCATTTTTTGTAGAATTGCATTGCATTGAGAAAAGTTACTTGGGACTCGCGCGGCTCATCCAAGAGGACTGGACGCTCGATTCCCATGGCATCTTTGACCATGAACTGTGAGTCCTTCGACGTGGTTCTTTCACATTGGGCTTGCAACCAAACCAAGCCAATAACCGCGTTGAAGGGGCACTGATCAAGGACATAGAAGTTCAGTTCATGCCTGATTGTGCGGTCTGCGTCAAAGGTAGTGCGCACACCTTTGACTGCATGCGTAGAGGTGACAACCTCTTGGTTGCCTACTTGGTTCCGACAAGGATTCTGCAAAGTCACTTGCTTCATCCCCAAGCGTGCCTTACGAATGTCGTGCGGTGAGAAGTAGTTGGCAGTTGCACCACAATCAGCCAACGCACGGATGTAACGGCTATTAATGTAGAGTTTGAAAAAGATCAACTTCGTTCTCCCTTGCGCGCGTTTTTGTTTCATACGAGCCCAGCGCGTCAAGAAAGCATGGAAGTCAATTTCTTCAGACTTTACCCAAGGCTCCTTGTATAGGATGGTCTCATGAGAGGTTTGCTGAGTGGGATTAAAATCCAGAGAAGGATCTGCATTTACATGTTCAGCCTCTCCATCTGCAGAGTGTGCTGATGATGTCTCTACCCCCGTTGCTGGTTTCCCTGCTGCAATCTGAAGTAATGTTGGACTGAATGTCCCGGTTTTGTGCAATGCAGGCAAACCCCTTTCTTCACCCTGTGTTTCCACCGACTTTCACTAATCCGGAGATCTACCCATAGTTTGGTGGCAGGATCTTCCGGTTTGGGTAAAATTTTCGCTCCCTTGGGAAGAAGGACTGTGTTAGTATTGTTCTTCACTGTGGTCCCCGGTTCCTTACTTTTGAAGGTAGTCTTCTTGAAGGCATTCGTAGATTCATCGTCATTCACTCAATCAGACGAAGAGCAAGATGCCTCCCAGTCTTGCTCTTGTTCGTCATCAAAAGCAGGATCCTCTACGAAGGTCTCCTCGTCATCCTCAAGCAGATCGTGCGCTGAAAAACGGTTGCTGCCCGAAAACCGTTTGCGACCGGTGATCTTTTTGCCACCCGATCCACCCGGGAGGTCGTGTGCCTCCAGTTTGACTAAGTCCCGTATGAGGGTAAGCCAATTTGTATATGCCATGAGTCCGAGCGCCAGGCGATGTGTTATAGTAGAGGGGACCGTGCCTTTTATTACATCCAAGCAAGACTGCACAGTCATCTCCAAATCCGGAGTAGTAAATAGTTTACGAACATACTGCTGCAGGCTGTGCATGGTGTCGGTCCACTTGCTGTGCTTGAGCTTGTCAAGCTTGAGTCTAGCTTTGACCGCAACATGTAGATCAGCATATTGCTTGATCAAGAGTTCTTTGAGTGTGGCTACCGGCGTAGCCTTCAACCATTTGTTCAGGTCTATTCTTTTATAGCCTGCTTGTACAACTTGGATTTCCAAGAATCCTCTTACGGCGGGTTCCACATTGGTCCCTAGGACCGACGATTGAGTAGCACATCGAAGTAGGATCGCATGAAACTGATCCAAGATTCAATGTCGTCCTTTCCGTCATACTTAGACGAAATTTGCGCTGCCTTTCTATCCATATAAGGAAAGCTGCAACTTGGACCAGCAGTTGCTGGGTCGGAACTCGAGACTGCAACAGTTCTAGAATGCCCTGCACTGCTACCTACAGCTGCAGCCTACGTTGCATAGAGTACACGTACAGGGGCTTTTCGTACAAAACGTACAGGTAATTTCTGTACGGGATCTGTACGGGAACCTGGACGAGAACCTGTATGTCTTGTACGCCCCTGTACGAAAAAG